>CP053460.1:59587781-60122068 GCA_022644695.1 Cenchrus purpureus
AAACGCAAAATGATAAAATGATTAAACTATAAACTCAAAAAAATTAAATAGCAACTTTCACATTCATATGTACGTGAAATAATCCCCTACCTATTTACTCACCCACACACCCACTGTCTCGAAAGAGAAAAAAAAAGCCTGCGACAAGTATGATTCACGGATTAAAAGGGAACTAAAATAAGCCAGAGACACGTTATGATTCACGGGTCAAAAAGAATTGGGAAAAACCCATCATGTAGGCACCGGGACCACCTCGATGGAACTCCCCGCCTCCTTGCTGTCAACTGCTCAATGGTTGCGTGGGCTGGGTTGACCACTAGGAACGCTCGCGCGCTGCTACTAGCCACCGGCGAATGTTCGCTGCTATGACGCCGCAAAGAAACCGTGTCATGTTACCTCGCGTCTTATAAACAAAGACGTAGGGAGTAGTGCTAACCGATACAACCTTATTGTCTCACTTTGCCACATTCATCCTCCACCGACATTGGATCTACTACTTGCGCGGTCATATAGCCCTCCATGAGAACCCAAAACTTCAGAACGCTAATCCTAATTTCTAACTTCTTTTTTAGCTGGTTCTAACAGCAATGTAACAAGCACACGTTACTAGCCGCGTGCTGGTTCTAACAGCAATATAAGTGAAAGTGTAAATGGAAAAAAAATTACTTACTCCGTTTCAAAATATAACTATGTTTACACTTTTTCAAAATCATAACTCTGTTCGTAAATAGTAAAAAAATCATAAAGACTTATAACATAAAAATAATTTTGGTTGATTTATCATAAAACCAATACTTTTCCATTTAAAATAAATTATTTTAAAAATTATTATTGATAAAAAAATTAAAACTAATTTTTTTAAAAATCTACACGTAGCTATATAGAAAAAACGGAGGGAGTAATTTTTTTCGGTTTACGGAGGGAGTAATGTTCTCGCTATTTCCCGTTCCTCTTTCTCTCGCTATTTCGGTTTCTGGACAACGAGTGAGACTCAGAAAGGAAGGACGACTGTCTTAAAAAAATCACCTGCTGCGAAGCACAGCGTAGCTCGCTCCATCCCGTTCCTCTTCCTCCGTCCCCAATCCCCTCCTCCCCGTCGCCCCCACCGGCCACAACCCTAGCTTTGCCCCCAAATCCATGGATCCCACCAAATCCAGCACCCCTCCGCCTCCCCCAGTCATGGGCGCCCCCGTTGCCTACCCTCCAGCGGCTTACCCTCCCGCCGGAGCCGCCGCCTACGCTCCGCAGCTCTACGCTCCCCGCCGCGGCCGCAGCCCAGCAGGCGGCCGCCGCGCAGCAGCAGCTGCAGATGTTCTGGGCGGAGCAGTACCGCGAGATCGAGGCCACCACGGACTTCAAGAACCACAACCTCCCGCTCGCCCGCATCAAGAAGATCATGAAGGCCGACGAGGACGTCCGCATGATCGCCGCCGAGGCCCCCGTCGTGTTCGCGCGCGCCTGCGAGATGTTCATCCTCGAGCTCACCCACCGCGGCTGGGCGCACGCCGAGGAGAACAAGCGCCGCACGCTCCAGAAGTCCGACATTGCTGCCGCCATCGCCCGCACCGAGGTGTTCGACTTCCTCGTCGACATCGTTCCGCGCGACGACGCCAAGGAAGTTGACGCCTTTGCCGCGGCCGCGGCTCCCGGGATCCCGCGCCCTGCCGCCGGCGTGCCTGCTACCGACCCGCTTGCCTACTACTATGTCCCTCAGCAGTAATGTATCATCACCGCCTTCTTAATCGTTTCCTCAGAGCAGAATGTGTCGTTGTGTTGTTGTATGCCTGTTGTAGTTGCTACTGCTGTTGTTGTTGCCGCGCAATAAGACTTGTTGATCACTGATGGGTGTACCCCTGAGCTTAAAAATGGAGCTGTTTTATTCTAGAATCTCGGTAAGATTGTTGTAATGGGGGACGCCCTTTGGTTGGGTTGGTAGTGTATGCCTAAGCCTGACTTATCAGATGCTGTAATCCGACAAGTATTATGCGGGTGTCTGGTAATTACTGTGCAAATCCTGTTCTTCATCTTTCTGTGTAACACTCTAATCCTGAATGTGCTGTATCGTGTGTATCGTATATTTAGCTAGCCAATGTTTGATGCTAACCAGCTTAAATATTTAGATGATTGTAGCTCGGAAGACTGTTCTCAAGTTCCGATTTGTTGTTATGGCACCTAGTGGCAGTTTCACATGTCATGTCATTCTTTGATAAACTGAATGTGTGAATGTATTTGATTGGTCAATGTGTTTCTTTCTTGTGCCTTTATAAATTAATCCTTTTACCTTTTTCCTTTTTTAGGTGATTTCTTTTTGCTGTCACATGTTTGTTCCAAGCTAGTCTTTCAACGGATACTATACATTTTTTATTTGGTTTGAAAGTTGTTATGGTTAAGCATCATTTCTTTATTCCTATTGATCAAAAAGTTATGCAGTGATGACTAGTGACCTGTTTATTGGAGGCCATTACCTTAAACTGTGGATTCTGTATATGCAGTCATTACGCATTTCCTGTTATGCACTTGTAGAATATAGCGGATGCAAACTATTGGAGCTTGCAGTAGAGAAATGTACAGCTATGCATAAAGAATAGTTTATCGTTCCAATTTCTGGTATTCGTTGTTCACACTTCAGATCACTCTGGGGTGCAAGTGTGGCTCCCTGGCAGATTGGTCAATTGGTTACCGAATCAAACACACGTATTTGTGTATGTTTTCTTCCCGCTGATTTAGTCCAACGTCATAGCTTCCGCTGATTTAGTCCAACATCATAGCTTCTCATATGGAGCTGTTGGTATTGTCTACATGCATTGGTCGATACACACGTCATGCATATTCGACATTTGTTAGGACTTCTTTTTGTCCGAACATTGGGTGATAGTTGAGATTCTTTTTCTGCCCGGCTGCCCAGCTGGAACTTGGTGATATCTGAGATCTGTGTCTTATGTTTACTGGAGTCATGCAGCTGCGATATGATGTTTGGAAATGTCTCAGCTTTGCCTTTATCAAATTCCATGTTAGCCTGTGCTTACCTTGGAGAATTGCACACGACTTGTTTTACTGCTCATTTTCATATCATTTATCAGTACCATCGCATATGTTTGGTATCAGTAGAATTTTGGCTTGTGCAGCTGTGCTGGCTTGGCCTTTGGATGGTTGCATTCTGAATCAATTGGGACACTTTCATGCATCTCATCAATTTGAATCATGAAGCTACTACATTATGTTTGGACATGCTTTGGCTTTCACTTCATCAATTCCATTTTAGCTTGCTCTTATAGTTAGAAGAGAAGAGAAATTGTGTGTAGCTATGTTTAGTTTGCTCATTTATTTTGCATCAGTTTGATTTTGCTGTACAACACGTCTGGTTGGTACTAGGATAATTTTTGTTTGAGCCGGATTGTTGGATTCTGAACAAACAGGAGCTCTTACAAGCATTTCAAATTCAGATGGTTTATAGTTGAATGTTGGTGTTTGTCTTTGATCGAATTATTGAGTGACTTGGGTTTTATTCCCGCCACTGCTGCATCTGTATTGTTGGTGTCTTCATGGTCAGCCGAGTGACCAGATTTTGTTGACATACAAGTATGAAGTATCATAGTATACTTGAAGCCTGGGCATAGGGCCTGAAAGTTCTTGCAATACTGTAATACGGTATATATAGTAAATGTAAGCCTGATATAAATGATGTGCAGTCGCTGCCTTGGGGTGTGGATCTGCGGACTGGTATGATCTCCTTTATTCCTGAGGTCACCGTGCTGTATGCCTTGATGCATGTATGCATACGCGAATGCATTGGTTATATTTTTCCAATAACGGTAATGTCAGGCAGGGGAGGGGGAGAGCACAAGACGTATTTGTAATTTGTTCCTGTAAATCTGTAATCAGCTAAAACGAGTTGTAGCTCAGCTCGTAGCCCCTGCTTTTGCAGGCAGCTCCGGTGCGCTTGCCGCTCGAAGGCGGCGGCCGGCGGGGCAACGCGGCCAGCCGGCCACCGCCGCCCGCCAGGCAGGCGCACGGAGCGGCAGGACACGTGGGTGGTTTCTTTTGAGAAAAAGGACACGTGGACTGGTGGTGAGGCAGTTGCGATGGGCCAGGCAGGCCTTTGGCGCGAAGCTAAAGCCCATTATTTGGCAATTCCGACCTCGTGTGGCCCATAATCTAGGCGCGGAGGCTTCGCCACAATATTTGGCCCATTCGTCAAATTTGCTAGGCACAGCCCATATTAGCGAACGTCACCAAATATTCTATTCCGATCGCTCCCTACCGCTACCGTCCGTCATCAGGTGATTTGTCGGTGATCGATCGTCGTGTGCTTCTTCACTCCTTCCCTGCTCGACAGGGGCCGGGCAGAGCTCCGGCCACCATATCTCGCGCACGCGCAGGCATCGCATCCGAATCCGAGGAGATGACACGAGCGTCCGTTTCGCGTCGCTCTCGTCCTCGTCCGCGAGCTCCATCAGAAACGCCCTCGCGGCCGCTTGCAGCACCGTCTCGCCGAGGTTTTCTTCTCCAGACACACATCCGCTTCCATATCGCTCTCGATCGCCAGCCGTCTATAAATTCGGCGCGCTGCTGCTAGCTGTCCCCTCACGCACACCCAAATCCACGATCGAGGAGAGGAGAAACCAAGTCGTTTTCTAGCTCGATCGATCAAGGGCGAGAGGAGGTTGTGCTTTGGCTCTCGCTTCGTCCCGGCGGCTCCCATGGCGTGCCTCCTCGTTCTGCCATCGCCGCCGGCGCCGTCCTCACGGTGAAGTGAAACAATGCATGCAGCAGACACAGCAGCTCGGAACATGAGCGCATGCAAATGCACATCGATGCATGGTTTTCAGTTCATTTCGTGGTACATTTTCATCAAGTCCGTTTTTCTGTTCCTTGAACCCTCATCAGGCTCCTCCATCCGGGAAGCTGACGCATGCTGCTCGGACGCCGATGACGTCGCCGGAGGCCTTCTGGCGCGCCGCCCTCCTCGACGCTCCCATGCCGGAGTCCATCCGCGAGCTCCTGCGCCCTGGTGCAGCCGACGCTGAGGTGGTCAAAGCTCCAAGAGCGGACGCTGACGACATTCGCGACGACAACGACCCGCCGCCGCCCATGAACTTCAACTACGACGACTACAAGGCCTCCCCCTCGCCTCGGAACCACCAGCTGGCCGTCGTTGCTACCCACGCCAAGGCACCGGAACACGTCGACGACGGTGCCGCCCGCGCGCCGGCGGCGGCGGCGTTGGTGTTCTTCCTGGAGGACGAGGTGCG
Organism: Cenchrus purpureus; assembly: GCA_022644695.1. Lineage (NCBI taxonomy): Eukaryota > Viridiplantae > Streptophyta > Magnoliopsida > Poales > Poaceae > Cenchrus > Cenchrus purpureus. Next base: position 59,593,034 of record CP053460.1, read on the forward strand.
CGTCGGCGGGACCCTGCCGTTCCCCGGCGGCCTCCTCCCTCGAGCGGCGCCGGCGGGCGCCGCAGGTCGTAGTGATCAGCCCCCGGTTGAGCTGTATGCCGTCCGTGACGTTAGGGCCATCGAAGGGTCCAGCTTCGTGGTGTGCCGCGGCGAGTACCACCGCTCGGACGGCGGCGGCGCCGTGTACGGCTGCTGCGGGGTCGGCCCGGCGAGGGCGTACGCGGTGGACGTCGCCGGCGACGGCGAGCGCGGGGACGCGGTGGCCGCGACGGTCGTGTGCCGCGCTGTTGACGACAACGCGTCCAATGATGGTAACCTGGAGCGCGCAGCAGCGTCCCGCCTGCTCGGCGTGAAGCCCGGCGGCGCGGCGGTCTGCTACGCCGTGCCCGACGCGCAGATGCTCCTGGTGAAGACGGCGTAAGGGTATTACGTGTTCTTGCTATGAACTTGCGATGCAACGCTGCACGTGTCCGGTCTCTTTTCCTCCCCTTCATTTTCAGGAAAAAATATGTATCAGTGTGCTTGTCGATTTTTACCCTTTGGTTTGATTTGGTCCAGCATCGTAGTGCGTGTGGTCTGTTGAGTGAGCAACATGTAAAATAAAGGGCCCGTTATTTACTTATAAAATGTATTATCTGATGTTTTTTTTAAGAAATTCGCCTCGAACCGTTCCTAAATAAATTCAGGCTTTACAGAGTTCAAGTGTTCACTTCGAATGATGTAGGTTACGTTGTGTTGTTGAACACGAAATCATCCTTATTTGCCCAGATGCTCTAGGCCGACCGTGAGGATCATGAATTCACAGTACAGAACGGCTGTCAAAGCTCTGCCTGTTAATCGAATCCAGAACTTGTATGGTTGCATGTTAGCAAGTGAAATGCAAGGCACGGCAAGGCTAGCTCCAGCATTGATCATCATTTTGGCATAGGACGAAATGTTGCGTTGCTACACCATGATTTTTTCTTTGTAGATATGCTGAAATGAATAAAATGGGAGTGTGCAATAGTGGTGGGCCTGAAAATAAATTAGCCCAGATGCGAACTAGACCAAAAATGTCGTATGTGAGTCCCCAGTCCATGTCCCCCGCATGGGCCTCCACTCTTTTAAAAACAAACAAAGAAAGAAAGAAAAAGCTGATGCATCGGAAAGTACTCCCTCCGTCCCATTTAACCGTACTTCTGAGGTTCAAAAATTGTCCCAGAATAAGTGACCGATACCAATAGATATTTGTCCCGGCATGCCATCATGTGCACGAGATACAGAGGCTCACAGTTGCTAAAAAAATGAAGCACCTAGGACAGCTGGTGGAGTCTGGAACACTATGGAGTCAGGGACGCAGGCAGCCATCCACCCACACTACGTCACATCATCACCAAGACTGCCCTGCCGCCTGCGCCTCTCTCAGCACCTCTTGTGCTCCGTGTTGTCTCTTGTCATTAAATAGGGGTAGTATTGTAAATTTACATCTATGCTAAGTTTTGCATTCAAATCCTACAGAGGTAGATATATTGGGACGGAGGGAGTATACATTGTGTGGTAGTAGTAGGTACGTACATTGGAACTTGATACTTGGAAGCAATACATACACGGGCAGGCCACCACAGCGCGATGGCCAGGCGCACCTCCTGTTAGAAATATTCAGTTGTTATCGTATTGTAACAAGACTCAAGGATATCTAGCTCGGCCAGGGCTCGTAGATAGAGTTGTTTGTATCTTTGTAAACAAGTTGTAACCGAAATATCTTGTAGATTAGATCCTGGCCGAGCTACCTTCCTTGGGCTATATATTGTAAACTCTCCTGTGCATTGATACACCAAGATTAACATGCAACCGACGCCGAGCTAAAGGTTGTCGTTCAACCACCTCTGCGCCTCTGTTATCTTTCATGGTATCAGAGCCATTGCCGCTTAGGTAGATTGCATCCATGGGTCCATCAAGAAGTTCCTGGCCGCATTGCGACCCTCCAATCTCTTCTTCGGCATCCAGATCTCCGAGAAGCTAACCAAGACCAATCATGCGCTATGGCAGGCGCAGGTCCTCACCGCCATTCGTGGTGCTCGGGTTGAGGGGCACATCACCGGCAAGACCGTTGCCCCCGACGCCGAGATTGATGTCAAGAAGGGAGAGGTCGTCAGCAAGGAACCGAACCCTGAGTATGAAGAGTGGTTCGCCCGGGATCAGCAAGTCCTAGGGTTTATGTCCAAGGAGGTTCTTGATTGCGGTCGCCCACGGCGGCAGAAGCATGGGCTGGCGTGGCGGATATCTTCGCTGCGCACACCCGCGCGCGTTCTTTTAACGTGCGCCTTGCGCTCGCCACTACGAAGAAGGGCGCGATGACCATCACCGAGTACGTCACCAAGATGCGGGCGCTCGGAGATGAAGTGAAGGCCACGGGCAAGCCACTCGACAACGACGAGATGGTCGCCTACATCCTCAACGGCCTCGACCACGACTTTGACCCCATCGTCTCTGCTGTCATGGCGAGGATTGAAGCAATTACGGTGGCTGAGTTGTATTCTCAACTCCTCAGCTTTGAGAACCGTATTGATCTGAAGAACGGTGGCTCCAACGGCTCCAACGGCAACACGTCGTCCTACGACACCAACAATCCATCCTCCTATGTCGCCAGCAGGGGCCGTGGTGGAGGTCGTAACCGTGGAGGAGGTGGCTGCGGCAGCAATCAGCAGCGTGGACGTGGGCGTGGACAGTATAACTCACGCCCGCGCAACTCCAACAACAAGGAACGCTGCCAGGTATGCTTCAAAAAGGGCCATAGTGCTACTGAATGTTGGCACCGCTTCGATGAAAATTTTGTAGCAGATGAGAAGCTTGTTGGCGCGGCGTTCAACTCTTATGATGATACAAGCGTGCATCCGATCATCACATCACAAGCAACCCGGAGAAGCTTCGCGGCGACAAGTACAAGGGCAATGATCAGATTCACACCGCTAGCGGTGCAGGTATGAAAATTAGTCACATTGGTCATGCTATTGTTCCGACTAGCTCTAGAAATATTCATCTAAATGATGTTCTTCATGTTCCTGATGCTGCAAAGAACCTTGTTTCTGTTCATCGTCTTACTCGAGATAATTCTGTCTTTCTTGAATTTCATCCTGATTATTTTTTGGTAAAGGATCAAACCACGAAGAACACAATCCTTAAGGGGAGATGTCGCAAGGGCCTTTATCCTCTTCCTCCAAGTCGTCCAATAAAGCAGGCTTTTGGTGTCGTGAAGCCTTCATTTGCTAGGTGGCATAGCCGTCTTGGTCATCCATCCTCTCCCATTGTGTCGAGGGTGGTCTCTAGTAATAAGTTGCCTTGTTCTTTTGAGTCAAATAAAGAGTCTGTTTGTGATGCTTGTCAAAAGGCAAAGAGTCATCAGTTGCCTTATCCTAAGTCAACAAGTACTTCTAGTTATCCTTTGGAGTTAGTTTATTCAGATGTTTGGGGTCATGCACCTGACTCGGTTGGAGGAAAGAGATACTATGTTAGCTTTATTGATGATTATAGTAAATTCACTTGGATTTATTTGCTTAAGTTCAAATCTGATGCGTTTGAAAAATGTCATGAATTCCAAACCCTTGTTGAAAGACTCTTTGACCGAAAAATTATTACCATGCAAACAGACTCGGGTGGAGAGTATCAAAAACTCCATTCTTTCTTTGAAAAAATTGGCATTACCCATCATGTTTCTTGTCCTCATGCTCACCAACAAAATGGTGCTGCTGAACGCAAGCATCGTCACATCGTTGAAGTCGGGCTAGCTCTCTTAGCGCATGCATCAATGCCTCTTAACTTTTGGGATGAAGCTTTTCTAGCCGCTACCTATCTTATTAATCGTACTCCTAGCAAGGTCCTCAATTATTCAACTCCTCTAGAGCGGCTCTTTGACTAGACACCAGATTATTCCTCCCTAAGGGTATTTGGCTGTGCCTGTTACCCTAATCTTCGGCCATATAATCATCACAAGTTAGAGTTTCGATCCAAACAATGTGTTTTTCTAGGCTACAGCAACATGCATAAAGGATTCAAGTGTCTAGAAATTGCATCTGGCCGAGTTTATATCTCTAGGGACGTGGTGTTTGATGAAACTGAGTTTCCTTTCTCTAAACTTCATCCCAATGCAGGAGCCCGTCTTAGAGAAGAAATTTCCCTTCTTCCACAAAATCTTATCAATTCATCTGAGTCGGAACAATTGAATGATCATGTGGCTAATTTGCCTGATGAATCTGACAGTTTTTGTGGAAGATTTGATGTAAACAGGGCTCCAAATGCAGCACATATGAGCACCGGCGCTACTGGACAAGGAAACACGGGCCTCGGAGCTGATCATCCGGCAGGATCAGCCTTGGGATCGGGGCCTTCTCCCACGTCGCAGGTCGCCACGCCTGCCGCAGCGGACGCGCCCCACCCGCCCGGCCCTCGCCACGTCCGCCGACAATGCGCTTCTTGTCTCCCGCATGTCTCCGCCGCGGCGAGGCACACAACGCCTCGGTGCTATCGCCACAGCGCAGGCGTACACGGCGGGATCTTCTGTGGTCATCAATGCAGTTGATGATCCTCCCCAAGGAGCTGTGCAATAGAGACCGAAAACACGTCTGCAAAGTGGAATTCGCAAGCCGAATGTATACACTGATGGCACAGTTAAATATGGCTGTTTTACTTCTTCTGTTGAACCACGTAATTTAGACGAAGCTTTGCATGATAAAAATTGGAAAGAAGCTATGGATTCTGTATATACGGCTCTTATGAAAAATAAAACATGGCACTTGGTTCCACCACAGAAGGGCATCAATGTAATAGATTCTAAGTGGGTTTGGAAGAAAAAATATAAAGCTGATGGAAGCTTAGACAAATACAAAGCTCGCTTAGTTGCTAAAGGCTATAAACAACGTTATGGGATAGATTATGAAGATACTTTCAGTCCTGTTGTTAAACCTGCCACCATTAGAGTTGTTTTGTCTTTAGCTGTGTCTCAAGGATGGAACCTACGTCAGCTTGATGTCAGCAATGCTTTCTTACATGGTCATCTTGAAGAAGTTGTTTACATGAAACAACCTCTGGGTTATGAAGATGAAACGTTGCCTGGATATGTCTGTAAGTTAGATAAAGCTTTATATGGTCTTAAACAAGCACCTAGGGCTTGGTATTCAAGACTCAGCACTAAATTACATATGCTTGGTTTTAAGTCATCAAAGGCAGATACATCGTTATTCTTCTTCAAGAAAGGCCCTCTTATCATGTTTGTTCTTGTTTATGTTGATGACATCATTGTTGCAAGCTCGGTTCCTAGTGCTACTACGGCTTTGCTGAAGCAACTTAATGAAGAGTTTGCATTAAAGGATTTGGGTGACTTGCACTATTTCCTTGGTATAGAGGTATCCAGGATCCGTGATGGGATAGTTCTCACACAAGAAAAATATGCCAATGATGTTCTAACAAGAGTTGGCATGACACAATGCAAGCCGGTTACCTCGCCATTGTCTACTTCAGAAAAACTCTCGCTTCATGAAGGAACTACTCTTGGACCTAAGGATGCGACAAACTATAGGAGTGTAGTTGCAACACTTCAATATTTGACCTTGACAAGGCCTGATATCTCTTTTGCAGTTAATAAGGTTTGTCAATTTCTACATGCACCTACAACGGTCCATTGGGCAGCAGTTAAATGAATTTTGAGATACTTGAAACAGTCTACTAATCTTGGGTTAAAAATCAGTAAGTCCTCATTACTTGTGAGTGCTTTTTCAGATGCAGACTGGGCAGGCTGTTTAGATGATAGACGCTCTACTGGAGGATTTGCTGTTTTTCTGGGAACTAATCTTATTTCTTGGAGTGCTCGCAAGCAAGCAACAGCTTTCGTGTCAAGCAATCAAGAGTACAAAGCCTTGGCAAATGCCACGGCTGAAGTTATGTGGATTCAGACTTTACTAATGGAACCAGGAGTTCGTGCGCCAAGGGCAGCTAAGTTATGGTGTGACAATCTTGGAGCTAAGTATCTTTCTGCTAATCCTGTCTTTCATGCCAGAACAAAACATATTGAAGTTGATTATCATTTCGTTCGAGAAAGAGTAGCCAAGAAGCTTCTTGATATTGAATATGTATCCACGAAAGATCAAGTTGCTGATGGATTTACAAAGCCTCTTCCAGTTCGGCAATTGGAGATGTTCAAACACAATCTTAACTTGGTGCGTTTAGATTGAGGGGGAGTGTTAGAAATATTCAGTTGTTATCGTATTGTAACAAGACTCAAGGATATCTAGCTCGGCCAGGGCTTGTAGATAGAGTTGTTTGTATCTTTGTAAACAAGTTGTAACCGAAATATCTTGTAGATTAGATCCTGGCCGAGCTACCTTCATTGATACACCAAGATTAACATGCAACTGACGCCGAGCTAAAGGCTGTCGTTCAACCACCTCTGCGCCTCTGTTATCTTTCACCTCCTATACCCGAAACCGGCCGCGCCGGCGGCGCAAAAGAGACTCCAGGATCATCACCGCGGCTACTGGCTCTTGCTGGTGTTTACAGTAGAATTTGCCTCGCCGGCCGGCCAGCGGCGACCCACTCGACCGCGCGCGCGCACCAGATCGAACCAGGACACGGTGGTGAGCGACCGCCGGGACACGGAGAGGGTTTTCACTTTTCAATCTGTGACTCTCCGTTGGCACCCCTGCTGACACCCTTGCCGGCCGCTGACTCTAGCTTCCTCTCTCCGGCAGCCGGCCGGCGTGCCGCCGGCCAGCCACCGGCATGCATGCACGAAGCAAGATATGACACGCCACAGTGCGTACGTACCTACCCGAACCGAGCCCCCACATGGCCACATTGCCCACACGAGAGAGCTGGAGGCTGGAGCTACACGGGCACACGACCCGGCCGGCACTCTCCACGATCCTACTCCTGCCAATGGCTGAGCTCCGAACATATCACGATCGAGACAGGCGGCAAAAAGCCGTGCCCCGAAGCAGGCCCCGCTCCTGCATGCATGGCGAGGGGCGCCGGGCCGCAGCGGAAAGCACGCGCGCGCATGCAGTGAGCCTGAGCCCCGGACCGAAAAGCCGCTCTGCTGGCCTGGTGGGCGACGCATCGTGCCGGCCGCTCTTGCGGCAGGTTCCCCGTATACGTACACTACGTGCGAATGGCTGCATGCGGATTGCGGCCAGCCAGCCATGCATGCGTGATGAGGCTCGTGACGGGGGCCCTCCTGGCAGCACTGGCACGCACGCACCGTGTACAGGTACGGCCACGACCCACGATGCATCGCACGTACAGTAGAGTACGTAGGTGGCAAAGGCAAAACGCCGTGGCGAGCAACGCTGCGCATCTATCACGTTGTTGCAGCTAGTACACGTTTGGACGGAACGGAGGGAGAACTGTAGTTGGTGATGGTGGTTGTTTTGTTATGAGAGAAAATTATTGTTGTTTAGTGGCTGATAAGCCAAGCGAACAGAGTGTTTACAGCTGACAGTTGCCACGGCCCCACAAGATGGCGATCGAGACCGAGTTTGACTTTTCTCGATCACAAGTGCCGCGCAAGTCGCGACCATCGTAGAAACCGCTAGGCACGCTTCGATCGTTCTGCAAGGCCTTCCGAGGCGCGTGAATCCACGGGCAACATGACAAGCAGCCATGAACATGACAGGCCTCCTCAGCAGTGCAGGAGCTCAGCATGGTCCAGCAGAGCAGACGAAGGCCTCCTGCTGCTCATATGTGCACGGGCCTGATACGAAGAAAGAAGCTGCTCATCACCAACCAAGAGGCCCAACGAGAGGGTTCCCAACTTCCCATGCCGCGCGATGGCGATGCCGATGCGAGGGCAACTGGGCACTGCATGCGCAGGGCAGCTGGGGCCGTGGCCATGGCCGCCTACCGCCTGCCCGCCGTTCCGGCAAGTGCAGCCCGCCAGCACGTGCCGCTCTGCGCTCGTACCCGATGAGTCACATGCTCTGATGCCCCCCAAGTCTCGCATTGGGTTTACTGCTCCACAATTTCGATGCGGGTACACGAGCATGTCGCCAGGTACTACGTGAGATCTGAGAGGAGCATGCAGGACCGTAAAATAGAATAGTCCCCTGTGCGGCGCGGTGTAGTGTATGTAGCACGGCGCGCGGGCACTGTGCAGTCACGAGGGCCACAGCACGCCGTAACGCGACAAAGAAGACCCCTGTTACAGCGCCAGTCCAAAGCCCTGCAAAAAAAAGTTAATCCCCCTACCCTACCTTTGATCTCAGTCTAAATACTACTGACATTACCCTCGGCATCCCCACAACAAGCCGTCGTCACGCAGCCGCGAGTTTGACTCGAACGGTAGGTAGGCGCGCCCACGGCTCACGTCGTCGTCGTCGGCGGCGGCCTCGGAAAGCACCGGCGGCACAGTCCCCCCAGCTCCGTCGCCGCACCGCACGTCATCAGCTACAGTAGTAGCGATGTAGCGTGCCAGTGCCTAGCGCCCCCAGCATGGTCGTCACCGGCCGCTCGACGCATCTCTTCGTCCCCGACGACGGGACGGGACGAGACGGAGCGGCATGCGGCGGTGTCCGGTGTGCCGCTGCCACCCGTCGTCGCTGCTCTGCTCACTGCTCACGCTCTCGCATGTCGATGCGGATTCTCCACTCCACCTTTCTAACCTTGGGACGGGGACGGGGTCTAATCAGTGGTGGTACGGCCGATCAAGAGACAACCTCTGCCAATCGGCCTCCGATTCCATCTTAAAATAGGGACAAAAAGTTAAAAACCGAACACAAAACGTTGCTAATCTCAAACTAATCTCTACATGCAATCTATATTGATTGAAGAGAGCGCTGGAGATTACGTAAATTTTCACTTAACCACCCGTCCTAATGACATATTTTTTTTTGCAAATCTCCTCCCACTTCCCATGCGCCCTCTCGGATCAAATCCAGATTAAAGTCTGCACATTTACTTGTAGAAGTTGGTAGATTAAATAATATCGTGTGAGAGAAAATAAGAGATAAGTCGAAAAAGACTCTTGGTTTCCACCGTATATGCTTCCGCTAATCTTTGTTCTTACTGTTGCTTATCACCACACCAAGCGTGATTTTCTCTCGAACAAACCGACCACCGTAAGAGTGATTTTCTCTCGGAACAAATCAAGACTCATACCCATGTCCACAAGCCAAACGACATTAATTCTTAAATAAGCACCCCTACGATACCAGTAGGCAGCAGCAGGACAACGTTGTCTGATAACTAGTACTCATCATATGCTCTTCATTCGAGTCTTTCAGCCTTGAGATTCGTATAAAAAAATCCTGACACCGGAGTGGGACGGTGTGCCGTGCCATGCCGTCGCCCGTGACCGAGCAAGCGTGAAGCGTCGGTTTGCATTTCATCAGTTCAGCTCATGCGTGCCAGAACGCGAGGGTCTCGAGAGGACGGATCGACGGCCGACGGGTGCGCCACCGTCGCAAGCAAGCGAGGCATTTCTTTTCTAGGAGCCTGCGCGCTCCGGCGTGACGCCGAGGAGGAGGAGGCCCCACCGACGCGTACGCCCCTGCGTCTCCGTCTGCGTGTGCGCACGAGCCCCGCGCCGTGGACGCACGCGCCGCATGCACGCCGCCGCCCCACGTAACAGTGCGGGTACATATAAAACAAGTGGTGTGGTGGCCTCTTGTGATCGGCGGCCGCTCTCCTTCCACCCTCGCATCGCAGTCGCCGGTGAGAGGCCGGAGCCGCGGCGGCGACCTTGGAGCTAGCGAGCAGGCAGGCACGGCACGGCAGCTACGAGCTAGGAAGGTAAGTTGGTACGGCACCACTTGGTAACCTACTACTATCAGGGTCTCGTGGTCGTGGAGTGGATCCAGAAATGAGAAATTATTTTGGTTCTTCTACGGATATCGGGGACACTGGTACTGGGACGAATAGTCGGGCTGTTTCTTTCATCAGTTCTTGTTCCTTATTTTCTTTTCTTCAGGGTTTACTAGAGCCATCTGTTGTTTCTTTGGATGAGACTTCTCAGCTTCTTTCTAGCAGATGCAAGTCTCCCTTAGCAAGTTTGAGCAGGAATTTGTTCTTTTCCTTTGCATCTTCCAGCTTTCAGCCTGTAATAAAAAGATGCCTTTTCTGCAGTTCTCGCCGGTTGGCATCCTTTAAAATAGGGGGACAAATCCATCATTCCTCGCCTTCATACATCGAAGAATCAAGACTTGCCATTTGATCTCGAGAGCTTCGGGGTGCTGCGCGCAATCTCGAACTGGACGCGGCGGAATCACAACAATGTCAGGTAGCAACGCGATCCTGCTGCCCTCTCGGGCAAAAGCTGGCATCCTACCTGCATTTTCCTGGCTGAAGCAGGGGAACTGACGCGGCTGTTCTGCGCTCTGCAGTGAGCCATGCCGATGAGCACGAGATATCGCTGTGCGACCCCAACTCCGAGGACGACCGGCGCCGGCGGAAGATCGGGTCGCTGCCGCGGAAGGCCATCCACGCGCTCCGGAAGAAGCGCGGCAGGCGGCGCGTCACCGACTTCCGCTTCCCCGCCGCCGTCTCCATCGAGGACGTCCACGACGCCGAGGAGGAGCGCGCCGTCGCCGCGTTCCGCGACCGCCTCGCCGCGCAGCACGGCCTACTCCCCGACAAGCACGACGACTACCACATGATGCTGAGGTCCGATTGGACTTTGGAGATAAATCCTCGTTTTAGCAATTCCTCATCTGCCCCTAGTAAATCCCTCTTGTCTAATGTGATGATCAGTGCAGGTTTCTGAAGGCCAGGAAGTTCGATTCCGAGAAGGCAACGCAAATGTGGGCGGAGATGCTGCGATGGAGGAAAGAATTTGGAGCCGACGCAATCTTGGAGGTGACCAGAGACTTCAGAGTCACAATTCCATTTCACAAGTTGTCAAACATTCCTTGATTTTTGGTTTGTTCTTGATGGAAATTCGAATAATTACTGCCAGGACTTTGAATTCAGCGAGCTCGATGATGTTCTCCGGTACTACCCTCAGGGCTACCATGGCGTCGACCGGGAAGGCCGGCCAGTGTACATCGAGAGGCTCGGCAAGGTTGATCCTAACAAGCTCATGCAGATCACCTCGGTGGACCGGTACATCAAGTACCATGTGCAGGAGTTCGAGAGAGCATTCAGAGAGAAGTTCCCTGCCTGCACATTAGCAGCCAAGAGAAACATTGATTCCACTACTACCGTATTGGATGTCCATGGTGTGGTATGCTAATGGCGCAGTGACTGAGCCGCAACATTCAGTTTTTCATATGTCTATGGTGTCAGTACTGTCAGATTTGTCGTCGATTCAGTTTCTTCCTGCTGTTGCAGGGGTTTAAGAATTTCTCAAAAACTGCAAGGGAGCTTGTTCAACGAATGCAGAGAATAGAAAGTGACTACTATCCTGAGGTATATTTGCCTTTCAATGCATTTGCTGTGGCCTATTGTTTTTTGGTTGAGCAGGCTTTCTAACTGAAGATAATTTGCAGACACTACATCAGATGTATGTTGTGAATGCTGGCAGTGGATTCAAGCTGATCTGGAATAGCGTTAAAGGATTTCTTGACCCAAAAACTTCTTCCAAGATTCATATAAGTTGCATAACATCCAAGGTGATTCATGTTTCATGACTACCCATGCTACAGAAAAAGAATTTAATTGCTATCCATCTGTTCAGGTTCTTGGTTCAAACTACCAGAGCAGGCTGATTGAAGTTATTGACTCGAGGTTGGTGCCACCCTAATTGTGTCTATCAATATTTGCGTTCAAATTCTTACTGACTGCATAGTCACCCTACCATGTTTTGAAAATATTTGATTTGTGCAGTGAATTGCCGGAGTTTCTTGGTGGTTCATGCACATGTATTGACAAGGGTGGTTGCCTCAGGTCTAACAAAGGGCCATGGAATGATCCTGCCATTTTGAAGGTACCTCTAAATTGTAAACCATGCCTTATATAGGTTCCTCCTTTTCAATACATTGTTGGGCACTTGGGCCTGTTCAACATAACTAGTGAAATGTTTTGGGACAATGTTTTCATGCGGCAGGAGTGATTTTTTGCCTCAAATTGAAACCCTCAGGACGAAACAGTTTGATTGTCCCAATACTTACAAAATATGAACTTCTCATTTGTAGCTGATACACAGTATGGAAGGCGGTGGTAGTATGAGAGAAACTAAGCAAATTTCTGATGGGTACGAAAGAAGTGGCTCTTCACTAAGGGCAGAAAACCTGAAGGCAAGGTTCTCAAATTCCAGTTTCTTAAACCGTTGTGACCTTTAAAGAGGTTACTACAGCCGAGTTCACGAGGACACAATGTTAAAACATATTGTTTCTTCTGGTAGCAGGGCATGCTCAGTGACGTATCAAATGCTGAATCTGAGTCAGATGTTGATGATATTGGCCTATCAGTTTCTCAGAAGATTACTGACCACAGTTTGCTTACCCCAGTTTGTGAAGAAGTACGAGTCTTTCTAATTTATGGGATCATTGTTTACCTATCTAGAATAAGTTTTATCTTATTTGTCCCTGTTGCTGATTGACACTACCTTCTGTAAGCTGATTTTGGTGTCATTTTTTTCTTAGGTTAAGGGTCAGATTCTTCAACCTCTTGTAGTTCTGATAGTAAGCACCTCCTAGATATGAATCCTGGCTCTCCTCAGGGTACCCAACAATTGGAGAGGTGCCCATCAAGTGACCTGTCAGAAACAATTTTCCACCTTTGGATGGCTACATTGCTTAGGTATCTGATCTTTGTTTTCTACTTTTGTGATATAAGGTTTCTGCCACCCAGAGCAGTAAAACTGTCCATTTATTTAAGCAAATGTCTACTAAGTATGATTCTTATCTGAATCAATTTGTCCTTTTGCCTTCATTCGGTTCTTAGCAATTTAGCATTGCTTATTCACTGTTGTCATTTCTGCATTCATCCGATTCAAACTATTGTTCCTATCATAACTAATTTCAGGAACATTGCTCTTATTATGCATGGTACGTCTGCTGTAAGGACTTTGGAAGACCTTGCTAGAGGACTTGCCACAATCTTGATCAGGATATCATCCATCTTCCACTTCTTTGTCTGTAGACAAGAAAGGATGCTAGAAGATGTCCATTCTTATGCTGCAGCAGAGCAAGCAAAGCCTCAAACTGTAAGAGAAGAGGACATGACTGCTTGTTTACAACGCCTTGAAAACTCGAGTCACTGTGCAATCACCTAATGAGCAAACCTCCAGATATGCCAAAGGATAAAGAACTTGTACTATTGCAGTCTTTTGATCGGATAAAATCCTTGAAGCTGACCTAGAGAGGACAAAAACAGTAAGTTGTTTCCCCTACTAGCAATTCTGCAGATTTGTAGGATATGAATGGCACAAATATTACATGAGGCAAAACCCATAGCCAGGCAAAACTTCACTGCCATAACGATTCTGAATGCTTTTCTTTGTCAATCTTCTAGTTTACTTTGTGATCCCACGCACAAGGTTAGCAATGATGTCTTTATTACATTGGTGAATGATCGATAAGTCATGCAGCTCATTTTGAGATTCATGTGCGTAGAGGAGAAGGTTTTTTTTTTTTTTTTGCTTGCTCCATTAGCAAGAAATCTACCATCCTTCATAGGCTCTCAACTCTAGTGCCTTTTCAGCTTTCTCACGATCTTATCCTGTGTGTTCATCACCTGAACTTGTGTTAGCCACCTTGAGCCTGCAGAGAGATCCATTGAACTCATCAGGCCTCATACCATGCATGGTTGAGGTTTCTCTCATCATGCATAGATGCAGTTACAGGCCTAACTCCTGCTTCGTATCTCAACAGGCGTTGCAGGTTGCCACGGCGAAGCAAATTGAATTGGAGGAGACTGTGGAAGCTCTGCAGCACCGGTCGTCTAGTGGGTAAGAATTCACCGATGAACTCAGATCGTTTCTTTAAACTGTTAGTGCAGCTTGCCTGATTTTATATTTGGTAAATTGAACATACTATTCCGATGTTACTCGTGCAGAGGAGGTTGTGCTGTTCATAGTTGGATCATCGTTGATCGTTGTTCCGTAAGCTGTCAGGAACTCAGGATTAGCTGCCGGCGCCATTTTTGACTTGGAACTCTTCTCAGCCCTGTGCTGTGAAAGGTGACCCTGCCATGTTGCTGGCTGGACGCACATGAGATCAATCACCTCCTGTAGTTTACTAGTTGCCAGCAGTAGCCTTATTTTGTTGCTACACTCTTTGATCTCCATGGGCTGTAAGAATGAGCCAGCTTTTGCCGTGCTACCTTGTACCTTCTGTAATTGTAAATGCAGCAGGTGACGCCATTGCAGTACATGCAGAAGCTTCTCCGCGAACGTTTCTGACCGTCCAAACCACTGTCTATTTTCGTAACGCCGCATGCCCATTTGGAGAGGACACGGCCCGCACGCGCCGGCGCATCTTCCTCCCTGCACCCCCGTGCGCCTCCGTGTCGGTTACCCCCCACCTCACGCCCTCCGGGCCCATCGCCACACCTTCCTCCGCTTTGTCCCTTCCTTTCTTTCTTCCACGGACGGGCTCGCCGGAGGAGGAGGAGAAGGCCGTCGATCCGATCGGGGAGGAGGCGTGGCCAGATCGAGATGGGTCTCCGTGGAGGCGTCGCGCTGCGCGCGGCCGTGCTCGCCGCCGTCCTCGGCTTCGCCGCCGCCGGGTTCATCTCGAGTCAGTCGCATTCCCGTTACGGCCGCGCCGCCGATCTGGTTCCTGGGTTCGTGGTCGACGTATATACTAACAATGCTCCCCCGCCGTCTCGCCATGGATGCAGGTGACGCTCTGCTGGAGCACGGGCGCGACGCCACCGGCCGGACCCTGCTGCAGGCCAAGAAAGGTGAGAGGGGAGATGCATTGCGTCTCTCCGGCGGCTCTGTTCTGCTCTCGATCCTTGCCGACCCGGCCGCCTGACCTGGCAATTGTCGTTCCTGATTGCAGATTGCCCGGTGAGCTTCGAGGACGCCAACTACACGATCATCACGAGCAAGTGCAAGGGCCCGCTGTACCAGCCGTCGCTGTGCTGCGGGGCGCTCAAGGACTTCGCGTGCCCCTACTCCAACTACATCAACGACGTTACCACCACCTGCGCCGCCACCATGTTCAGCTACATCAACCTCTACGGCAAGTACCCGCCGGGCCTCTTCGCCAACACCTGCCACGAGGGCGACAAGGGCTTGTCCTGCCCGAGGACACCCGCAGGTGGAGCCCGGCCAGAAGGTCTCCAGTGCCGGCGGCTGCCGTCGCCGGTGCTGCCCCGGCGGCGGCGGCAGCCCTGGCAGCGGCCGCGTTGGCCGTTTTGTTGTTGGTGTCCTGCTGAGACCGCCGCCGGGTGGCCGGCCGATGGGCAGGGCGGGAGCCTGTGACCGTGTGTAACCGACCGTGTTCCTGACCGCTTGCTGGTGCACAGCATGAATGGTTTTGCAATACTTCTGTGCGTGCATGATGTGTACTTGTCTACTTGAATTCTGAAAACGGGTGGCGAACAGGTCATAACTGGCTAACCTCGCCCTAACCTCTTTGAGCATGGCATCAGGATTTGTTGAAATGTAGAGCATGCGCTGTTGTCAGGGTGAAGATTTTGTAACAGCCTGTGCATTTACTTTTAGAGAGATTTCCTATATGACACTGTTAAAATCAACTCTTCCTAATTTAACCCTCAAGATTTCAAACTTCTTATCTGACACTGAGTTAAGTTATGGTTCCTTTCGTGGCACTGTAGTCCATCAGTCAACCCGGACGGACAGGAACCCCGTGAATTCCACCTTCCTCTAATTTCTTTACCAAAATGATATTCAAATCACCTCCAAAACTTATGGAATTTTTGTGACGACATAACAAATGGAGATAAACCCATGTTGCATAAAATAAATGTATAGCATTTAACATCTTAAAACAAATTTTCACCAAATTATGCTACTTCTAAAGGTTATCTAAATTTTTATGCATAAAAAGCTTTCCATAAAATGCTTAATAATTCGACTATGAGATGAACTAATTTATAACATCAATGTACAATATTGTTTTGTTAATAAATACAAATTTCTACTTTTCACTTGAGATATTAATTTTGGTCGAGGAAAGAGGGAGGCAAAATTCATGGGACACTGTTCACCCATGTTAACTGACGCACCGAACGGCACAAAAGGAACGAAAACTTGAACTCAGTGTCAGATAAGGAGGTTGAAAATTGAGAGCTAAATAAGGAAGAATTGATTTTAGCGGTGTCATATAGTGAATTCTCTCTTACTTTTACGTGGTCCAAACAACAGCTGCCACTTTACAAATTTACATCACCTGTTCTCTATTTGCTTTATGTGAAGCAAAAATTAGGATTATTAGTTCTTTTCGCTGAGTTTTTCCAGCTTATCCAAATGGTATTTCTGTATTAGGCATGGGTAACCACTAGTTCATACCGTACATCTGCACACTACATCTACATCGAACTTTCTACTTGCCCTGAAGGTCTGAACAAGCTCAGCCAAGTAAACTGCAGCGTTGCACAAATGCATTCACCCGTTCTCGACTCCCTCCCTGGCCACCCAGGTACACTCACCAAATGCAACGACGGTGACATGAGCTACCGGAGAAAAGGAGTTTCTGGCTCGGATACCTTATCCGGCGCCCTCCAATGGGCACACGCCATGGCCACGCCACGAAATCCTCCAGCTCTCGGCTCTCCACCACTAACCTCGCATTCCAGCGCCCCCACCATATCGGCACGTATCTGCCAAGTCAGCACCCCGCTATATACCCAACTCCATTAACCAGGCAGCACGCTGTTAGATCAAGGACACTGCACCGACGAGCCCCAGCACCCTTCTTCCCCCAAAGAGCAGGCAAGCAGCAGCGAAGCCATGGCCACCTCGACCGCCGCCGTGCTGTCCCCGCCGTCCGTCGCCGGGCTCCGCCTGGCGCCGTCGCCCAGGGCGGCGCGCGTGTCGTTCCGGGCCACCCCGGCGCGGCGTTCCGTGGCGGCGCGGGCGGAGCTGAGCCCGTCGCTGGTGATCAGCCTCAGCACGGGGGTGTCGCTCCTTGGCCGCTTCGTCTTCTTCAACTTCCAGCGGGAGAACGTGGCGAAGCAGGTCCCCGAGCAGAACGGCAAGACGCACTTCGACGCCGGCGACGAGCGCGCCAAGGAGTACGCCAGCCTGCTCAAGTCCAACGACCCCGTCGGCTTCAACCTCGTCGACCTCCTCGCCTGGGGCTCGCTCGGCCACATCGTCGCCTACTACATCCTCGCCACCTCCAGCAACGGATACGACCCCAACTTCTTCTGAGCGACTTTGTAATGGTGTTATCTGCTCGGCGTACGTGTTGGTGTTACTGCGCTGTATCTGATGCCGGAAAGATTGGTTAATTTGGATAAGTAGTGCAACTGCGTGTGTATATTGCCGCGTGGATTTGGTCTTCATCTATGTCGATCCCTGTGTATTCTGCTTACCCTTTCACTTTGTCTTGCAAAAACCAGTCAGGAGTAGATTATGGAGAGTTCGTGACTCCATGAGCCAGGCTTTGACTTCGGACTCGCGAGCAACAAGCCAGGGGGGACAGTAAAAATAGCATTTCCAGAATCCAGGAAAACCCAAAAGAATCCAGAAAAAAAAAACAAATAGAGATTTGCAGCAAAGGACTAGTAGTACAATGTAACAATAATGGAATGTGGTGAAGGGGGTATGTGCCCAATAAATTACAGATTTACAGCAGATAATTCTTCAGGACTGTCCATGTTATGTTTCAGGACTTCCACAGGTGTTTTTGTTTTCAGTACGGCATGTACCCTATGTGTTTTACGTTTGCAGCATGTATTCTTTTACAAAAAATAACAAATGCAGAATGTGTATCGTATAGCACAGTTACATTGTGCAGCTACATGAGTTGGAAAAAACACATAAAACAGAAAAGTATGGTACATGTCAGCATGAACCACCAGGGAGGGTGATGAACATCATGCCAGGCTGCCAGCCATGGCAAAGCTGCACACGTAGCATTTCCAGAATCCAGAGTACCCAGAAGTACAGTAAATTCATAAAGTGATTACTAGCAAAATCGAGTTGATGTTACAGAAACGAAAATTTGTAAGGCGATTGATGCCTAATAAATTACAGTAAACGATATTTTAACAATGTCTACACAAAGACTGACTGGCTGAATGTTCTAACCTCAAGTAGGTACAATCTCCGGAGAAGAGGGCATAAAGCGAACGAGGAGCGTCCCCATGGCGATGCAGAGCAGCAAGAACTGGATGGAGCAGAATAAGGAGGCTCTGCTTGCTCTTGCCTGCAGCTTCAGGACTTCTGAAGTCTCAGAGAGCTCCTTGCACTGCGACTCTAGTTTATCCACCATCTCCTCAAGCATCATCGCCCTGTTCTCGGTGTGCCGCAGCTTAGTTTCTAACGATTTGTGATCCCCTGTTAGGGATTTCTGCGCCTCGTAAAGAGCAAATTGATCCTGGGTCAGGGCTTTCCAATCCTGTGAAGCTCTTGTAAGGATAAAGCATTGGATCTCTGTCTCCATCTTCTCCAAGAACAGTTGGTCGACCTCATACTGCAGAGACAGCAGATCATTGTTACATGCTGCAGAATCCTGTGGTTGTTTCTGTCTAAGTGCATCCAGTTCAATTATTTTTGAATTCTGCCCGTTGATGAGCATGGTTGCTTCTTCCAGCTTGGACTCAAGTACCTTTATGTTCTCACTTAGTTCTTCTACAGATTCATCAGAATGAGGTGAGCTGCTCCATTCTGTTTCACTCTGGTAAGTTGTGGAATTTTCATCAGTTTCTTTCCTGATCTCCACAAACTTTTGGATCTCTGCAATGTATATAGCAGCAATTAGTTATTGGAAAAACACTTGGCTCGGGCAAGAGAGGATTTTCTTGGGAGAAAAGAACAAGCTTTTGTACGAAAAGAAAAGGAAGATTTAAGTAGGTCATAAAAATATGCTTATGTATTATAACAATAAGCATAAAGGCTTTTGAAAAGAACACACATTAAAAGAAATTAGATTTCTCAGAACAGGCACATAAGCATGAGTTATAAGACCTTCCTATGTTTGCACAAGTGATTTGTCAAAGTTATAAAGGCTTCCTATGTTTGCTCAAGTGATTTGTCAAAGTTATAAAGGCTTCTAGAATAGCTAAACAGAAAAATTGCTAGCTGAAGACAATAAATACTCCACTTCTCAGAAGGAGATTATGGTCAGTGAGTCAGCCTCTGCTGAAAATTCTAAAGCGAACAGTATGTCACAGCACAAATAAATTAAGCAGAGGTATCTCACAAATCAAGCCGGTCAACAATTGTGGCAGTTAATTATAACATATGCATTGAATGAAGTGGTTGATCATTTCATTAATTAACGGCTTGCTGCCTGTCAAGTGTTAAAGCGTGCTTCGCCTTGGACCAATTCATCTTACAGTTAAAAGAACAGCAAACAAGGACAGGTTTGGCAGGGTAAAATGTAAGCCCCTACACCTGGTACAAACTCTTCTGAAGAAGCAAATTCATTCAAACAGTGCTGAACTATTGAATTATCCACTGCTAGGTAGGAAGAAGCATAAAGTGACTTGAAATTTGTCTAAAGATTATCCTTGGCAAGCACTATTCCTTTAATCGTTGTCCCTTCAATCAATGATTGATCATAGCAATTACTAGTTTCATCCCAGCAGATAGAGTAGGCCACTGAACTAATGAATCTTAAAATGCAAGTGCAAAAGAAATGAAGCTTTTTGAAGATGCAAAACTTAACCCCTAACTTAATTGAAAACTAGACTTCTTGTGCTCCCAAAAGTTCTAATGAACCATGATGACAATTACATCTTTCATTAAGCATATCAAACAACAATTAATTCATCCTTCAAAGTTACTAGGAATTCTACAGAAAGCAAAGTTCCACTACGATTCAATTAGCTCTAATAGGCAAGCTTTGAAGTAATGGCAAGTTCAAAAGTTAAGCTGGTAGAGAGGGATATGACAATACCGTTCTCAAGTGCTTCCTGTGCCGACTGAAGCAATGCAATCGACTCAACATACGGATCAAGACCCAAATTGGTCCATTCTCAAACTTGCCAACTCGCTTCATCAAAGATGTGATTATTGGCATCAGAATCGCAGTTCCCCAATCTCCCAACTACACCTGTTCTCCTTGTAGAAACTTCCGGTGGTATACCTCGCCTCAAACTTGGAACCTCGTCGTCACTTTGGTGGTCATCAGGGAACAGAACCTTGTGAACACCGTTGCTGGTGATCCCGGCGCTGTATCGCCTCACATGAGCAGCGTTAGAGCTGCGGAGGTTGGACTCAACACTGGAGCGCGAATTCTCCGCTTCCACAGGAGAGGCGGCAGCGCGCGCACTGACGCCACGCACGCGGGCGGCGCGGAGGTTCTTGCCATGAGCAGCGCCGCCGGGGCCCGGGACCGCGCCCTGTCGCGGTCCCGGCCGAAGCCGCCGGACGAGAAGTCATGGCGCGGCGCGCTGGCGGCGGTGGAGAACTTGCTGGCCCGGTCGTCGCTATTGTCCGAGTCTGCGCCGCCCGCGCCCAGCGAGAACCCGGCGGTGGCGATCAGGTGGCCGAGATTCGGGTCGAGCCTAGTCGGCGCCGGCGCCGGCGGCGGGGACGCCTCCAGCGGCACGAAGCTGGACTCCACGGACGCGACCGAGCTCTCCACCTCCTCGACGGCCGCGTCCTCCTTCCCCTTGGGCGCGTCGGCGCTGGGACCGAGACGGCGCTTGTGGAGCTGCGCCGCCAAGTCCTCAACCGCGGTCACGCTCGCGCCGGCCCCGGGGCTCGCCGGGGATCCCTCGTGGTGCTGCTGCTCGCGCGGGATGCGGCGCCACCGGCGGAGCCCGCGGCCCTTGTTGACCGGTTCGGCCGGCCGCGTCTCCGGCTCCGGCGCCGGGGCCGGCGACTCGCCCACCGACTCGCCGACGCTGTTGGCGCCGGAATCCATGCCGCCCGCCGCCGCGGCTTCAGAAGCCGGATTGGATCAGGTGCCGCATCAGAGGGCCGGAGGCACGAGCCCTCGGGATCGGTGCCAGCCTGTGGTGGGTGCTCTCGGGATCGGAATTCTCCGGCCCGGGGCTTGGAGTTGGGGAGATCCAGGGAGTGGAAGGCGAGAGGAAACAGAGTACCAGTAAACAAACAAACCGGAAAAAGATTGATATATTTTCGTCCCCAACCTCTTATCGTCGCGGCGTTCGCTGTACGTGGCCAGAATTTTTGCGTGGGACCCGCGTCCTAGCTGGAGGGCCCTACAAAGTACATCTAGCCCGCGTCATGTCAGAGTCCGGGTCGCGCTGGCCGGCCGCCGGCGTGACGGCTGGCTGGTGGCTGTTGCCCCATTTGGGCCGCTCGATAAGGTAGTTGAGCCCAGCGCCGCTTAACTCATTTCGGGCCCAGCCCCACGACAGGCACTCCATTCTGTCTTCTCCCTCCTAAAAAGAAGAGGCGGCCGCGGCATGCGTCGTCACCGGACGGACACCGGCGTCGCCGGCATGGCGCCCGCCGGCCAACCGGCTTAGCAAAGATTACACAAGTACACTGAACAATGAACCGGATGAGACACACAAGCGCATTCGCGGTTTATTTCGCTCGCGGCCAGTTCGTTGTTATTACAAAATCCAAACAATGGCCATTTACTTCCCAGACGAGAACAGAACTGCAGATCGATCAGTGTGGGAACAGGACGCTGGTGATTCAGGCGACGCGGCGGCACAGCATGATCCCGTCGGCGATGGCGAGCTGGCAGATGTGGACGCGGCTGTCGGCGGCGATGGCCGCGTTGAACTCCCTGGTGGAGGCGGCGAGCGGCTCGTCGGGGGTTGCGGCCACCGAGCCGCCCCACAGCGTGTTGTCGTAGGCGATGAGGCCCCCGACCCTGACCAGCTGCAGCAGCCGCTCGTGGTAGTTGAGGAAGTTCACCTTGTCCGCGTCCACGAACGCGAAGTCGAACGCGCCCTTGTTCCCCTCCTGCAAAGCCCAGAATCAGACGCAGCGGCATCGTCATCTCGATCTCCAGCGCTGCGAGTTCTGTGCGCGGGGGGACGAAGAGGGATCTCATCATCTCAGTATCTCACCTCGGCGACCATCTGGTCGAGCACCGGCAGCGCGAGCCCGACGCGGAAGTCGATCTTGTGCGCCACGCCGGCCTTCTCGATCACCGGCGACCCGACCCGGTCGTAGCTCTCGCGGGTGACGTCGATGGCCACGATCTGCTCACCAAGCACTGGGATTGATCAGCGACAGGCATCACAGGCCCATGCCGTGGGCTGATGTTTGCGGCGAACAGACGATGCATAACCTTGCCGTCGTCGGGGAGCGCGAGGGCGGTGGCGAGCAGCGAGTAGCCGGTGAACACGCCGACCTCGATGGCGTTCCTGGCGCCCAGCATCTCGAGCAGGAGCCCGAACAGCTGCACCTCGTCCGGCGGCGCGCCGCCATGACGGCACCCTGCAGGGCGCCTCAGCCCGTTGGTGGACAAATTAAACGTCAAACACCTACCGCGAACGAAGCGCTCAAAGACTAACGGGACGAGAAGATCTCCAGTGCGGAGCCAGGACGACGCGCGACTCACATGGGGTGGGAGGCGGTGGCGAGGCGGAGCCCGCAGGCAGTCGGGCTCGCGAGGGAACACGGTGGATTCCAGAATGTACTAGAAGGAGGAAGTGAGATCGAACATCGAAGGATCGATGCTGGCGATTTTGATGGATCGATCGATTACCTGGTACAGTGGCTCGCTCTTGAGGAGGGTCTTGCTGTGGAGGCTACCGGACCCGGCGGCCGCCTTGCTTCCTTCTCCGGCCATCCTGTGACGACTGCTTCTGCTCGCCGGCGATGTTGTCGCTAGCAGCAGGCCGTCTGCTCTTTAACTTTCTTGATTCCTTTATTCTTGAATGCTCCGTTTAAATTCCACTTAAATACGGGTATGTGACACCACATACATCCTCGTGTCAGTTACAAAAAAAAAGTGACGCGTCAGTTATAAAAAAAAAAGTGACGCGTCAGCGGCAGGAGATGAGATTGACTCTGTTCGGTACATCTTGTGCTGATTTGCAAAGTAAATTTGTTTAAAAAGAAAATTATTATTGACTGATTTGTACAACAAGCGAGTCGAACAGAGCGATTGATTCCTCCATCTCGCATCTGTCTGTCGTGGTTAAAAATCTGATCGCTAAATTGCCATTGAAACTCCTCCAGTCAGGTCCGTTTCTCACTGCTGACGTCGCCCGATGCCACGGCAGACCAGAGCGGCGCCGTCGGCGACCGGGACTCTCACACGGCCTCGCGCCCTCGCCGCCCGGGTGTCGGCGGCGACCATAGCGCGCGTTGAGAGCTGCCTTGCGGGCTTGCGGCGGCGGCGACACGGCGACACCGTCGAGGAAAGAAAAGCTACGCTGTGCTTGCTGGGCTGGGTAGGCCGATATGATGGGCTTTTAGCTAGTGTGGGCCGAAACCGAAATGGGTAAACTGTTTCCAAGAACCCTCTGAAAACGAAGGACTTGTGTTCTGTCACAGCCTGCTCATGAGAAGCTTCTTCCTGCATTTTAGAGCAGTACTGCTGTACCTGTACTAGCGCTGAAAAGTAATCTAGCAGCCATGCCCATCTTGTGAGGGCAGACGAGGACAGTGTCACAGTCCCTCATTTCGCATGGCATCTGGAAGAGCAATCTGTTCACGAATACAATCTGAAGGCCGCCGGCCAATGGCCAATGACGATGCTCACTGGAAATTCTTTCGGGCAACCAACAGATCGAACAGACGAATCCATGGTTCACACGTAGTGCATTCCATGATCCATCCATGGCATATATGCCGTGCCATCTCCGTGGCTGCCATGCGCTGCTAACAGGATAGGACCCTTGATTGGCAACTCAGGCTGTGGACACGGACGTGAGCTTCGTGTGCTCAGGGGAGGAGCCCTTCCAGATGGAGGTGGGCTTTGACACCGTGCAGGACATCAAGGAGAAGCTGCAGAGACGCCGAGGCTGGCCCGCCGCCGCCATGTCGCCCTACACAACGGCGACGTGCTCGCGGATGACGACGTCGACGATGGCGGCGGCGGCGGCGGCGGCATCGGGCGGCACGGCATCGTGGAGGGCCTGTCATCCACGTCGCCCTCGCGCCCGACGGGCCACGGCAGCCGCATCAGGGGAAGCGCAACAGACCGGCGAGCAAGAGGCGGGGCGAGGAGGAGGCGCGCCGCCGCCGCTGCGGGTGACCGTGGTGTCGCGGTGCGGCGCGGGGCGCTTGAGGTGATGCGCGCGCCGCGGTGTCGGCGCTGCGGGCGGAGCTGGAGCGCGCGAGGGCGGCGGCTTCCCGCTGGGGGGTGGCGCCTACTTCTTCATCCACGGGCAGAGCGTGATGGACGAGGCGCGGTCATTCGAGTGGCACGGGCGTGGCCGCCGGCGACGAGGTCGTCGTGTTCGACGGCTGCGTGATGAGGGGCCCCGCGTACTGAGCCGAAAACACGGCATGATAGACAGAATTGGCGGCAACTGTAGCTGTTAACTCGAATTTACATTTGACACGATCCAAAATTGACGGAACTTTAGCTGCTGTAATTCGAGCTAACTGAGATCGATTGATAAATAGCTTCAGTTCTTGCGTACGCATGCATGGCTGTTGGAACTTGAAGTCCTATTCATTATACGCGGCGCGCTCAAATGAGCGGCGCTTGCACACGTGCGCGTCGTCGCCGGCTCGCCGCTATCCGAAGCGAGCAGCCATGCAAGTCCAGGTTTTCTTCTGACTTTCTCCATGGAGACAACAGTCTTCAGTAGTCCAAGACTTCTAGGAACAAGGTCTTTCCTGACATCAGATTTTTTTTTTTTTGAGATCTTTCCTGACATCAGATTGAGAACCAGCACAAGCCTGCCAAATCCAAACAAAACTGCCTTCAAAAAGCAGGGGTACCTGATTTGTTTGCACATTTTTTCTTTGCTGTTTCAGGTGGTTGGACCAAGTCTGACAGCACAACTCCGCATGATCTGAAAAAAAAGTCTGACAGAACAATTTGAGCACATCGTATTCACAACCATAAGTTTTGATTAATTGATTTCCAATTTCCATCGACGACAGCAGGAAGATAAAGGATACCTAACCATCCTAAGCATTCTTTGATTCAAAGAAATGCGCAGAGGGGTGGGGGGAAAACTAGAACAAAGCAATGTTGCAGCGTCACTATCATGTATACAAGCTGAAGCAGTGGCGGAGCTGGCGCATTTTCACGCCTAGGGCCACCTCTAGAGCGTCTAAGGTGGTGTTTCCTAAATTCCGTGATTGAATAGTGCATCGTGGAAAGTTGTGAAAAAATATACTTTCTGCGGCCAGTAAGAGAATACTATGTGACTTGATGTCTTGATGTGATGAAATAGCTCGATGATGAATTTATGATAGATATTTGTGAATCTAAACATGGCCTTAAACCATCCGATGTACTCGATCGGTCACATACTGATGGATAACGAATGTAATATTTTTCGAGAAAAGCACCTTTATTGAAATTTAAGAGCATTACATCAAGTTGATAACTAATGTAATTTATGAATAATGTCAGATGGTATTTCAATTCGCTGCTTACACCATTGCAGAGTAGGCCGATCAGACGTTCAGAGCAGAAAGGAAGGTAACAAATAGTCAAATACCATTCCTCGCGCCGCTTCGCCTGGCAACCGGATAGCGAGCCGCACGCCATTGCCACGTCCGACCTTCACGCTATAGGCACCATCTCGCATCCGCCTCGTGAGAATTTATCGAATCGAGCTTTATGCCGCCAGCTGCCGTAACCGAGCGATAAGGGAATTGCAGAGGATCGGGAAGCATAGGAATGAGCGAGAAGACAACAGGCCGCCAAGCAACCAGGGCGCGACAATGGGCAAGATTGACCGAGCTGGCCTTCTTGTGGGTCAAGGAAATTCAAAGAGGGCATGAGGGGATTTAGGCGCCAGGCCATGGCCCTAGTGGCCCTAGGCCCAAATCCGCCCCTGAGCTGAAGCAAATCTATTCCCTTTTCTCTTTCCTATTATTTACATCTGATGACCAAATGGAGGCCTACTCATCATCTGTTGGTAAACTGGTGGGGCAGCATTTGCCCCTGGGAAGCCTGCTTGTGACCCTGGCTCAGACTTCAGTTCTGCTGGCATCATGAGGCCTGGGTACCCCTGCATAGCTGATGAATTTCCAACCATCTTTGTTGGAGCAAGAGATCCTAGAGAAGGCATCGGAATCGCCATGCCTGGCGGAACCATCCCGAAGCGGAAATTGCCCGTTGCTGGTCCCAATTGGCTGCTCGGTGGGAGAACAAAGGAGCCGAAAGGAGCGGAACTGCCGAAATGAGCAAAGCTGGCTTGTGCTGGTTCTTGCCTACGATGTGAGCTACTACCTTGTGAAGCAGATGAAGCGTTGGCAGAACTGGAACCGGCTTGCCCACTGTTTCTGGCTGCCGGAACTTCATGGTTGTGCTTTCCCTCATAAGTTGTGATGACCGACTTCAGATCATGTGATGCTCTCTCTACATGCTTGCGCACTGAGCAGCCAGGGTGTGTACATTTGTAGTAGCTCCTGCAGACAAAAGAAATGAAATGATATTAGTAATTTCAGGGGATGGAGGACACCACATACAGTACGAAATGGTAGTGAAAGTGTGACCTTGGATTTGGATTGCCTTTAACGACCTTCTGACCATACTTGCGCCACCGATACCCATCATCGAGGATGTCGACCTCACTTGTGGTCTGAACAACCACCCTAGGCTCCCGGACAGCTCTCGAGGCTGCTCCCATATCAATGGTACTGGTGGGGGTGGCAACAGCAGTAGTAATAGTAGATGTACCTAAAGTATCCAGCTTCCTGAAAAACAGTATCAGTGAGCTCAATATAACTACATGCAGTCTGTGTTATGTAGTTAAGTGGTGGACAATATTAACCTTCTTTTAGATTCAGTCTCATCCTCATCACCCTCACATTCTATAGAAGCAGTGCCATGTGTTGTCCCCCTCTCATCCTCCTCATTAGATAGCGTTGACGAGACATCAACTGCATCTTGAGACTCCATAAGAGACGTGTCACAGTGAGTTGATGCAGGAACACAAGCAGCTGCTCTAATTTCAACACCTTTGCCTTGCGCATTTTGATTTGTCTCATCATCTTGCTGCTGGCCAGCTGAATAGTGACTGTTGCCGAACATGGAGTCTGATGCCTTAGCTTTAACAATTGTTGCATTAGTGTTATCCTTGACTGCAGTAAAGCTTGACTGAAGACTGGATTCCTGGCGATGAATATTCGACAAGGACTGGTTTTGAAGATGAGCACCATAGTCCTGTAAAGAGGAAATTTTCAGGCACATGAATTCATACAAATATACTTTTATTTTAAAAACCAAAAAGAGAATTTAGTGGTGAGATTGGCAATAAAGGAAGCAAAATAGTATTATAATATTGCAAGGAAAATACTGATAGATACTAACAGTCAGGAAAATCACCTTTCGCAGTAGTGAAGCTTTGCTGCTTAGAACCCAAGTGAGATTGGAAGGAAAAAACATCATTGTCAAATGTAAAATCTTCAGTTATCTTAGCAGCTGGTGGTAATGTTGACTTATCATTCGTAGCCATCGAAAAAGGCAATGTGCCAGTAGTTGGAGAAGGCTGTGCCTGCAATTGACCATTACCAATCCAGATAAATTCATATGCATGGAAAACAAAACAGGGCAAGCAATAATATTAGCAGCTATAAATCAAAACAGAAGCCAAGCTTCTAAGACACCAATCAGAGATCTATTTCTAGTAAAAAAATGCTTTTGCACAGTTGGCAGCAAATCAGGTTGTAGTTACATGCAGAAGTATACTGCACAAAACCATGTTCTACACATTAAACACCAATCAATGTTCATATATGCTGTACAAAACCCAAGTCTGAAAACTGCAACATGCAAGTCTTTAATGCTTTCTCCAATTATGAGTTATTGCAATCTAATAGATAAAACTTGAGAGCACAAGCAAACCAATAAAGGAAATATTGCATACCATCTTATTGTAAAGAAAAACGGGAGACTCAAGAAGTGTAGTTGGACTAAGACCAGGTGGAATCGATACGGGTGATCGAATAACTGCAGATGAACCAACTCGAGAAGTATCAATTTTCGGAACACTGAAACCTGCTCTCGCAGCCCTGCGCTCCGCCAAACCACCATGGGAGTTTGATTTCTGATTAGCACCAAGCAAACTTGGCTCCAGGGAGAAACCCTTTTGAAATCTGTCAACAGGTTGAGCAGGCACCTCCTCACTCAAACTCACAAGTTCTCTGCTCTTTTCACGTTGATCATGAGGCTTGTTGGTGCCATGTTCACCGAAAAGATTAGAGAATGACCCAGAGCTGAATTCTTCATTCAGGAAGCTTGACATGAGTGTTCTTGGGCTTGGTGTGGGAGGAAAAACCATTCCTCCATTGGTTGCCTGTGCCGGCCATGCGTGCCGGGCAATCTAGCTCAACTGAAATAATTGTCATGTATTAACACATTAGTCCTGTTGCAACATCAGATTGCTTGATAGTGAAATTGAGCTAAAGTTCTATTTTCCCCCCTTCTCTTGCCCTCTTTACAAATTTTACATATGGAGTGAAACAAACGTTGAAAAACCAATCAGGACCCTGCAGCGGAAAAATTAGCCGAAGGCAAAACACAAAACAAATAAATCATATTCATATATTGCCATTGATCAGCAAAACACAGACCAACTAAACTAGTACACAGACCAACTAAATTCAGCTTAACAGCCTGTAGAGATTACAAAAGTCAAATAAAGGAGTGGTAGAGTTGAAAAATCAACCGCAACAAACGGCAACCTTTACAAAATTTCCAACAAATTCATGACCGAAAACATAAGTTTCCATACAGAATGCAGAATCCAATCTATTCCTCAAGCAAGAGAATTGCAAACCAAACTGCAAACTTTCCCCAACAGAGCACCCAATCCCTGCAACAGAATCAACAGAGATACAATTTCGATGCGATGTGGAGAGAAGACATCTGAAATGAGAAACACATAAACTCCAAAGACGCAAACTTTGCGATCCCGAAACCATCAAACTTCAACAACTCTGAAACACGCAAAATTCGATGCCAACCTAGCCGCCTTTAGCATCAACATAGGCGCAAAAAAATTCATAATCAACAAAATAAAAAGCAGGATAGAAATTCCAACTGGCACCTGAACTGGGCAGGATGACTCTCCGGGACCAAATGATTTGCTTCCACTCTCTCCCCCAAAAGCGAAGCAGCAGCCAGCAGGGTGGGCGGATTGGAATAGAGCGCGACAACGCCGTCAGGAACAGGACCAGATCATGTAAACCGAAATTCCTCCTGCAAGAACAAGGAGAGCGAAAATTCTGGACCAAACTCTGTGGGTTCCCCTTCTTTATCGATGCTCCTCGCACTTTCACCAACCTTCTATCCCAAAAGGCTACACACGAGGGGAACGACGACGAAGATCTCGGGGCACAAATGGAGGTGCTGAGCTTCCATTCCACCAACCAAGAACCCTAAAAGAACAGAGGAAAGAATTCTCAACAAAGCGGGATTTTGCTGCCTCTTTCCGCCTCTCTTTCTGCAGCCTCTCGGTTCTCCGGGCGCTACTTTTTTTTAGAGGGAGGAGGGAGAGGGAGAGCCGGAGGAGGAGAGGGAAGGGGGCGAAGAGTAGGGGAGAGAAAGGCGGTTTGACCGAGGAGGCCGGAAGCGGTGGGAAGGGAGGACTCGGAGGATTCTTTGTGCTTGTGCCACTGATGTGCTATAAATGGCAAAATGCTGCTCCTCTACTGGCCACAGCCTTCTCTTCTGCTTCAGTTTCAACTTCTGTTTAATTTTCGTCTTCTGATGGACCATGGAGTTGGAAACAGTTCACATATTTTTTTTGCGGCATGTATAATTTCCAGTAGTGTTTTGTTTGTTTGTTTGTTTGTTTTCTTCCCTCGACTTATTCTCTTCAGCAGACGTCATTGCAAAAACTATGGACATGTTGTGGCAATACCACCGTTGCCTCACTTTGGTCCAAGCTGTGAGCTCGTATTGCCTTTGACCACCATTGTTGCCTCATTTCTGCCCTCGTTACGAGCACGTACTTGCCTTGACCGTCGTCATTTTGCCCACGATTCCGAGCACCTCAATAGATTCTCCGGCGCCGTCGTCACTCGTCAGACGTGGGAGCCAAAATCAAGATAACAAAATATTTAGGCTGTTCCTCGCAAAAGATGTTTAGAGTTTTTAACAAAATAAGAATGGACTCAATGTGTCTCAAGAATCATTGTATAACTTTAGCAATGGGAGAATTTTTAGCAGAAAAGGTATGCAAGTTCTCATGAAAAGAAGTAACAATCAAGTACACTGATATAGCAAATGATTTAACTAACATTTACTTTGGAAGCATCACCCTTGATGGCTCTATAAATAAAATAAATGAAAGCTGGCTCGACATCATCACTAAACCTGTCAAATAATGCGTGTGCAATGCTAATTCTATACGAAGTTGTAAAATTTGACCGCGCAAAAAAAAAAAGTCATCTTCCAAGGAACCGTGTTTTGTTGGCATTGGTGAAAAACATTTGGCGCTTAAAATCCAAAAATAAGCTCAGTTATCAAGCCTCTGCAGGACAACCCCTTAATGAAGTTATAGTGCTGTTTTGCGAATCATGTAGAGGTCCCTTTCAGATATGTTTTGTTCAAATGCAAAAGGAACTCTCGTGATTCCGCGACAAGTTTCAGCGAATTAGGTGGGGAAAGTCCCTCTTTGGGTCCATGGCTTCCTCTTGGCATGAAAAAATATGCTCTTGGCATGAGTACACGGTTGGTGTTGGTGTGAAATTGGCAACTTTATTTGTGGCGGGGAGTAGGTGTCATGTTTTGGAAAGGCAAACACACGATTAAATGTAATGATGTATCCGAATTGAAAAAAGATTGAATTATTTAGTAAGCCTAATTCAGCAGATAGGAGCTTAATACTTACTTCATTTTTAAAATGCAATCTTACTTCAAGGAGTCCCAAAACTTTGGCCTTTGCACTCTTACCTTTGCTGGCCAAAACTCATACACGTTGATAGTATAGAACGAACAGGAATTTCTGTCAAGTGACCCCAAAAGTTTGTAGTGTTTTCCTACAAGATCCTGTGAAAATCTCTTTGACATTCGATGAATATATTATGTAGGAATCTCCTCGGGACCATCTACAATTCCTTTCCAAGCATTCTATTGGAGCTGAACAATAATCCTGCCCAAACCTCATTCAGATGTTCAGATATCATAAGCACCTGAATCAGCAAGTAACGGACAGCTCCAGCACGAGACCTGATTCAGAAGCTTGTAGCGTGGAACTATTCATGTCCAAGCAAAGTGCGCTGCTGCCTGCAGACTCGACTGACTGGCGCTTTTTGTCTCTGACCGCGCTGCAAATTAAAGTGCAAAGCCTGCAGCTCATGTGACCGAACCTGGGCTCCAATCTGTCACTCAGAGTTCAGAACAGCAGAGAGGGAATAAAACCTCTCTGAAAAAAAAGAAAAGGAATTTCCTCAAAAAAGAAAAAGAAAAAGAAAAGGAGAGGGAATAAAACCGTACTGACAAGATAAAAAGTGCTGATGGGAATTCGGATGATGATTTTAAAACCCCTTGGATTTGCTCAATTTCGCAAGAATTCCACAGAAATGGTTCAGTTTCAAACTGCACACGTCTCGAACTTGACCGATCATTTCTTATTTGACAGTAGCTACAATAATTAACCAAATGGGGTGACAATAGCACGAAATTCTACTTGTGTCTGACTACGTTTATCCATACCATATACAACGCACACTAAACAACAAAATACAACTTCCAAGAAGAAGAAGATCAATATGAAATGACCATCCATACGACCATACCCAACTAAATTCCAATGATATAGAATTGCTCTTTTTTTTAAAAAAATATTTCTTATTATCAGTACATATTGCAAATATCTCAACAACTACATTTATATAGTGAAGGGTGGGTTTTTGGCGAGAAATATCTCTCAACAATTACATATTATTAGCGAAGTTTGCTATCTCTGGTCATGGTGCATCGCACGAGAAAGCTCGTAGTGGCGTGCAGTATTTTTTGGCGCCAGCCAGCCATGGGAGGCGCTGGAGGACAGGTAGGACCCGGACTCTTTTCTTTGTTGCACACCTATCGATCGACGCGGTACCCCCATCTCCCTGCGCAAGGCGACAAGGATTCGCCGGATTCGCGACCCGGATTCCGGGCGCACGAGCGACAAAAACTGTAAACAATCGGTGGGCATTGCAATCCACGTCTCTAATCTTCCTTCGTCGGAGTCGCCAATTTGATGGATCCTAGGAAGCGCAAGAACACGCTAGCTAGCTATACGATTTCCTTCCTCTTCGCGAGAGGAGAGATAATCGATCGAGAGAGTCGAGACCACGCAACTACGACGGGTACGTACGTAGCATCGCGCATCAGGAAATGAGAAGGAACTTGAGACTGTGGACCTGCAGTTCTGAATCGGATTTTTTTTTCTTTTCTTTTTCTGATAATATACAGTAGTATATACTAGTACATATTCTCTATCCCGCAAAGTGTCCTTTGTCTGGTCTTATTTTAAATAAAAATATATTAACACTTTTGATGTCTAACAACTTTCACTATATTAATTATCAACTATATTTTCATAGCATACATATTTAGTGTGATAAACATTGATACTTTTTATTATAAATTTGGTCAAACTTCAAACAATTTGGTAGAAGAAGTTAAAGTGACATTCTTTGGTCTGTCCAATTGGAGAGCGCACACATGGGGCAGCCGCAATTACCTGGAGAAAGCTTCTTCTAATGAACAGGGTGGAAATTCTTAGCTGACTGAACCATTTGACTACAAGCTACTCAGATCCATATCTCCCCTTAAAAACAGGTAATGATATTTCTCAAAAAAAACAGGTAATGATGCACTGAAGCAAACCCTCCCTTTGGTCAAAGACTCAAAAGGAGACAGACCTGAACACGGCAGAGACGAGATGGCCTCAAAACTAGCCCTGTGGTATGTGGAGTAAGACCGTTTCATAGATTTTCATTAAGAAAAAAAAATGAAATACTCTTCCGACCTACAAAATCTTAGAATCCCAACTTCATCGGTGAAAGAATTTTTTTAAAACAAATTCCATAAATTTGCTCACGTGAGGATTGGAACTAGGATACACTGGGACTAGTCAGGAGCTCAAACTAGTACTATTGAGCTAGAGGCCAAAGCAATCATAGAGCAGCAGTGAAAACTAATAATCCAACAAAACGAACCGCTCCTCGAGCTCGCAGCCCCTGAACCAACTCTGGTCTTTGGAAGCTATCCGATCGCCTCACGTGGTGTCATGTGCGCGAGCAGAGACTTTGGCACCATCGCTTCACACACCGAGGCCCTAAGTGCATGGCAGCATTAGCCCTTTTTTGCGACGCTAACTTGTTCTCCTTACAATAATCTTTGGTGTGGGTGTGTGGCTAGCTTCTCCGTCCATCCAATCCCAGCGAGAAGGACCTTCAAAGCCGCGTCTCGTTGATTATTCCCGGCGCGGGGCCTTTTTTTTTTGGCATGGAATTGGAACCGGATCCTCGCTAATCTGGCCGACAACCCGAGCCTACGCCGACTAAACAACTTGTGTTAGTGATGAGTGCCACAAGCGCTGGGGCCCAGGCTGAATTGTTCAGAAGCAACCTGACGAGAGGGAGAGCCCAACCGCACGCAGCTCTAGCAATGCAATGATCCTTTTCTCCTCCCCTTCCCCGTGCAAGGAATTCGGCTCAATGATGCGGCTTTGCCTCGCACGAACTAATTAAAAAAGTTAGAGAGCGGAGGGAGCTAGTGATGATTTGGGACGCAATTAAGCGAAAGATTCCTTCCCCGAACACACCACTAAAACCGCATGATTAGCGATGAGCCGCCCCAGGCATCATCGAGCTCTGAAGAACAGAAGAGAAGACTGGTGGTTCTGGTTCTGGTTCTGGTTGAGAGAATAGGACCACAGCAAGCAAGGCAACACAGACTCGGACCGGACAGCAGGGACGCGCCGCTGCTGACACTGACACTGACAGAGTGGAGTCAGTGCACGGCGGGCCGGAGAGGGAGGGGTATCATTGATCCCGAGAGCGATCATGGCGGGCTCGACCTTGGCACGGCAGCAGGGGAGGCGAATCGAATCTGCATGGCCCGGAGATGGGCGTCTGCTCCGTACCATATGCCTGTCAGATGTCAGAGTTGCGTTGCCAGGATGGGATGTTTCTGCAGCACCGGAGAGGATGGCTCATGGCTGCCGCTGCCGGCCTCGCGCCACGGCGGTGGTCCGGTGGAGCAGGGCCGTCGAAGCAGCGGCTGAGGCTTCCTCGAGTTCGGCGTCCAGGATCGACCGCTGCCCATCGAGGAGCTTGGTTGTTCTGAAATGCTCTTGATCGTTTGTACGGAACTACCTCCATGTGTTACTGTTACTGTACCTACCAATATCTCCGACCTCCTGATGCTCATGGCACTGTGGTGTCAAGACCAACAAAAAAGGAGAAAGTGCGTACTCCCTCATTCCAAAATATTTGCACTTTTTAACTTCTACGTTTCTCGTTTGACCATTCGTCTTATTCAGAAAAAAATTATGAAAATATTATTATTTTGTTATGATATGTTTTATCATTATATATATTTTAAGTATATCATAATTATTTTTAAATTTTCACAAATTTTTGAATAAGCACGAATTCACAAACACGATCCTAAAAGTCAAAGTGTAAATATTTTGGGACGGAGGGTGTACGGCATCCTTTGCTGAGCAGTTTCAGTCCAAGGTGCTGAATCGATGAACAAGGAAGGAAGCTTAATTAGGCGTAGTACGTGGCTTCAATCACGCGTGAAGATTTGACATTTGTTTGGGCCATTCCGGGTTTTCTTGTGAGCACTAGTAGTAGTACGTACTACTAGTAGTGGGCACAGCCTCGTCCGGTCACCGGACGTGTCACTTCGGCGCCGAAAATGCGCCACTCGGCTGCTCGAAATCCTGCAGAGCACCATTGCTAGAAAAGCAAAAGTTCATCGCTTGGTCTGGGGGCAGCATCATTCTGCCGCTTGTACTTGATAGCAACAGATTCCAAGTTCCCAATTTCTCCAATCCATGTCCATGTCACCCGCTGAAACTGCGGGTCTCCCATGCAAACCAGGAACTGAACATGCCAGAACAAACGACGGCGTGGCTAATTATTCACCCTTCAAATAACCCACTGAATCCTGATGCCCAGATGGCCAGATGTACTGACAGGAATACTGAATCGTGCGAGGTGAAGTGGCAACCGAGATTTCCAATGCAGAGAATTTCTTGTTCCCCCAAAAAATGCAGAGAATTTCTGTACTCAAGACAATGGGGGCAAACATTTGCTATTGTGCTCACAAGAGTGTCGTCCTTAGAAGGTCCAGAACAGAAAGGATCCTACACACAAATACTCAGCACACAGGGTTTGTGAAGGTCAACTTGGGATGCCATTTATTTTCAGTGAGTTTATGGACCTAAACATGAGAATGTGCTGAAAGCCTGAAAAGGTGGGAGGAAGAGCAAAATGTCACATATGGCTGTCATTAGGAATGAAGACAGAGTCACTATGGTGCTTGACCGACGAGATGGCTGCTAATGCCGCGCGTAGACTACATTTTTGGGTATATTCTCGTCCTGCCAAGTGTCTACCCACATCGTTGATCGCTGGACAAAATCAACACAGGACCGTACCGATGAAGAAATAGTATTCCAAACGATATATGATGATTGCAGGAACTTAAGCACACCATTTGCAGGATGGTGATGACTTAAATATATAATCAGGGGCAGGAGTGCATCATTGCTAGATCTTTTTCAAACACAAGATGATGATCCTAGAAAGAAAAACCACTACACTTCTCCAAAAGTAGGTCCCCGCAACAATACCATGCAGGATGCAGCTTCTTCGTAATACTACAGTAATCACCTCCAAATAATGGATATCTGCAACCAATATGTAGCTGGTATAAACCAAACAGTATAGCCAACTAAATCCCTGAGCTGAAACTGTGACCATGAAAGGAACAATATAGTAACAGTCAGGTCCAGAACATTTGGTCCTTCAAATTCACTTTCAAAAATTCAGGTTTTCACACTGAAGATTGTCAGTGTTCTCGTTATGTGCACCACGGTAATGATAATCAAGGCAGAATTCATCTATTCGCAATTCGTAGTTTTGATAGCACCAAAGAAAAAGAAAAATGGTTAAGATACGTTTTTCCTCAACAGTGTAAGTGCCATACTAGTTTTAGCACTGACATTGTCCAGGACTTCCAGTTCTGAAGACTGAAAGTGTGTTGGCACATAGTGATGAATTGTGACAATTTGATACCTCAGAAAGCAGCGGGGCTGTCATCCAATTGCTTCTCATCCTCTATCTCCACCTCCAAGATTTCCTGACACAACAAAAGGTCTCACGATCACCAACTACACTTTGATTAATACCCTCCCCATCTGCTGCACCAGGCCCTCACTTGATTCAAAACTAAAAAATCCTCACCGGGATGCGGTTCTTGAGGTAGTTGCCGATCCTCGCGACCACGGTGGCGCGGGTGTGCCAGAACTTGCCCTTGAGCCGGAGCTTCACGAACGGCCCGTCCAACTCCGCGAGATCAACTTGCCCTGCAACAACCCAACGAGAACCATCCGCGGAGATGAGTCACAACTCACGATCACAAACCATATCTCGATGCAATTGACACTGCGGCCCGGGCAGCCTTCACCTGTGATGCCCACCGACGTGTCGAACAGCTGCCCCAGCTGCAGCGAAGAACAAGACCAGCGGCGGCGTTGTTAGCTCGAGCCTGCAACGGGATGTCGATGGGGGCGTTGAGGAGAAAGGGAAATCAGTTCAGTTTCCTTGCCTCAGATTTGGCTTCGTCTAGGGCCAGCCGGACGTTGTCCTCCGTGAGGTCGAGCGACGCTGTGATCGCCGCGGCCGCGCGGCTCGGCCGGCACCGTCGCCGGTACCGTACAGCGCGTGCTGCCGCTGTGGGGCGCGGTGCACGGGCGTAGGCCGAAGTGGCGAAGAATGGCGGCGGAGAGGAGGCGGGTAGCGGAGGGGGCACCGCGTGGACGCCGACGCGGAGAACGGCGGCGAACGCCATGGCCGTTTGGATTGCGGGTGCGGTCGCTGCCGGGTGGGCCTCCTTATCTTCTGTTTGGTCGCAGAGGAGAGGAAGGAAGGAAGGAAGGCCACATTTCTTCTTTCTTTTGCTGACGTCTAAGAAATTGGGCTGGCCCACGGTGGGGTGGATTGGCTCTTAATGGGCCATACTTTTATGGAAAAATATGGGCTGGACTAGGTTGGCCCACCCTAATTGTAACATGTATGTTTTCGGGATTTCTCTCGCCTGACTTTTCTTTCTTCAGAGGAAGTACTAGAATCAAACATATACGTACATAGGAGTACGGGACATCTTTTACATGCTTTTGAGATAGGACCTGGCTACACTGAGAGGGGTCTCCAATTAGTCTTAACGCGAGAACCCAGCCCGCAGGAGATCCCGTGTCGTGGGCCCCACCACCTGGCCTTATCGTCAAGAAGTTGTGGTCGCGCGGGTGTCTTCCTTCTCGGGTTGTCGTTGCGCGGCGTGAATCGAGGGGGCGCCACGCCTTCGCCCCCGCTCGGCTCGCCCGCCACCGCCTCCGCCGCCCCGCATGAGCGGCGGATCAGTGGAACCGTCGCCATCTCCGGTGAGTACCAGCCATCGTCTTCCTCCTCTCCGGTGTGCTCACCACCGTCGATCTCCACCACCGCCCACGGCGGCGACCTCGCCGCCATGCGCCCACCAACCGCCCCTCTCACTAGACCCCGCCCTTCCTAATCTCTCCCAGCTTGCCCCGCCACGAGCCACCTTGAACCGGCCTCCTCCCGCCACGTGACGGCTCCACCACCGCGTTCGCCCACACCCCGCCACCACAGCGGCGAGCCCGGACCTCCCTCTAAGTCCGGCGGCCATGGAAGATCCCCCGCTCCCAAATCCCGAACCCCCAAACCCTAACCCCGAACCCTAAGGCCGGCCTCCCACCACCCGCCGTCCGCCGTCGCCGTCGTCGCCCCTCCCCTGGCGGAGTTGGAGAAGATGGCCGGAGATGGAGTTACTTTTTGTTTGGATTTGTTACTTTTTCTCTTCCTTTCCCCTTTTGGCCTATGTCATTCTAATTACCTCGTTTTTTTTCATATTTGAGGGCTCTCTATGTAAGACTAAATGGAGAGCCATCTCTGTCTAGATTTTGCGTTTGAAATAACGAATATGTACATGGATAATTATCTAAATTTTGCATGTGTATCGTCAGATCTCGCAGCGGATAATTTTCTTGAAATTTATGCCAGTTCGGCGACTACAAGTATGATTACTGAAGCTGCTCAATGTACAACGCCACACTCGGATAGAAGCCTGCATCTCCTAGAGTCATCCCCAGCTGCTGGTGACCGTACGTCTTCCTTGGATAGCTCCTCACGAGCTGGTAGCTTCCGATGCCTGGTATCCCCAAGGAGTCCACGAACCTGTAGAGATCCCTTATGGTGTCCGTGTGACGGAAGCTCTGCTGCCTCCTCTCACCGTTGGGAAACCTTATCATGATCTACATAAAAAATGGCCACAGTTCAAACCAGATAGCACAGGCCAGAGGATCTGTTTAGCCGGAGTACTTCCCCTCCTGTTCTCCTTGTTTTATACCACAAAAATACGCAGTCTCCTGCGTGTTCTGAAAAGAAAACAGAACTGTCAGCGAAAGATACCAGTTAGCATGTATACCTTGGTATTAGGTTCAGTTCTTTGTGAAGCAGGAGTTTCCTTCTGAGGGGATGCTCTGATCTGAGTCGTCTTTGTAGGTTGTCGTGGTGTCTGGCCATGGCCAGGATGTCTTGGGCGAAGCTGGCTGCCTGCCTTCGGCTTGGCAGCTCCCTCTTGCAGACTCTTGCGGGATCTTTCTTTCTCCTGAAACCAACCAACAGCAAGAGTTCAGAAGCTCATCCAGCAATGTTCCGAGCACTGTGATCGACCTCGGCCTGCCATGGCTGACCACCTACCTGATCCCTGCGAAGCGACTCGAGGTAGGCTGCGTCCTGTTCTTGTCGTAGCCGTTGTGCCAATCTCCTCCTCTCTTCTTCCTCGGCCGTTCTGGCTGATCTGACTGCTGCAGCCTGCTCGTCAGGCCTGTATGAGGTTCTGAAAGCCGCACCCTGCTCGTCAATGGTGCACTGCAAGGTCTCCACAAGCTCTGACGGCGACACTGGCCCCTCCACCTGCACGAGAGATCATAAGGTGCCGTCACTGTCAATTGTTAATGCAACTGCAAACGCAGAACAGGTTCAGTTCACAGACGTCCAGATTCATACCTGTTGCAGGACTGCGATGCTTTCGTCGGAGACGGGAGCGACGACGGCGCAGAAGGGGAAGCTGCCGGGCTGCAGCGACGCCATCATGGCCGGCCCTTCCCCAATACCGGCGACGGCTCCCCAGGACACGAAGTTGGCGTCGAGGAACTCCACCACCAAGTCGCTGCAGAGCGTACGCCGGCAGAAGGGCTCGGTGTAGGGGTGGGCCGGGTCGTGGAGGTACACGAAGACGAGCTTGCCCTCCCTCTGTGCGGACCTCAGGGCGTCGACGAAGCGGCACCCGTAGAAGAACGGGTGGTGGGTGCCGTACTGCTGCTCGAGCATGCTGAAGAAGACGAGCTCCTCGGGGACGAACGGCGGAGGAAGGAGCGGAGGCGGCGCCTGCGGTGGTGGCTGGAGACGATGGGGAACGGCCGGGTGGTGGTGGTGGTGGCTGCGACGGCGAGGGATCGACCGTGACAGGCCCTCCATGATGCTGGCCGGCAGCCGCGCCAGGGTCCGGGCGAAGTCGTTGCACGAGTTCCAGAGGCTCTCTCCCGCCCTGCTACTGCTGCTGCCCCTCGTCGGACCTGACGACATGGCTGGACTCTTCAGCGATGTGTGCCGCCGGCCGGCCTGGCGGCCTCCACGGGGGTTGTGATCGATCAGGTGGTGTGCTCGTGCTGGGGCGGAAGCATCTGCTTGATGTGCGTTTGTTCTTCCTGCAAGGCTCTGGTTCGATCAAGTGGACGGCTGCCACGACACCGGGTTAAGAAATGGATTATGCTTTGCTTTTCTTTAACGCAAATCCTACACAGAAAGGCCTCTCGATTTGGTCCTAAATCGAGAGCCTCCCGATTTGGAAACATTAAGGTAAAGAGAGCAGGAACGAATGTTAGCAAATAATGCGAAAACAAGATCTAACACGAGACACGATTTTTACGTGAAAAACCCTTGCGGGAAAAACCACGGGCGCCAATCGGTGATCTTCACTATGATGAGAGAGTTACAACGCAAGGAATACAATGAGCCCTCTTGCTCTTCCCGTGCAGCTTACAAGATGTATATATGGTGGACTAAACTGACTGCAGTCAAATACGGAAACAAATCCACTAAACACATAACCCGAACCGTGGGTCCTCCAAGCGTCCCCACAAGACTCACGTTAAGAATTCGGTTCATATCCAACAAACTCCACCTTGAGACGAATTCCATCTTGCAGCGAATGAAGTATCATCAATGAACTCACTTCAATAATAAATAATCACCGGCGCCAAAAGTCACTAGGACTTAAACTTTAATCCCAACCAAGCTTGCGCATAGCTCAAACTTAACTGTAGGAACAGGCTTAGTCATCATATCAGCGGGATTGTCACGAGTATGAATCTTGCGTATTTTAATAACACCACCTCGAGCAATAACATCTCGAATAAAATGATACCTGATGTCAATGTGCTTTGTTCTCTCATGAAACATCTGATCTTTGGTAAGGCAAATAGCACTTTGACTATCACAATGTATAGTAACGCAAGAAGAAATCCCGCAAAATTCAGAGTATAAACCTCTCAACCAAATAGCTTCTTTAGCAGATTCAGAAACAACCATATATTCACCTCGATGGTGGACAAAGCAACGATGGCACATGTAAGCGTGCTTTCCAACTCACGACACAACCACCAATGGTGAAAACATAACGTGAGAGACCTCCTAGTATCCAATTCACCGGATAATCGAATCAACATAACCAACAAGTCCACGTGTAGATTTCCCAAACCGCAAACAAGCATTAGAAGTACCACGCATATATCCGAAAATCCATCAATCGCATTCCAATGCTCTTTGCCGGATTAGCCATGTATCTCATCGACAACACTCATTGCATGAGCTAAATCAAGGACGAGCAGGACCATGGCATACATAAGTGAACCAACGACTTGAATATGGAACTCTAGACATGTACTTAATATCTTCATCTGTCGGACATAAATCTAAAGACAATTTAAAATGTGGAGCTAACGGAGTACTCACGGTTTTGCATCTTGCATATTAAAATGACGAAGAACCTTCTCAATATAACCTCGCTGACTGAGGTATAACATACCAGATTTTCTATCTCTGATAATTTCCACACCAAGAATTTT
Source organism: Cenchrus purpureus (assembly GCA_022644695.1). Classification (NCBI taxonomy): domain Eukaryota; kingdom Viridiplantae; phylum Streptophyta; class Magnoliopsida; order Poales; family Poaceae; genus Cenchrus; species Cenchrus purpureus. Next base: position 59,634,533 of record CP053460.1, read on the forward strand.
CTTGGTTGCACCAAGATCCTTCATCTCAAATTCTAAATTCAATTGTGCCTTGACTTAGCTATTTCTGATTTATCTTTTGCAGCAATCAAAGCATATCATCAACATAAAGAAGCAAATAAATAGTTGAACTATTAACTGTCTTCAAATAGACACAGCTATCATAATCAGACCACTTAAAACCATGAGAGATCATAAAGGAGTCAAATCTCCTATACCATTGCCTAGGAGATTGTTTCAAGAGAAAGAGATTTCTTCAATCTACAAACGAGGTTTTCTTTCCAGAACAACAAAACCTTTAGGTTGGTCCATATAAATGACTTCTTCTAACTCCCTGATGCAAGAACGCAGCTTTTGACATCTAACCGCTCCAACTCATAATCATGCATAGCAACAATACTCAACAAAGTACGAATGGAACTATGCTTAACAACCGGGAAAAGACATCATTAAAATCAATACCTGGAATCTGGCTATAGCCTTTAGCAACCAACCTTGCTTTATATCTTTCTTCCTTTCTCTTGAAAATCCATTTGCAACGAACGGTCTTTTTACCCTTGGGCAATTGCACTAAATCCCAAGTACCATTCTTTTCAAGAGACTCCATCTCATCATGCATAGCGGCCATCCAATTGTTGCCATCGTGAAATAATAGCCTCGAATAATTAGAAGGTTCAGACCTTCAATCTCTTCGCAACACTTAAAGCATAAGCAACATTGCATTTTTCAATCAACCTTTTCTAGGCTTAGGTCCCCTTCGAGCCTATCATTAGCAATTGAATGTTGTGGAGGCTGCACAACTGGAGAAGAATGCTCAACAATAGATGGGTCATCAACAATTGGAGAATCATCAATATTAGGTGCATCTTGGACAGCAATATTATCATTATCCGTGTACTATCAACATCAATAAAATGCTCCACCGCACACTTGAAGTTTCGAACAGAGTACTAGTAGAAGGGTTGTCAGGCAACATAGCAGATTCATTAAAAATAACATTCCTGCTAATCACAACCTTTTGAGTTTGTGGATTCCACAATTTATAGCCTTTAACACCGCATTGATAACCAAGAAAGATGCACTTAACAGCTCTAGGCTCTAATTTACCATTATCAACGTGAGCATAAGCAGTACAACCAAAAACTCTCAATTGCGAGTAATCAGCTGGAGAATCAGACCATACCTCAATTGGAGTTTTCTTATCAATAGCAATACTGGGTGAATGATTAATCAAATAGCAAGCAGTGGAAGCAGCTTCAGCCCAAAAACGCTTATTCAAACCAGAATTAGACAACATGCAACGGGCCTTAGAGATGATAGTCCTGTTCATACGCTCAGCTACACCATTCTGTTGGGGTGTATAAGGAACAGTGGAGTGCCTAACAATGCCTTCAGATTTGCAATATGACTTAAATTCGCGAGAACAGAATTCCATCCCATTATCAGTACGTAGCTTTTTAACCTTCTTTTCAGTTTGGTTTTCAACCATAGTCTTCCACTCTTTAAATGCTGAAAATACTTCTGATTTATCTTTCAAGAAATATGGCCATACATTTCTAGAATAATCATCAATTATGGTCAACATATAACGAGCACCACCAAGAGAAGGCTTGCGAGATGGTCCCCATAAATCAGAATGCACATAATCAAGAATACCTTTACTTGAATGAGTAGCGGTATTAAACTTCACCCTCTTGTGTTTGCCAAACACACAATGCTCACAGAAATCCAACTTGCTGATGCTATGCTCATCGAGAAGTCCTCTCTTACTCAGCACTGCCAAGCCAAGCTCACTCATATGCCCGAGACGCATATGCCAAAGGTTAGTAGCATCGAGTAGATAATGAATTAGAAATTACAGCAGATCACCTGTAATTGTAGTACCTCGAAGACGATACAAATTTGCAGATTTTAAATCACCCCTCATAACAATAAGAGAACCTTTTGACACTTTCAAAACTCCATCTCCAGTAGTACTTGTACCCTTTGCCATCAAGAGTACTCAAAGAAATAAGATTCTTGCTCATATCTCGGAATATGCCTCACATCATCCAAAGTTCGATAATACCATCATGCATCTTAATCGAACATCCAATGCCAATAATTTGATGTGAACTATCATCACCCATTCTAACAGAACCACCTTGGACAGTAATCATAAGTGATGAACCAATCTCTATTAATGCATATATGAAAGGATGCAATCAAGAATCCATTCATCACCATTATTTGCACATCCAAAGAAAAAGCAACAAGAACCTCGTAACGATCCGAACTATCGAGTAGCAATGAAGCATTACCTTCATCGTAATTACCTTCGGTCCTATAAATGCCAGTTCTTTTCCTTGTTCTTCAATTTATAACACTCGTAAATAAAATGAGTATCCTTTGCAAGACTGCAGAATTTTTCACCCTTGCCTCTAGACTTTGAACGACCTCTATAGCCATTCGAGCTCTTGCCTCTATAACCATCATTTGATTTATTTTGTGTCCTGCCACGAACAGACAATGCCTCTCCATTGGAAGCGGAACCTTCAGAAGACACAATTTGTTTCATCTTCTCCTTAGCTTGCAAAGCTTCATAAACCTCATTCACCGTTAGAGTATCACGACTATACAATATAGTGTTTCAAGTTTGCAAAAGAACTAGCGGAGCAGCAAAAGAATAAGACCCAAGTCCTCATCCTCATATTTTACCTCCATAGACTGTAGGTCAGCGACGATCTCCTTAAAGACCGAAAGATGGGTAGACACAGAGCCACCTTCTTGCAACTTGCGTATATAACTTCATCTTCATATGCATCCCGCTTGTCAAATCTTTTGACATGCAAATTGACTCAACTTGAGCCATAAAGCAGCGGTGGTTTTCTCTGCAAAACCTCTTGCAAAATATTGTTTGAAAGATGAAGATGAATATGAGACAAGGCTTTACGATCTTTCTTTTTCTCATCATCGGACCAAGTTTTGAATCCTTGTTCCGAATTTATCAAGCGCATCATCCAAATCACTGCGCTAAAACACCGCATCTTAACTTGCCACAATGTGAACCTTGTATCTCGATCAAGTAGTGGAATATCATACTTCATAGTAGCCATTAGGAAGAAATAACCAGGAGAAATAATCTGCGATAAATAAACTAGGTATAATCGTGTAACCCTAGCAAAACTGCAGCCTTGGTACACCTCCATGCGTTTAGCAAAGAGCTGATGAACCTCCGGTAGCTTCCTGTGACCGTAACAAAATTCGAAACTAGAAATTCACGCGGCGTTGCTTATGGCCGTAGCACTGTGTTTTTATTTAAAAGTTATTATTTGTTGTGTAATGGTTTCGTTAACTATGTAGGTTTTGTTCCATATGTGTAGTTAAAATAATTGTATAAGATTAATGTGGTTAGATAAGATATTATATATATATATATATATATGTCATGGTTTGTAGCAATTGTTGTACTTGTATATTTTGGAGAGTTTCTCATTGTGAAGGCATTATTTTATTTATATGTTGTTTTGGGGTTTGAAATGGTAATATTTTTTAATTTTTTTTCATTGAGAGTTAGGGTGATCGGATGAGTATGATGGTTAGCTATGCGTCGGTGTAACTATCGCCATGTTATATTTTGCATTTATCATTGAAATGGAACTTTAACATTTTTTTTGAAGAAAGAGGCTAAAAGTATTTATTAAGTAGTTAAAAGTTTAATGTCGTGATATTTTATCGTAAAGGGTTTCGAATAATCAGATTTCTTATTTTATGTTTTTAATTTGATTTTCATATGTACCCATAAAAGAACATAGTAATAGTCAAAAAAACTTTCGATTAAAACATGTTCTATTTTGGATCCATTGCATCGTTTTTTGTATGAGGGTTTCAAAACAATTTGGTTTTATATTTTACGATTTTTATTCAATTTACTAAGCAATTTTAAAGTTTTGGCAAATGAATTCCTTTTTAAAAAAGAATAGAGAAGAGGAAACATAGTTGAGCCGAATTTGACCCAGTCAGGCCCGAGTGGTTACTGGTCGGCCCGGACTGTTTCACGATTTTAGAAAACTCCGAGAATTTGCCCGCAAAATTTTATGTGAGAGGCGCTGGACTGCAGGTTGATTTTACATAACTTCAAGGGTTTTTTTGCAAAAACGCTGAGAGTGGCCCGATCTTGACCGTCCGGCCGTCCGATCCGACGGTCGGGAGAAGCCCGCGACGTGGCCTTCTCTATGGCCAGCTTTTGTTGCAGCTTTCGTATGGAGAGATTGCTTTTCACCGAGACAACAGCAGGGCTTGTGTCGATGGTCCTACTCGATCTGTGTGCAACAGGAACTCCGTTTCCTGCCTAGGGACGCACACGCAGCAACTTTCAGCACAGGATGATCGGGCTGCAGGCTTGTAGATCCGAAGGCGAGTTCGACTGCGAGTAGAACACCGCGCGTGGACGCGTGGTAAACGGCCGAGGAACTCGGCCCGCAGACGGCGACTGATGCCCTCGGAGCGCGCCTCGTGGCCGAGGCAACAATACACGGCAGGTGACGCGCTGGAGCGACGCACCACCAAATCGCCAGCAGATGCGTTCGGCGACGAACGGCGGCGGCGCGCGACGAACAGAGCGGCGGCGGAACAGGGACTGGAACCCTAATTTTTTTTCAATCGAATCACGTACCAAGCTCTGATACCACTTGTTAGCAAATAATGCGAAAACAAGATCGAACACGAGACACGATTTTTACGTGGAAAACCCTTGCATGCGGGAAAAACCACGGACGCCAATCGGCGATCTTCACTATGATGAGAGAGTTACAACGCAAGGAATACAATGAGCCCTCTTGCTCTTCCCGTGCAGGTTACAAGATGTATATATGGTGGACTAAACCGATCGCCAATCACTAAACAAATCCGCTAAACACATAACCCGAACCGTCGGCCCTCCAAGCGTCCCCACAAGACTCACGTTAAGAATTCGGATCATATCCAACAACGAAGACGGAAAAGGAAAAACGAAAAAAAGTAACAAATCACATGTAGGAAGTAACACATCCGTTGAGCACCCCTTCTCCCGTGATCTCGACCAACTCCGGGTTGGTGGAAGGGCTGACGGCGGTCGTGCCGGGCGCGTGGCGGGCGGTCTTAGGGTTCGGGGGTTAGGGCTTGGGGTTCGGGGTTTGGGGGTCTTCCATGGCCACCGGACCTAGAGGGAGGTCCGGGGCGGTTGCTTGACCGTGTGTGGCGGGTGTCATGACGGGCGGCGCGCCGCCGCCGGTGGCGGAGGAGGTCGGTTGGGCTTGTTGGCGGGGCAAGGCAGGAGAGGTTAGGAAGGACGGGGTTGAGGGAGGGGCGGCCGACGGCGGTGGTCGGAGGGTCGCCGCCGGCCGTGGGCTGGTGGGCCGAGTGGCGGGTCGGCACCTGCAAGAAGATGGTTAGGAAGGGCGGGGAAGGGGCAGGGCGGTTGGTGGGCGGACGGCAAGGCGGAGGTCGGCCGGCGCGGTCAGGAGTGGTGGTGGTGGGGAGGGAGGTGCCGAGAGAAGGAAGACGGTGGAGGGCAGCGGCGGGCGGAGCCGTGCGTGGGCTGGGAAAAAAGGATGTGAATGCGGCAATAGATAAGGTTGGAGGGGGTGGGTGAAGTGGTGGGCCAGGGGGGTCTCCGCGTAGCGCTACACGGAGAGCGCTCGCTGTGTAGATGCCTCCTTTCTTTAAAGCGGTAGGGAAATAAAAGGGGGGAAATTGGGATGCTTTGGGAGCTTTATGTCTTGTTATCTGATGCAAAAGAACATCTGGTTCTTGCCAGACGCGTAGGAGTTGCTGCTTTCGAACACTGGTGGTGGTGAGCAAGCTGTTGAGTGTACCTGAAGCTATAGCTGATGCCTCCTGAAGGCGAGCTTCTGCCTTTGGTTTCCCCTTCCTTTTAAGGAAAAAAACTCCTATTGGCGAGAACTTTTGACTCAACATAACAAAGTACTACTCTCTTCGGTTAACAAGAGGAAGGCATGAGAATTTACTTAAGCTGGGGAAGTAATTCAGGTGAGAAGTAAAGGGCTGCGCAAATGCAGGCAGCTGGCTGGGCCGCCGAACGACAAAAAGGTCAGCCCAATGGTGGGTGCGGGCCTGGCCAAGCTATCGATTTACCGCATGGGCCGATCCGACTGGTGTAACGTCAACTCGGATTTCCGGATAAAACTTAAACATTCTTATTGAGAACGAAAGAAAAAAAGGAACAGCAATAACTGGCTCACAATGGCTCAACGAACTATCTCAACATTGTTTACGTTAACAATGGTGAATGCAAAAAAAATGTTGAGCCAAAAATGTTGGTGAATGCAAAACAAAACGTTGGTGTGTGTGAAAAGTTGTTGAGCAATAATATTGGTGAGCGTAAAAAAAGTTAAAGAAAATTTTTAGCACACATGAAATAATGTTTGATAATATCAAGATATATTGGTAACAATTAAGGCACTTTTTTTTTGAAATGTTGATAGGTATTAAAAAATATTGTGCATGTGCTTGATATGAGTTTTAAATATCAGTTGCTTTTCTGCCTTCCAGAAGGCATATAGGTTTCGAAGATTCCGTGGTGAGCACCTGTGATGGATTGGTGCTAAGTAAAGACAAGTCAAGTTTGAAGCATGGATAGGTAAGAAGAATAAAGCTTAGTCTTCCAATTTTTTCTGTCTCAGAGTTTCCACTCTTAAGTTTTTGAGCTCTCATTGTTGAGGATTAGAGTATAAAAACTCTTTCTAGCTATGTGGACATAGAAGATTTGATTTTGTCGTTATAATTAAAAAAGATATTTGTCTTTTCTGAGTGTGTTTAGCAAATTGCCATGTTACAAGGCTTGCCACTGTGAATCCTACTCTATTTGATGAAACATGCAATGGCTAATTAATTTTTTGGCTATTTAGAAACTGATATAGACACCGTGCATTGGAGATTTAGTACCTAGATATATATTTATTGCGTTTTCTCTCCTCTAGACATCAGCTATAAACACTAAGCAAACTTTAGGCTACCAACAGCACCTAGGTGCATTAGTTACGTGCACGAAGTGCAGCAGTGATATTATGTAAGATTTTTTCAAAATGGCCCTTCGCAAAAACTATTTTTACAAATAGACTCCTACGAACATTATTTTTTCAAAAATGGACTCGAAGCTCGCGAGGGTGATGAGCGCCGAGGTCTGTGGCTCGGCCATGTGCTCTAGCCCCAGGCGAAAGCTCCAACTAGGGCCGGCCAGGCCAAGGCCCTAGTCGTGACCCATGGAAGCCCACGTATCCTTAATAGATTTTGGCCAAAAAAACATTCCTCCTTAGGGCAAAATGCAGGTTGCGAGCCAGCCAAGGACACTCCACCTGCAGCTGGCTGACAGCCCCCGAGGTCAGCTGACAGATCGCGCCGCGCCCTGAGGGATCCGCTTCCGCCTCGCGCCGGGCACCGAAGCTCCCGGCCATGGCGGCTTCCCTCCCGCGCCCCCACGGCACCGAGCTCCCGGCGGCCCTGCCTGGCGCCTGCGGCCTGCGGCCTTCCTCTTTGTGGAGTGTCGAGTGCGGATCTGCAGACTGCGTCGCTGGCGCCCGCAGACCAAAGGCCTGCCACGCCCTAGTCCCCGCCAGGCGCCAGTCTCTGCGTTATTCATCGATCTTCATCTTCTCCGATCTCCAATGTCTAGTTGACTAGTTTTCCCTAATCTCCAATTCTCCATTGATTGAAATTTTGTACTGCAATTTCAGACCTATTGTATTACATTAATAAATAATTATTAGTTTCTTTACCAATTTAGACCATTTACTGTACATTTTGCTATTACTTTATATCATTTCATATATATGGTCATTTTGGTGGTTGAATTTTGGCCCTAGTAAAAGCCGGCTCCAGCTAGCCAAGCCTCATCATCACGAGTGGGCGTCAGTGGGATCAATGGCCCGTAGAAGGGGGGGTTGAATATGGGTCTTCTTTTCAATTTCTAAGACATGAAAAAAACCTTAGCCTATCAACTATTGTTGGCCATCTAAAAGGGTTTTTCTCTACTACTAAGCACTCTAACAAGAGTTTCCTTAGCAAATATCACACTAAGAGATATGGATCACCCTAGTCAAGATAAGAAGCAAACAAGCAACTTAAAGAGAACAAAGGCAAGGAAACTTAAGTGCGGATATTAAGTGCTGAAAATAAATGCAAGAAAGTAGAGAGAGAGGCACAAGAGACGAAATTTTTTCCCGTGGTATCGAAGTTGACGCTTCCCTAATCCACGTTGGAGCACTCACTAAGAGTATTGCTCCTCCTCAAGTCACCAAGACTCAAGTGCTCACTAAGAGTACCCGTTCCCCATCTCCGGAACGGTGGGTCTCGAACCGTGTACACCAAGCTTTCTTGAGGCTCCCACAATCTCCAAGAGCTCACCAAGAACCCCAAAGCACCAAGAGTCTAGGAGCCGTCAAACTCCAAGAGTAACAAGCCCACACACCTTCACTTGAGCACTCAGCTAAGCCATGTATGCACCTTGAAACCCTTGATCACTAAGAAAGAGCTCCTCAATCAAGAGGAAGAGAATCCCAATGAGCAAGAATACAATCTCCTTCTCTCCTTGACTGCTATAGATCTTCAGAGTGGCAAAGGCAGCTCAAGAGACGCAAGGGGTCATATTTATAGGCCTAGCAAGGGTGGCTAGTCGCTGGAAAAGTTTCCACGAAAAGTAGTACCGTCGGATGAACCGATGGTATCCTCGCGCAGCGTCGGATCATCCGGCTCTCACAAACGCCGATATAGCCGTTGAACCCAGTGAACCAGTCAATGCACCGATGCATTGCACCGACGCCCCGTCGGACTATCCGGTGCTGAAGAGCACCCACTCGATCGGTAGTCCAACCAATGGCGTCGGATGAACCGCTGAGTTGACTTTGAAGCGTCGGTTCATCCGGGTCAAGCAATTCTTTGGCGCGCCTCAGATGATTTGAATGTAAGCGCTTGATAGACCGGGTCGAGCATTGGATCATCCGGTCGAAGAGACCGAGCTCGAACCTTATCATTACTAAACCCTAGGTCACCGGATGAATCGATGCTAGGGCCGCGGTTCATCCGACGGTCTTTTGAAATTTCCAGAGAACTCATCCGACGAATGTAGAAAATTGGGCGTCGGTTCATCCGACGCTGTGACTTGTTTTTCAACTCATCCAATTCAATCGCCTTTGAGTTTTTCGTCGATTCTTTTGCTTCTACTTTGCTTCAATGATTACTTTGAGCTGATTAACGCCCAAGGAACTTGAGTGTGCATATTTTCATGGCTTTTGGCGCATGGTCAAGCTACTAGTGCATGAACCCCTCTTAATAGTACGGTCAAACACTACAAACTAGCAATCCAAGTGTCCTTCATCACCTTGTGACTCTTGGAACTAACAAAGTCCTTAGCCTTGTAGTATTTGTCCATTGGTCATCCATAAATTCAAATTGAGGGGTCTCTTTTCATTCAATACTCATGACAATAACCCAAGATATAATCCGCTACAAAACAAAGGTTAGTCACAAGTATATGGTTGTCATTTATCACCGAAACACACCCTTACCAAAGGTGCGAAAGGGCCTAAATGGTTACAATCTCCCCCTTTTTGGTGATAGATGACAACACAAGTAGAGATATACGAAAATTTGAATTTAAAGCATGTAAACTCTACTACTAATGCATGAACCAAGTAACAAACAACTACACACATGCATTAAGGTAAACGAGCACCACAAACATGATTAGACATGTAAACCAACGACATACACAAGATCCAAATACATGTCTCATCATGAAACTCCACAAAAGCGAGAGAGGCAACAAAACTCGAACTCCTAGCACTCTCCCCTAACTCCCCCTATCTCTACCCCCCTATCTATCTCCCCCTTTGGCAACGAGCACCAAAAAGAGACCTAATCCTGCTGAGGTGGAGAGGTGGGATCCGACGGCGAGATAGAGATAGCCTTCGAAGGCTCGACGGTGAAACCAGAAGCATCCTCCTCGTCAGACTCGAAGCTAGACCACGCCGGAGAAGCAGAGGCTGTCTGAGGTGGAGGAGGTGGAGCAGTACTCGTCCCTGTGCCTGAAGTAGGAGCCTGAGTGGCCTCGGGATCCTGAAGTCGTCAGATCGAGGCGATCGCAGTGGAGATCTGCTCTGAGATGGCGCGAAGGTACTGATCCTCCTGATCCAAACCCTGAGTCCGGTAGCAAAGCTCTAAGAGGTGAGGACACCATGACTAGGTAGTGAGCACGAGCAAGGCCTCAAAAACAAGAGGTCCTGTAGTGAGCGGAGACGGCAGCTGTGTCGACGACGGAGTGGCCATCTGAAGCTGCTCAAGGAAAGTAGTAGCTGCCACGGACTGAGGTGTCGTCGTCTGTGGTACCGCGAACATCCCTGTCTGAAGGAGTGGCGATCGGGAAAGACGCTATAGGACGTTTCACGAACCCACCGGCACCGGTAGTGGAGCACTGGTCGGCCCGAGCCGCCGAGGTGTAGGAATCGAGGAAGCTGCAGCCCTCGATCGCTGAAAGAGCCGACCGAGGCAACCGTATATAAACGTGAACATCCGAGTGGTCATCATCGTGCTGTAGCAGCGCTGCCTGCGTTTCCCGCCGCCGTCGATCCTCAAGAATCACCGCCGAGCCTCCCGGTGCCGCTGAAATCGAGCCGTGATCCGCTGCGGACCGAGGGTAGCTCGTCTCGAGCCGCAAGAGTCCGGATCAAGGACGTGAGCTGATCCTACCGTGTCACCCGAGAGTGATCGGAATCGGTGACGCTCGCCGCCCCGGCAAAGGCACTTCCGCCGTCGCCGTGTGCAACGAACGCGAACACGGCTGGGCAGGCACAAAGTCGCTGCCACCGGAGGACCTGCCGCGGGTAGCAAAGTACGTGGGAGAGGTGCCTCGCCGCTAGGGTAGCGCCCCGTCTGCCGCCTCATCCATCATCGCCGCTGCGTGACGAGCCTATGAGTCTCCTCACCTGCCTCAAACCCTCGACTCGCCTCCCCGTCACCGGCATCGAGGCCGGTAGGTCGAAGGTGTACTTGGACCGCTCCAGTACTCACGAAGCGCCGGGCCTCGAGTCGTGACAAGATCCAACCGATCCAAGTGAGCGAACGATCGCCGCCTAGTCATCCCCATGCCATCCATAATCGCCCTCGACCACCGATCAGATATCAACCAAGTCAAACGGGCGCTTGGCCATAACATACATGAGGAGCCACCGCTGCACACCTGATCGACCTGCTCCCCATCCAAGAGCACGGACCTCCTGAGCGCAGAGTGTACCACGACGCCCGCGAGTCAAGCGGTCCCGAGTCCCGGGAGTACCGGGAGGAACGTGCTGAACAAGAAGCTGATCTCGCTGCCGAGGGTAACATGTGAGTGAGCACGACGAGGAGCCTCGACGCCCGGGGGTAAGCCAAGTAGTGAATCGAGTCGTCAGAAGTCAGAGCTCCAAGTAACTCTCCCCTCTCCGTGAGCCTCACGACCCATGAACATGAAGTGAAGAGAGAGCCGGTCACCTCAACGAGACGGTCACAGAGAACACCCAACCTGGCCGGAACGAATGTACCGACCTCCCCGCCACCAACTCGCCAGCCGGGAGGTAGTCAAGAAAGGAAGGATCGGCTCCCGCCGCCGCCTGAGGGCCGTGAATCAGAGCATCCTGTGGCCGACTCACCGTGAACCCCTCGGGACGTAGGGAGGCGAGAAGCTCTCCCGAGGATCGCCCGTAACCGAGGGTCACAGCCTCACGCCCACGAGGAAACCACTCGCCCTCGTGCACACTCCTCAAACGCCGATCTTCTACCGCAAGTTCCGCAGTCGCGATGTAAACATCAACGCCCGCCCGCTGACCTCGGGAAGTGCCGGCCCTCCGTGGCCGTGCTCGCTGCTCACGCCGACCAACTCTCAATCGCTGCTCTCCTCTCGCCGAGTCGGCGGTGTGTCCTCCACGAGTCCGAGGACCGCACTGCGAAAGAGAAGGAGGTGTCTCGCTCGCTCCTCGCCGACTCACCGCCGTGAATCGCCGTGGCTGCCGCCGCCACCCCGCTGCTCCCCTCGTGCGCCTCTCCAATCCGAATACCCCACCGTGGCTGACCTGAGTATCGGGAACCGAAGAACACGGTCCCACTCCTTCTCCCGCCGGGTCTTCTTCTTCTGCTAACCACGCCTTTACCCTTCCTCTTGTCGCCCGCCATCCGTCAAAGAAACGGTAGAAGATTATAGAATGGCTAGATGAGAATAAACATGATATGTATCTAAGGGTAGTAGTCCAAGCAGAGCAAATGAATAGATATGAGCCTAATTGTCAACATCTAGTAGAAGAGATCTGCCACAAGAAAAAGAAAGGAATTCTATGCAGTCCTTAGGTGTATAGAGACGTGGGAGTGTGACAATGATGGCACTGTTCAAAGATTAAGCACAGTACAGAGGAAAAACTCTCAATTTCATGAAGATATAGCAACAACTATATGAAATTGAGCACTCAAGTCAATGATTATGAGCAAAAGGAATGACACAAAGATAGCATACTCATAATCAAGGACCAATTCCACAAAGCCAGTTCAAGTTCGCCCTCAAATCAACTGAAGCAGTGATTTATGGAAGAGGGATTTGAGGAGGGGCTCACCACAGCGCACGATGGAGCACGAGAAGCGGCTGTGGAGGTGGAGATGCTTCTTGCGCACCCTCAGAAGGACGCCGGCGAGCAGACGGCGCGCGCCGGCCGAATCACGGCGGCCAAACCCTAGCCTCGGGCGGGCGGCGCAAAATATATACTGGAGGAGCGCGCGGTGGTGGCGGCAGCACCGAGAGGCGGAGGGGCGCAGGAAGGATGGGCGGCGGAGGATGGCGAGGGCGAGTGGCAGACGGCGACGGCGCTGCAGGGACGGTGGTGTTAGGTTCAAATCGAGGAAGAGACGACCGCCAACCGTTATGACAGACGGGACCCACGCGTCAGTGTAGCGTCAGATGAACCGACGGCGTAAACAAGCGTGCGTCGGTCAAACCGTCGGATCAGTTCTGCTCCGCAGCAAAAGGATGCATCGGATGAACCGGTGGCCGCAAAAATAGATGCGTCGGAGCAGTAGAACGAGGGTCTGTGAAAGGGCTGATTTTCCTTCAGCACCGGATGAACCGCTGGTTAGAAACGCGACATCGTCGGTTCATCCGACGGTAGGAAAATTTCTACCAGAGACGAACTGAGTGCCCAGACCCCTTCACCGGATGAACCGACGCCAGAACCTACATGGGAGCGGTTCATCCGACGATGACAAATTTTGAACGCTGATCTATATCTCATTTTTGATCCAAAAAATGTCACACACAAACCAATACAAGCACATTTTTGGATCAATTCTGAGTGACAACCTTACCCCTCAAACACTCGTTTGTAAAATACTTATAGATACACAATTAGCTCCCTAAAAAGGGATAAACCATAGATAAAATAGGCAATTTAAGAACCAAAGGAGAGGAGGGAACTCCAAAAAGGAAATGTATGAGTTAATTGCCTATGAACTTAGAGATAGACACCTTAAGCTCGTTAGGACTTAACTCAATAGGCATTAAGCACAAACATTTGTCTCATCACACCTTAAGAGTTGTTGATTTGCATTAAACGCTAAGCAACTTTCTCATAGTGTGAGTTTCCTTTGTGACTTCTCTCACGCAATGCAATGCAAGAACAAATGCATGAAATTAAACATGAGTGCAACCTATATGACAAGCATAGATGCAGAGCGGAAGGATAAACTATCTTGCCAAGTTTGAACCCTTGATAAGCTTATTCATGGTGAGCCTTCCAACATGCCTTGAGCGAAACAAGAGAACCACCGCTCAAGCAAGACCCATACTCACCACTATCTCATCAAGGTTAGACAAGCCCTAATCATGTACATATGCAAATGCAAACTATATGACAAGCATTACATGATGTTGGACGATCAAGCACATTTAATTCAATTCAAGCCTACAAAAGGTGTTTTAATCAAGAGGCTTGGTGAATATATCCACCAATTGCTCCTGAGCGAACACCACAAAGGACACCCTTTTGCAACATGGTCTCACAAGAAGTGATGACGGATATCAATGTGCTTGGTGCGCGAATGTTGAACCGGGTTGTTAGCAATTTTACTGGCACTTTCATTGTCACAAAGGAGGAGAACCCTATCTAGAACCACACCATAATCCAAGAGGCTTTGCTTCATATAGAGGATTTGAGCACAACAAGCCCACGCTGAAATATATTCGCCTCGCGGTGGATAAGGCCACGGAGTTTTGCTTTAGAGGACCAAGCAACCAAAGATCGACCTAGCAAATGGCACCCACCGAAGTGCTCTTACGGTCTACTCGACATCCGCAAGAAAGTCAGAATCCGAATAACCCAAGAGCTCAAAACAAGCACCATGGGGGTATCACAAGCCACTGCTAGGTGTGTATTTGAAGTATCTAAGGATCCTTTTCAAAGCACTTAGGTGAGATTCTTTAGGTTGGCTTGAAACCGAGCACACATACAAACACTAAACATGATATCGCCTAGATGCAGTAAGGTAAAGGAGAGACCCGATCATAGACCGATAAAGCTTTTGGTCAACCGATTTACCACCCTCATCTAGGTCGAGATGTCCATTAGTAGGCATTGGAGTCTTGATCGGCTTACAATCATCCATCTTGAACTTCTTGAGAATATCATTAGTGTACTTCTCTTGATGAATGAAAGTCCTTCCTTCAATTGCTTGATTTGAAACCCAAGGAAGAAGTTGAGCTCTCCGATCATTGACATCTTGAATTCCCTAGTTATGAGATCACTAAAATCCTTGCACACTTTGAGGTTAGTAGAGCCAAAGATAATATCATCAACATAAATTTGACAAATGAAAAGCTCTTTGTTGATTATCTTTGTGAATAGCGTGTTGTCCACTCTACCAATCTTGAATCCCGCTCAATGAGAAAATCCCGAGCCTCTCATACCATGCCCTAGGAGCTTGCTTGAGTCCATACAAAGCCTTGTGCAACCTATAGACATGGTTAGGATATGTAGCATCCTCAAACCGGAGGTTGCTCCACATAGACTTCTTCATTGATGAAGCCATTCAAGAAAGCACTTTTAACATCCATTTGAAATAGTTTCATTTTATGACTAGATGCATATGCAAGGAGGATACGATAGCTTCAAGACGCCAACCGAGTAAAGGTCTCTCCATAGTCCAAGCCTTCAACTTGAGAGTAACCTTTGGCGACAAGTCTTGCCTTGTTCTTCACCACAATGCCATGTTCATCTTGCTTGTTCCAGAGACCCACTTAGTGCCAATCACGTTCTTGTTCTTGGGGCTCACCAACTCCCACACTTGATTTCTTGTGAAGTTGTTGAGCTCATCTTGCATAGCCAAGATCCAATCCGGGTCCCCAAGAGCTTCATCTATAGTTGTGGGTTCTACAAAAGAGACAAAAGCATGATGTTTGCAAATGAGGCATATTGCTTGTGGTGAGTCCTTGTACCACCCTTGGGATCACCCAAGACAAGATCAATTGATGGTTTGTTGAAGTCCTTGTACGCCTTCCAAATATTGTAGAGGTGGGATCATCTTGAGATTGAACTTCCTGCCTCTACTTGATCTTGAGTGTCTTGTGATATAGGAGGTGGTTCTTGTGAGGAAGATGGACTATCTTGTCTTGTGGGGATGATGTTGCACGCCTTGGTTGATCACCATTGTCATCATTATCGAGGAGGAATCTTCATGAATGGAGTGAGATCATCATCCTCCTTTGGTTTGATATCCCCAATAGCCATCTTCTTCATTGCTGAGAGGTTCTTTTCCTACATCATCACAACAAAAGCCATCTCCTTGGGAGCTATTAGATTCATCAAACTCCACGTCCACATGTTTCTTCAAACACGTGTAGAGTTATTGAATACTCTATATGTCCTTGGAGTTAGATGCATAACCAACAAGCATGCCCTCATCTACCCTACTCTCAAACTTCCCTAGATGCTCTTCTTGAATATGAAACACTTACAACCAAACACCCTAAGTAGGAGATGTTGGGCTTTCTCCCAATGAGTAGCTCATATGGTGTCTTCATCAATAGTCGGTGGAGATACACTCTATTTGAAGCATGACATGCCGTGTTGATAGCTTCCACCCAAAACCTTTGAGAAACCCCATAGTCATCCAACATGGCTCTAGCAAGAGTGATGAGTGTCTTGTTCTTTCTCTACCACACCATTTTGTTGTGTGTATGTTGAAGAGAATTCATGCTTTATGCCTTCACCATCACAATACTCTTCCACTTGTGTTCCTAATTCGACCCATTATCACTTCTAATCTTCACCATAGATGACCCAAACTCATTTTGGACTCTTGTAGCAAATCTCTTGAAGATATCAAACGTCTTGCCCTTGTCCTCCAAAAAGAATGTCCAAGTATAACATGAGTAATCATCGACAATGACAAGACAATAGAGATTACCACCAAGACTCTTGTATCTAGTTGGTCCGAAGAGGTCCATGTGCATGAGCTCCAATGGTCTTGTGGTAGATACATAAGCCTTCATAGGATGATGACTTGCAACTTGCTTGCCGGCTTGACATGCACTACATAACTTGTCCTTCTCAAATGTGACATCCTTCACACCAAGAACCATTCCCTTCTTGAAAGCCTTCTTGAGTTGACTCATGCCTATATGTGTAATCCGGTGATGCCATAGCCAACCCTTGGATGTCTTGGAGATGAGGCAAGTAGTCAAGTTTGCTTCATGAGATGCAAAGTCTACAAGATAAAGATTGCCATAGCGGAATCCCTTGAAAACAACTTCATTAGTTTTCTTGTTAGTAATTGTGACCCCTTTGTAACAACCCAGAAAATTAAGTTATGAAAATGTGAGAAAATTTGAACTTTTCATTTGTTGATGATGTGTCACCACATTTAAACCCTTTCTAGCCTCTAATCCTAAATTCCTAAATAAATAAAACCAGAAATATAAAAATATATTTTCAAATTATGGTAAAGTATGTGATTTGGAGTTTATGGATTTTATTTGGTTTTATTTGAGTGTGTTTGAATTTGAAAGTATTCGCTCTTCTTCCACCTCACTCCTCTTTGCATCACCGCGCTAAGCACCCGGCAGCACCGCTCCGGCCCTGGCGCGCCGGAAGGGTGGCCTGCCTAGGTGGACCTGCGCTGGCGAAACCCACGCTTGCTGGGCAACCCAGCCAAGAAATCCCTTGGCTGTGCCTTCACCAAGGAAAGGGAGGGGACATCACGCCTGCGCCCCGGTCTCCTTGACCGCGGTCGCCAAAACCCACGGCCACCACCTACCCAAGGCTTCTACCCAATTGGGGAATTCCTCCCCAACCTCACCGCCGGAAAGTGAGAAGAGGAAAGAGGGAAGAAGGGAAGGAGGGAGAAGAAGGCGTCAGCCGAGCCGGGAGCCCGCACCGCTGACGTGAGAAGGGAAGGCCGTCGCGAGGACACGCGGAGAAGCGAGCAAGGGCCGCCGCCGAGCTCCTTCACCTCTTCACCGACGCGTCCTTCACGCCGCTACCTCACGCCTCGCCAGCAGCCGCACTGTTTCCTTCCCTCCTCTCTGGCCTTTCACGTGATGTATGGGAGAGCGCGCCGCGCCGCCGGCCGCCGAGCCGTGCTTATCTCGCGAGATCGCCGTTATACCTGCACGCCCGCGTCGAGCCTCGCCGTCTTTAGCTCGCGAATGCCGCCTCGCCGCGAGCTCTGCAGGATAACCGCGCGGCCTTGCTCGCAAGTGCCCGCGCCACCGGCCGTGGCGCCATGGAAGGCTAGCCCGCCGTGCCCGCCGCACACGCTGGCCGTGCAGCCCCGATTCTTGCTTATGCCACCGTTCCACGCCGCGAGTCCGCTGCAGCTTTTGCGTCGCCGCCCTTGCGCGACACGCGCAGCGGCGTGTTCGTGTGGCGCACCAGGGATGGTCGCCGCGCCAATGCGTGTGTGCGTGCGTCACGCACCTCACACCCAGCGAGGCCACAGGCCGTCTGCCGCCGCCACCTCGCCGGCGCGCAGCGCGTCACCGGCCGGCCAAGGAGCTCCATCCAGCTGCGGCTGCGCCATGTGGCCGCGTGCCAAGAGCACTAACCCTCGCTTGTTCGAGACCCGTTCATGCCGTTCGCCGCGCTCGCCGCCACGGACCGCAGTACCGTGCACGCCGCAGACGGGCCGAACCCGCGTGGTACAAGGCGGCGGACTTCTCACATTGTGAAATCGGGAGGGTCAAAGTAGCCCAGAGCCACGGCCCATGCGCCCTTTCTCTTTTCCTTGCGCTGGAAATTTAGTTCAAGGGGTTCTCGGACTTGGCTGTTTGGTGAGTCCAAGTCCGGGCCGATTCGCCTAGTGACACTTTCGCCCACTAAGGCCACACCATGTGATGACGTCACTGACGCCATGACGTCATCAACTATTTTCAAAATATAAAAATCCTTTTCTGTTTTTATAAATGATTTTGGAAATTATTTTATAAATCCTATAATCTTTGAAAATTCATAACTAATTATTTATAACTCCGAAAAATATGAAACCAGTTTCTATATATTTTCAAAAATGAGACGGTGCTATTTGTAGGTAGTATGGTTCTGTTTGAATCTTCTAAAATTGGGTTTCTTTGGATTTATTGCTAGTTGCTTTGTCGGTATCTTAGTGTCTCGTATCTCGTGCACGAGACCCGAGCTACCAGGAGGAGGCCCACGACCCGACTACAACCCAGGACTTTGACGCCACTGTGTGTCATGTCACTCCCAACCATATAGATCCCATGGTTTGCTTTAGTTGCTAGTGCTTAATTACTTTTGATGCATGTTTTGAAATTGCATAGACAATTGATTAGCCATGCCTTGGAATTGTTTACCTTGTCCTTGAATACCTACTTTGGAACTAGCTACACCCCTAGCTAGTTCCGGACTACATTTCATCCATATATTTTACCCTTAGTTATGGATGGATCTCAGTTTGGACCGAGGTTGGGATACCTCAACTCTTCGTGTGTTTTGGGTGAGTGTGTATCCTTGACGTGTTCACGGGAGCGAGCCGCTTTGGTTACTTGTGAACGCCTATCTAGGGGAGATGCGACTGCCTCCCGCCCTAGCGCGTGCCTGGACGGATGGAGTTGGTGAGTGCTTGCTCCGCACTAAGGACCGATCGTGCGTGTGACCTTGATCTTTGGGCTATTTTCGTACAAACCGCCGCTCACGTTATGGGCTGGGTTCCCGTCCGAACTAGTTGGTGGTTGGCTCTCGCAGGCTTGTAGGGGGTGGTCGTGAGGGGACGAGTTATACCCCCGAGACGCCGCCCGGCTCCTCCGGGATGGTTTCTCACAGCCCGAGGCCCCGCTGCAAGTTTCGCGCTGAGTCAGTGCTCGGAGGCAGGAGAGTGCCACCCATCGCTAGGTCTCCGGCCGTTAGGTAGGGATGTGGAACTGAGGCGATTTCGCCTCTATCCGGCGGGTCCAGCCAACCTCTGCAGTGTTAAACCTATAGCTATAGTCCGTGTCCACCGGTATGGACAGCCCACGATCTCTCACCGGCTAGTCTCTTCTTGTGCCGCTTTCTCCCGTGTTGTGAGCCCGGCCGCGTTGAGACGTGGGGATAGGAGTTGGTGACCCCACGCGCAGAGTGTGGGATGTTGTATCTTGGTTGAGATCCAGATTTGGTGCTTCTTTCCTTGTTGGGGCGTTGACCCCGGGAGGCGTTGTCCCTGAGGTGTGGATCTCTTGAGATGGATACCTCTCGCCTATTCTCGCTTACCTTGATGTTGCTACGCTTGCTTAACCTTCTACACCATAAATAGGATTACTCATGCATAGTAGAATTATTCTCTTGCTTATGCTCTTTGTTGGGAAGTCGACATGACCTACTCGCTTATCGAGTAGATGACGGACTTTCACACTGTGAGCCGGACTACGACTTTGAGGACTACGGGATGGGAGGAAGGCTCACCCCTACACTCGAGTTGCTCATGGATATGGAGTCTACTGCTACATGAGAGCCCTGCGTAGATGTTTACTCGCTTGATTCAAATCCTGCGTTGACTTGTACCCGCATGTGCCGAAATGATGTACTCAGATGCTTAATTATTACATTATATTATGGACCTTCATATTTATTCTTGTTGTACGGTACTTTGCTTTACTTTCGAGACGGGGGATTTGCACGTGATAGCCTCCCTGACTATCACAGAGGTAGGATCGGTTCCGTCTTCGAAACCCTGTTCGCTTCAAATGGTATCGAGTCAGATTGGACTGTCAGAGGACGAGCCTAGCGGACGATAGTATAGGAAAGCGAACACCTTGTGCTTTATATGCAATCCATGAAACTTTATATAAATACCTTGCACTTTACTATATACTACCTTGATTAACAATACTAACTCTTACTAACAACCCTAACAATGTGCGGATGGACCACACGTGGATCCCCTCAAGACCGACGGCCAAGGGAGGGTTCGCAAGATCCTTAAGAACTGTTTGAGACCGGGAGTGGAGACAAGTGAGGTGTTCTACGAGGGACGCACCACGGCCGTGGGACCATGACTGACCTTGAAGATACCGGACGACCACGCGTGCAGTTCGAGGAGGTCGAGTCACGTGTTTCGACAACTCTACCCGAGGGGCTCACCTGTTGTTGTGCTAGACTCACTCAAGAAAGTGTGTCGGAGCAGAGGCTTGAAGGATACACCCTTCGAGGTTCTTCCGACAACCATCGACCACTGGCACACGAGGCAGCTAATCGAGAGGAGAACACAAAGGGCAAGGATGAGAAGAACCCCTGAAGTTCATTCAAGCTCGGGACTGCACTCACTGGGCGATTCAGAGATCATGTTTCGCGGCAGTGGGACGACACCTTGGGACAACGCCAGAGCGAGAGAACAACTTGGTGTACCTTCTCAACGGCGCACAGGAGGAACATCCAGATCACAGTGGGGACTCGCAGCAGAGCCAGACAGAGAGATGCACTTGAGATCGCCACCGAGAGCCGACTAGAGGAGACATCGCCTTGCGAGTCGAGGCAGCTGAGAGGAGCTTGAAGCTGCGTGGAGAAGGAGTACTTGGTAGAGTCTCTTGGAGCAGCTTGCACCGACTACCCGGTTGTGGGAACACGAAGAGGCCGACTCGTAACTACAACCACCTCTCGGTACTTGGGAGGCAGTGTACGAGGCACTGTGACAAGCCAGAGACCAAATTTCGCTTGGAGGGACTCCGACCCACGACGAGTGGCAGAGTTCGGTGAGTTAGAGATGCTACCACCGCAGAAGAGGCCTGTGGTGAGGACAGAGACGCTTGAGCTACCCCTACTCCGCCACAGCGACCTTACCCACGAGGCAGTTCAGACACCCCGAGATGAGCAGCTTTGAGGAGCGTGCTACTTCAACCTACCGAGATTGAGATGCAGACTACCCAGGAGTGAACGACCACTGCTCTACTCTTGCTCCGCCTCAAGACCGTGTCACCACCGTACTCTCCGGCTACATTCAGCAGGCACCTTGAGGATGATCCCGTAGTCGCTAGGATAGAGTTCTTCATGATGTTCATGTTTAGTTGACCACCTCTTATGTATCGCGATGTAGTTCTCATGCTCGTGTAATCTGGTTGTGGAGTAGACCTCGAGATACACACCTTTTGTATGGTGATCTTGCATGAGTGATTGGAGTTATCGATCTTTGCCGGTTTTCATGCTTCTTATATGTTTGTGTGAAATTGTTTGTTGTTAGCTAGATACTCCTTATATGCTTAAGTACCTTAAAGTTAATTTCCGACAACTCGTTTCTCACGATCTCGAACTCTTAAAACAGATGTCGGTGGCAAGGAGGTCGGGACGGCTCCACGCTGCTTCAAGAGGCAGCCAGTGGAGGACGCCGAGCAGGAGGACGTCCCTCTCCCCGCTGGAGGTCGAGGTCGTGGCCGCTGTGGAGGCCGTGCACCACGTGGCGGACGCCGTGGTGGACGCGGCGGGCAAGGAGGTCGAGGAGACCAAGGAGGAGACCGAGCACCACCGACCTCGAGGAGGAGCTCGAGGGAGGCCGAGCTCGAGCTGCAGCAGAGCCCGAGCAGCCGGCACCACCGCCCAACCTAGCAGCCGTGATGGCGCTTCAGACTCAGCTGATGCAGACGATCGCCGATGCTGTGGTCCAGAACAACAACAACCGGAGAAACGCCAGGAACCAGCCAGAGAGTTTGCAAGAGAGTGGAGGGTTTCACCAAGCTGCCCCACCTACCTTGACAACTCTGCACTCCACTCGTGGCAGGATAACCGGGTTGAGGGAGATTGAGAAGAAGTTGGAGCTCACCGACCTTCGAGGAGGAGGAGTGCACGCCGCACACCAACACCGGCTCACTCAGAGCTTGGTGGGACAGCCATCGTGACTCACACGCTGGACCCTACCCGCATCACGTGGAGGAGTTTGTGGAGGCTTTCAGCTGCCCACATTCCGTAGGCCGTGATGGACAGTGAAGGCATTTAGTTCGCACTTGAAGATGGGATCGATGACAATGCAGAGTACACGAACCGATTCCTGTGAGCTGATGCAGACGCCCTGCACGACTCCAACACCGAGAAAAGAAGATGTACTGGTACCGCAAGGGACTCCAGAGGGATGGCACACCACTTGGCAGCTCACGACCGTGACACTCTTCACGCCTGGTGGGCAAGGCCTTGGTTGTGGAGAAGTCGAGACCGACTACGTGGAGGTCCGCGGAGAGAAGAGGGCTGCGTAAGTGCAGGTGGTACCCAGGTACCTGTGGTCACACCAGCGACAGAGGTCCGCCTCCGCCACAAGACACAGAGACAGCCTTACCCCTCCCTCAAAGCAGACTCACCACTCAAGCAGGCGAGGACACCCGAGGTAGTGGAGGTTCGAGTCTGGAAGCCCAGCCGGCAGCCACCCACGACATACAAGTCACTTGCTACCACCGCTGCCGCCTAGGCCACAAGTCCAACGGTGTCCGCAGGTTTCAACAGGAGGTCGAGCAGAACACCCAAGCACTGTGACACCCCAAAGGCACCAGCCTGGAGGACAGCCTCAAGCAGAACCGCAGAAGAGCGCACCCCACCGACTCGAGGCAGATCAACCACCGACCGCAGAGGAGGCACCGCAGCGCTGCACGCGTGGCTCTCGTGAGTTTTTAGTTGATTCCGCTTATGGCTTCCGCTCTGCTTGACACCGTGCTCGCCAGACATCTCTACTAAGTTTGTAAAGGAAAGGTCATTACCAACTAAGCCCAGACCACGCCTATAGTTACCACTCCGCTAGGTGAGAAGCGAGTACTGGAGTGTAGAGGAGTGAACATGGTGTTCGAGAAGCGCTTGTTCGTGGCGCACCGACTGCTCGAGTCGACCGGATCGACGTGATACTTGGGATGGAGTGGTTAGCTCAAGACAAAGGATTGGTGAACTGCAACCCAGCTGCAGCAGCTTGAGCACCCCAATGAAAGAGTGTTGATCAAGCCACAGGCCGTGAGGTCGATGCCGATGTTGTGCAACATGAAAGGAAAGGATTTGGAGGAAATCTCGGTGGTGAGGGAGTACCCCGACGTGTTTCTAGAGGAGTTGACCGAGTTACCACCGCATGTGGATATTGAGTTCGTGATTGAGCCGATGCCGTGAGCCGGACCTGGCCAAGAGCCCGCATGTGATGTCCGCAGATGAACTAGATGAGCTGAAAAAGCAACTCAAGAAATTGCAAGAGCAAGGGTTTATTCGACCGAGTGCTTCACCTTGGGGTTCGCATGCTTTGTGGATAAGAAGGATGGCACCAAGAGGATGTGTGTGGACTACCTGGACACTCAACTTGATGACGATCAAGAACCGCACCTTTGCCCGTGATTGACGATTTGCTAGACAGCGGAAGGCAAAAGTTCTTTTCCAAGATTGACTTGAGGTCGCTACTACCAGATGAAGATTCGGGACCGTGGATATCCGAAGACGACTTTTCACGACTCAGACGGCTTGTACGAGTTTGTAGTGGTTTCCTTCGGATGACCAACGCACCTGCCTACTTCATGAACATGATGAACAAGGTCTTCATGGAAGAGCTGGACAAGTTTGTAGTGGTGTTCATAGATGACATTCGATCTTCTCGAGAGAGGAGCACGAGGAACACCTGATTGTGATGGAAAGGCCGAGACAGCAAGTTGTATAAAGTTCAGCAAGTGTGAGTTCTGGATGGAGGAAGTTGCTTTCTTGGGACACGTGTTGTCAGCAGAGGGAGTTGCGGTTGACCCTTCGAAAGTGGAAGCAAGCATTAAGTGGGAGCAGCCACTCACAAAGGATGTATATTCGAGATTTCTCGGGTTGGCAAGGTGTTACTACAGAGGTTCATAGAAAACTTCTCCAAGATAGCAAGCCAATGATGAGCTGCAAGAAGAACGACAAGAAGTTCGTGTGGTCAGAGGCCTGTGAGAGGAGTTTCCAGGAGTTGAAGAAGAGGCTCACGACAGCTCCGATTCTTACCTTGCCCGATATCAAGAAGGATTTCGTGGTGTACTGTGACGCCTCAAGCAAGGATTGGGTTGTGTGTTGATGCAAGAGGGCAAAGTTGTTGCTTACGCCGAGCCGCCTTAAGAAGCACGAGGAGAACTACCCCACTCACGACTTGGAGCTAGCTGCTCACGCCCGAAGATTTGGAGGCACTACTTGATCAGCAACAAGTGTGAGCCGTACACCGATCACAAGAGTCTGAAGTACTTCTTTACTCAGCCGGAGTTGAACATGAGGCAGAAGGTGGCTAGAGCTGATCAAGGACTACGACTTGGAGATTCACTACCACCCTGGCAAGGCAAACGTTGTGGCAGATGCACTGAGCAGAAAGTCCTATTGCAACAACTTGATGGTGAGGCAGAGCAGCCAAGACTTCACGACGAGCTAGAGCCAGTTGAGATTGTAGAGCAGGACAACTCAACACACCGCAAGTGACCTACAACTTGGAAGGCAGATTCGAGAAGCTCAGAAAGGGTGCTCCAAGATTTGGGAGCTCAAGGAACTGATGGAGAAAAGGAGAGCTGAGGATTACCGTATGGACGAACAAGGCATGGTGTGGCTGAAAGATCGAATCTGTGTGCCGAAGAGCAAGGAGATTCGAGAGCAGATTCGAGAGAAACCCATGATTCAAGGTACTCCATTCACCCAGAAGCACAAAGATGTACCAAGATTTGAAAATGAGGCTTTGGTGGAAGGATATGAAGAAGGACATAGCCTACTACGTGGCTTGTTGTGACACTTGCAGCAGAGTGAAGATCGAGCACCAGAGGCCTGCAGGGCTGTTGAAACCGTTGGATATTCCTCAGTGGAAGTGGGATGACATTTCCATGGACTTTGTGGTGGGCTACCCAGACACCGAAAGGCAACGAGTTTGGGTCATAGTGGATCTGACAAAGTAGCTCACTTGTGCTGTGAAGACCGCTACTGATGCAACAGATCACTTGGGACTAGACGTGTGTCACATACTCGACTACACGGAGCCCCGAGGAGCATAGTGTCCCATGAGGGTCCCACAGCAAAGTTTTGGCAGAGTTTCCACGGAGGGAACTACACTCACCACAAAGATAGCTTTTCACCCTGCACGGACGGCAGACGAGAGAGTAAACCAGTGTTGGAGGATATGCCGAGAGCTTGCACTTTGACATACGGCACAGATTGGGAGAGCAGCTTGGCCTATGCAGAGTTCTCTTACAACAATAGCTTCCAAGCAAGTCTCAAGATGGCACCCTTCAAGGCACTCTACGGGAGGAAGTGCAGGACACCTTTGATGTGGTCAGAGGTAGGAGAGAGGATGATCTTTGGTCCGAACATTCTCGAGGAGGCTGAGGAGAAAGTAGAGAAAGTCGAGATAACCTAAAGATTGCTCGAGTGCATGAGAGGAGCTACGTCGACCGTCGCCGGAGAGACTTGTCGTTCGAGGTGGGTGACTTCGTCTACTTAAAAGTGTCACCGATGAGAGGAACCAAGAGGTTTGCTGTGAAGGGAAAGCTTGCCCCAAGGTACGGGACCGCATGGATCACTCAGAGAGTTAGGAAGCTCGCTTATAGACTCGCACTACCAGCAGAGATGTCCGTTGTACACCCTGTATTCCACGTATCACAGTTGAAGAAGAGTGAAAAGGAAGTAGAAGCAAAGCAAGTCCCGGTGGAGATACTCGACCTGCAGAACACCCTGGAGTATGCAGAGTACCCCGAGAAGATCTTGGATAGAGCAACAAAGGAAACCAGGAGGACCACAATTCCTTACTGCAAAGTGTTGTGGAGTCACCACACGGAGCGAGAAGCAACCTGGGAGAAGGAAGCCGACCTCAGGAGAGAGTTCCCTCACTTGTTCGAGGGGGAGGATGGAGCTTAAATCTCGAGGACGAGATTCTGTGGTGGGGAGAATGTAACAACCCAGAAAATTAAGTTATGAAAATGTGAGAAAATTTGAACTTTTCATTTGTTGATGATGTGTCACCACATTTAAACCCTTTCTAGCCTCTAATCCTAAATTCCTAAATAAATAAAACCAAAAATATAAAAATATATTTTCAAATTATGGTAAAGTATGTGATTTGGAGTTTATGGATTTTATTTGGTTTTTATTTGAGTGTGTTTGAATTTGAAAGTATTCAAATTCAAACTATGGTTTAAACTAACTCAATTTCCAAACCTAACTCCAAGCCTTCTCACAGCACTGGCGCACTTTACGCCAGCCAGCACCACCGCCGCCACCCGAGCTTCTTCTTCCACCTCACCGGCCACCATCGCACGCATCGCCCACCGCTGGCGGCCACCCAGCGCCCAAGCCTCGGCCGCTAAAGGAAAGAGGGGACATCCAGCCTTGCGCCCGCTCCTTGCCCTCGGCTTTTGGCAAAGGAAAACCCCACGAGGCCCTACCCCAAGGCACCACCATTTGGGGAATTCCCTCAACCTGCTCCGCCAACGGGAAAGTGAGAAGGGAGGGGAAGAAGAAGGGAGAAGAGAGGCGCGCCGCCGCATCCACACCCGAGCCGAAACCGCACACCGGCCGACTGCTCGTGAGAAGGGGAAGGCCCGCTGAGGACACCGAGGAGGCGAGGAGGACAAGGCGCCGCCGAGCTCCTTCACCTCTTCACCGACGCGTCCTTCACGGCCACGCCTACCTATGCCCGCCTGTAAAGCACCCCGCTGTTTCCTTCCCTCCTCTCCTTTCTGTGATGTGGGAGCGCCCTGCGCACGCCGCTGCCGCCGCCGTGCTATCTCGCGAGATCGCCGTGGCATACCCCTCAACGCCACGTCCGAGCTCGCCGTCTTTAGCTCTTGTCCAGAAACCTTCCGTGCCATGGAGCCCTCTGCAGGATAACCGCCTATGCTCGCCAGTAGTGCGCGACGCCGCCGAGGGCCAGTCGCTCGCCATGAAGGCCGCTCTCGTGCTCGGCGCCGCACCTGCTGCCTTGCCGCGCGGAGCTTCGATTCGCTTATGCACCGCTGTCACGAACTCAGCCAGCCTGTTTTTGTCGCCGCCGCCCGCCGCTGCCGCACGGCACCTGCGCGCGCGCGTAAGCAGGTGCGCCGGGATGGTGCCGCGCCAATGCGTGTGTGCGCACGCGTCGTACGCACCCCAACGCGACGCGAGCCGCGCTGAACATGATGCCGCCGCGCCGCGCGCCACCCGGGCCGCCAGGCCGTGTCACCCGCTACGGCCAAGGAGCTCCACCAGTGGCTGGTCGCGGCTGCGCTGAGACCGCTGCACCAAGAGATCACTAACCCTCGCTTGTTTGAGACCAGGTTCACCGCGCCACACGCCGCCGACGCCGGGACGCAGGCAGCGCGCACGACGCGTGACGCAGGGGGGCCCAGTGAAGTACAAGGTCGCGAGACTTCTCTGGAAATAGGGAGGTCACAAGGGCCGTAGCCCATTACGCCGGCCCTTCTCTTTCTTCCTGAAATAAATTTAGTTCAAGGGGTTCTCTTCTGGCTTTGGCCCAATCGAGTCCATTGGGCCGATTCCGGCCCATGACACTTTCGGCCCACTAAGGTCCATCAACGACGCCGACGTCGCATGACGTCATGTTGACGTCATCAACTATTTTCAAAAATAAAAATCCTTTTCTATTTTATAAATGATTTTGGAAATTATTTTATAAATCCTATAATCTTTGAAAATTCATAACTAATTATTTATAACTCCGAAAAATATGAAACCAGTTTCTATATTTTTCTAAAAATGAGACGGTGCTGTTTGTAGGTAGTATGGTTCTGTTTGAATCTTCTAAAATTGGGTTTCTTTGGATTTATTACCTAGTTGCTTGTCGGTATCTTAGTGTCTCGTATCTCGTGGCCGCATGCAGACCTGAGCAACCGTGAGGAGGCCTACGACCCCGACTACAACCCAGACCAGGACTTCGGACGCCAGCCAGGTGTCATGTCACTCCCAACCATATAGATCCCATGCTTGCTTTAGTTGCTAGTGCTTAATTACTCTTGATGCATGTTTTGAAATTGCATAGACAATTGATTAGCCGTGCCTTGGAATTGTTTACCTTGTCCTTGGAATACCTACTTTCGGAACTAGCTACGCACCTAGCTAGTTCCCGACACACCATCCATATATTTTACCCTTAGTTATGGATGGATCTCAGGTTTGGACCGAGGTTGGGATACCTCGGAACTCTTGCGTGTGTTTTGGGTGAGTGTGTATCCTTGACGTGTTACTGCGGAGCGAGCCGCTGGTTACTTGTGAACGCCTGTCTAGGGAGATGCGACCGGCCTCCGCCCTAGCGGTCGGACGGATGGAGTTGGTGAGTGCTTGCTCGCAATTAAGGACCGATCGTCTGTGACCTTGATCTTTGGGCTATTTTGACAAACCGCTCGCGTATGGGCGGGGTTCGGTCCGAGAACTAGTTGGTGGTTGGCTCACTTGTAGGCGGACCGTGTGGTCGTGTGAGGGGACGAGTTATTAAGTAGACGTCGCCGGCCTCCGGGATGGTTTCACAGCCCGAGGCCCCGCTGCAAGTTTCGCGCCTCAGCAGACGAGTCAGTGCTCGGAGAGGCAGAGAGAGCCACCCACCGCTAGGTCTCCGGCCGTTAGGTAGGGATGTGGAACGGCCACCGCCCTATCCGGCGGGTCCAACATTGTACAACTCTCGCAGAGTGTTAAACCTATAGCTATAGTCCGTGTCCACCGGTATGGACAGCCCTTACGATCTCTCACGGCTAGTCTCTTCTTGTGCCGCTTTCTCCCGTGTGTGTTGTGAGCCCGTGCCGTTGAGATGTGGGGATAGGAGTTGGTGACCCCACGCCGCAGATGTGTGTGGGATGTCAGTATCTTGGTTGAGATCCGGTATTTGGTGCTTCTTTCCTTGTTGGGGCTGACCGAGGCGTTGTCCCTGAGGTGTGGATCTCTTCGAGATGGATACCTCTCGGCTATTCTCGCTTACCTTGATGTTGCTACCGCTTGCTTAACCTTCTACAGCCATAAATAGGATTACTCATGCATAGTAGAATTATTCTCTCTGCTTATGCTCTTTGTTGGGAAGTCGACATGACCTACTCGCTTATCGAGTAGATGACGGACTTTCGCACTGTGAGCCGGACTACGACTTTGAGGACGACTGGGAGGATCAAGCTCGCCCTACACACTCGAGTTGCTCAGATATGGAGTCTACTGCTACATGAGAGCCGCAGATGTTTACTCGCTTGATTCAGTCCTGTTGACTTGTACCATGTGCCGAAATGATGTACTCAGATGCTTAATATTATTACATTATATTATGGACCCTTATGTATTTATTCTTGTACTTTGCTTTACTTTCTCGAGATGGGGTTTGCATGTGATAGCCTCCGGGACTATCACAGAGGTGCGAGGATCGGGTTCCCGCTTCTTCAAACCCGCTCGCTTCACCCTTCATCAAATGTGCATTCATCCAAGACCACAAAATTGTGCAATAGAAAGCAAGTTATAACTATAAGAATCCACAAAGAGAACATTTGAAAGGGATAGATCATTTGTTAGAGATTTCACCCAATCCGAGATCCTTCCTTTAGAATTATCACCAAATGATACTTGTTCATGATCTCCGCATCATCCACTAGTGAGGTGAACATTTTACTTGGCGATCATGTGTTGAGTGCAACCACTATCAAGTATCCAATGACTCCGGCCTTGTAGTTCACCTACACAAGAAATTAAGATTGAGATTTAGGAACCCAAGCTAGTTTGGGCCCCTTGATGTGAGTGACAAGAGCTTTCGAATCCATAAGTCTAGGTGGCTTGACTTTGGGTTTGGCACCAATAAACTTGACCACAACCTTGACATTGTTTTTCTTCATCAACAAGAAATGGTTATCATTGTACATAGACTTGTAATTGTTAGGCAAGGTGGGCAAAGGGCGAGGTAGGTATTGGGCACTCCTTGTGTGATGGCCGGTGACCTTGCAATGTTGACAATAAGACCCAACCTCATTGATGAAACACTCATATAGCTCCTTAGACTTAGGAGTTTCCTTGATAGGATTTGGGAAAGAACCAAGTCCCTTTGTCCCATAACCTCTTGCATTGTAGTAGAGGATCTCCTTGTGTAACTCCTCACCCTTGGCTAGAGTCTTTACATAAGACCTTAGGCTTCTCACTTCTTCTTCAAGAGCTTTCACCCTAGCATGGTTAGTCTTGGAAGAGGATGCAATATTTTCATCATTAAGGAAGACCTTAGGTTCTTCAACTAGATCATCACATGAGGTGGATGCATTGGTTTTAGTGACTTCTCTAGCATCTTCATGCCCACTAGAACCAATGGCCTCATATGCAAGCTCAAGCTCTTGATATTTCATCTCTAAGATCACATATTCTTTCTTAAGCATCTTATGATTTGACTCAAGAGACTTGTTAAGCACGGTTATGTCGTCATGCTTGACGATTAGCTCATTGTGCTTATCAAGCAACTTGTTGTGGTCATCTCTAAGTGACTTGTTTGACACTACCAAAGCATCATGTTCTTTGCTAAGGTCATTGTGCTTCACAAGTAACTCATCATTTGATAGCTTAAGTTTCTCATGAGTCTCTTCAAGTGCCTTGAGCTTACTCTTTTGTTTCTTAATCATGGAAGTGTATTCATCAAGAAGACCCTTATGAGCAAGCGGTGAGAGATCATCATCACTACTAGAAGAATCACTACTATCGCTATCGCTCACCTTGGAGTGCTTTGCCATGAAGCACATAGGTGGAGGTGGAAGTGGAGGCTCTTCTCCATCCTTGATAGCGATACCGGCGATCTTCTTGTTCTTTTCTTCTTCACTTTCACTTGACTCACTTGAAGTCTCACCACCGGTTACCCATTCATTGACCAAGAGAGAACGATGTTCGCCCTTCTTCTTGTGGTAGGACTTGTTTGAAGACTTCTTCTTGGATGAGCTCTTCTTGTAGTACTTGGCATCCTTCTCATCCTCATCGTTCTTCTTGCTTGAGCTTGATACACGCTTGTCGGGCTTGGGGTAATCATATGATAGATGATCATAGCACAATTGTAGCACTTCCTATTGCTTCCTTCACCATTTCTTCTTGATGCGAAACTTTGCTTCTTGGGATCATAGTTGTAGCCCTTCTTGCCAATCTTGGAGAGCATCTTGGTAGTTCTATTCATGAGAAGAGCAAGCTTTGCATCATCGCTTCATCACTTGAATCACTTTTGTCTTCGCTCTCACTTGAGGAAGAAGGAGGCTTTGCATTGGTCTTCTTGGGCTTGATCTTCACTTGCCTTGAGTGCAAGATCTTTCTTTGAGCTTGAGTTGGAAGTAGATGATTCCATTTCTTCCATCATGAACATCTCATGGGAGCGGATCTTGTTCACAACCTCGGTGATGGTGAGGGTAGAGAAGTCCTTCTCAAAGAGAAGTGCCTTGACGATGTTGTACTTTGGCTTGGGGAGCGTTTGAAGGATTTTCCGGATGATTTCCTACTCGGTAAGGTTAGCAACATCGAGAGTATTGATATTTTGAATAAGCACACCCATCCTAGAATACATTTGCTCTACACCCTCATCATCATTCATTTTGAACTCATTGAGCTCCACCTTGAGCAACTCATATTTTTCCTCACGGATCTTTTTGTTGCCCACATGGATTTCTTTGAGTTGCATCCACACCTCATAGGCGGTTGCCAAAGAAAAGACCCGATCAAACAATTCCTCATCTAGTGCCTCAAAGATATGGTTTCTAGCGCGCGAGTTCCACTTTGCCTCACTCTCGGTGGGAACACTAGGCAAAGGATACATGGTGGTGCGCCACGCATCGTGGTGTTGTGCTTGAAGGTAGCTAGCCATTCTATGTGCCCAAAAGGTGAACCGCTTTCCGCCAACTTAGGAGGGCCATTGCCACTACCTTTCCCCATCTCCCTAGGCGGTTAAGCCAAGCAAATAGGGAGCCTAGCTTTGATACCACTTGTAGGATCAATGGCCCATAGAAGGGGGGGTTGAATATGGGCCTTCTTTTCAATTTCTAAGACATGAAGAAAGCCTTAGCCTATCAACTAGTGTTGCCCATCTAAAAGGGGTTTTCTCTACTACTAAGCACACTAACAAGAGTTTCCTTAGCAAATATCACACTAAGAGATATGGATCACCCTAGTCAAGATAAGAAGCAAACAAGCAACTTAAAGAGAACAAAGGCAAGGAAACTTAAGTGCGGATATTAGGTGCTGAAAATAAATGCAAGAAAGTAGAGAGAGAGGCACAAGAGACGACCGAATTTTTTCCCGTGGTATCGAGAAGTTGACGCTTCCCCCTAATCCACGTTGGAGCACTCACTAATAGTATTGCTCCCCCTCAAGTCACCAAGACTCAAGTGCTCACTAAGAGTACCCGTTTTCCATCTCCGAACGGTGGGTCTCGAACTGTACACCAAGCTTTCTTGAGGCTCTCACAATCTCCAAGAGCTCACCAAGAACCCCCAAAGCACCAAGACCGTCTAGGAGCCGTCAAACTCCAAGAGTAACAAGCCCACACACCTTCACTTGACCTGAGCACTCAGCTAAGCCATGTATGCACCTTGAAACCCTTGATCACTAAGAAAGAGCTCCTCAATCAAGAGGAAGAGAATCCCAATGAGCAAGAACACAATCTCCTTCTCTCCTTGGCTGCTATAGATCTTCAGAGTGGCAAAGGCAGCTCAAGAGACGCAGGGGGTCATATTTATAGGCCTAGCAAGGGTGGCTAGTCGTTGGAAAAGTTTCCCTGAAAAGTAGTACCGTCGGATGAACCGATGGTATCCCCCTGCGCAGGCGTCGGATCATCCGGTCTCTCACAAACACTGATATAGCCGTCGAACCCAGTGAACCAGTCAATGCACCGATGCATTGCACCGACGCCCCGTCGGACTATCCGGTGCTGAAGAGCACCCACTCGGTGCAGTACTGTGTAGTCCAACCAATGGCGTCGGATGAACCGCTGAGTTGACTTTGAAGCGTCGGTTCATCCGGGTGGTCAAGCAATTCTTTGGCGTCTCGTATGATTTGAATGTAAGCGTCGGATAGGCCGGTTGGTCGAGCATCGATCATCCGGTCGAAGAGACGAGCTACGAACTCATCATTACCAAACCCTAGGTCACCGGATGAACTGATGCTAGTGCCGTCGGTTCATCCGACGGTCTCTTTTGAAATTTCCAGTCGCAGAACTCATCCGACGAATGTAGAAAATTGGGCGTCGGTTCATCCGACGCTGTGACTTGTTTTTCAACTCATCCAATTCAATCGCCTTTGAGTTTTTCGTCGATTCTTTTGCTTCTACTTTGCTTCAATGATTACTTTGAGCTGATTAACGTCCAAGGAACTTGAGTGTGCATATTTTCATAGCTTTTGGTGCATGGTCAAGCTACTAGTGCATGAACCCTCTTAATAGTACCAAACACTACAAACTAGCAATCCAAGTGTCCTTCATCACCTTGTGACTCTTGGAACTAACAAAGTCCTTAGTCTTCTAGTATTTGTCCATTGGTCATCCATAAATTCAAATTGAGGGGTCTCTTTTCATTCAATACTCATGACAATAACCCAAGATATAATCCGCTACAAAATAAAGATTAGTCACAAGCATATGGTTGTCATTTATCACCGAAACACACCCTTACCAAACGTGCGAAAGGACCTAAATGGTTACAGCGCCTCCTGCATGGCAGGAAGATCGGCGCTCGGCCCTCTAACGCCGAGCCGCAGAAGTCGGCGTTACGGAGAACCACGCCGAGGTTCGGGATTTAGCTTGCGCAGAATGTTTCTTCAAACCTCGGCCAGGATGTTTCTTCAAACCTCTGCGTTTATCTGAGTCACGCTGAGGTTTTGGAGCTTGGCGTTATAACATTTCACGCCGAGGTATGCACTTTGTACTTATGCTTTCAAGGTTCAGTAAACGCCGATCAAGACAACGTGGTCCTACATCTTGTTTTCCTTTTCTTTCCCTAACAAAAAATGGCGTCATCTACAGCATCTCACTGAGACCTGGATGAAGCACAGAAATACAAAATGTTGCGTCACCTACCGACTTTTTTTTTTTGCTTTTTAGCCTTTTTTTGAAAGAAATTCACAAATGCGCCTTTTTTGGAAAGATTTCAAAAAATAGACCTCGAGCTCGGCGCCGAGACGTGTTACCTTGGCGTCACGGTTTACGGCACTGAGCTCGGGGTCCATTTTTTGAAATCTTTCCAAAAGGAACGCATTTGTGAACTTCTTTCAAAAAAGGGCTAAAAAGCAAAAAAAAAAAAAAAAGGTGGCGTCACCTACAGCGACATGTGTCGACGCCGCGCGAGGACTACCCTTCTCTGAACTACGAACCTGAAGTTCCTTTCCTTTTTCATCTCAAGAATTTGGAGCACGAGATGAGATAAAAAAATGAAGAAGAAGAATCTGAATTTCACGAGATGAGTAAGCAAGAAAAGAGTGGATAAACTTCACATGTCCCTA
This sequence comes from Cenchrus purpureus, assembly GCA_022644695.1. NCBI lineage: Eukaryota > Viridiplantae > Streptophyta > Magnoliopsida > Poales > Poaceae > Cenchrus > Cenchrus purpureus. Next base: position 59,669,416 of record CP053460.1, read on the forward strand.
GTTCAGAGAAACTCCAAAGCCCAAAAGCCTGCAGGCTGCGGAGCACGTAGCGGACTTCGGTTTTTGGCTGTCTTCTTTTATTTCAGCCTGAATCATCCGGGTTTTTTTTTCTTGTCTCATAGTAATTGAATTTTGGCATTATGAAGTATCACTACATGTACATGATCAAACCACTAGTATCCATGACTTGGCTGATGTGCCCCAGCATCAGATCATTTGGCTGTCTTTGCTGTGTGAATTATTTTACAAATCCATTCCATCAAACAACAATTTATTATATGCCTGCAGATTGTGTTACTGCAAAAAATGATTGTGGTGGCTACAATGGTCCTTCGTAATTTCATCCGTGAGCATGGAGGTGAGGATCCTAACTTTGCTAGGTTTGATCGTGAGTCTAATTTCATTCCTACAATACCAGAACGGTTTAACAAATATGCAGTTCCTCCATGGGCATCAGACGGATCAACTTTCTACAGAAATGCTAGATCTATGGATGAATTCCGTGATGCCATAGCTACTGATTTAGCAGGTTCTTGGCGCTAGATTTCAATGTAATAATAATTTTGTAATCGGTGGCACTTAATTATTTTTGTAAGTTGTGATGATATATTGTTGTTTTTTCTTTTCATATGCCGCCAGACATACAATAGGCAAGTTAATTATTTTCTTTTATTTTCTTTTTGTGAAGATGGGAAATTTGAATGTGGCGTTTGGGGCTATTCCCATTTGCCTGATCGATGGATGCATGTATCTGAATCGGTAGTATAGCTGTGCCTCCTGTTCATCTGCAATGCAAATGGTAGCCTAATGGGCATCAGTGCCACGAAAGGTGGAGTGGAGCAACATTATAATACCCAAACATAATACATTACAAGAGGTGGAGTGGAGTGGAGTTTGTGGAGTGGAGTGGCTGTTTTGGGAGTGGAGTGCTCCCAAACAGGCTCTTAGTGGCGAGAACTTTTGACTCAACATAACAAAGAAAATATACTCCGTACTACTCGCTTCGGTTAACAAGAGGAAGGTATGAGAATTTACTTAAGCTGGGGAAGTAATTCAGGTGAGAAGTAAAGGGCCGCGCAAAATGCAGGCAGCTGGCTGGGCCGCCGAACGACAAAAAAGGTCAGCTCAATGGTGGGAGGGGGTGAATTAGGCAATTTAAAAATTTAACCTATGACTTCCACTAATTTGCATAAAGTAAACTAGATCATTTCTATCTAGATGTGCAATCTAAGGTTGATCTAGTGTGAAACCCTCATCCCAAAACAAGATTTGCAACCTATAGTTAATCCTAGCATGATACTACTCTAGAAAAGTAAAGGCAAGCAAATATTGCAAGAGAGTAATGCGGAAACGTAAAGGGGATGAGAGGAAGCAAACTCTTGACACGTGATTTATCCCGTGGTATCGGTAGGCACTAAGAGCATCTCCAAGAAACTAACAATAATCATAGCTAAATTTAGAGATTAAAAGACTTGCTAAGAAATAAAAAGCTTCCAAAACACAAGGCTAAACCAACAGCTTCTCTAAAATTAAATTCTTCATATGTTACTGTGCTAATGAGTCCCACGTGTCGTCCTAAGTTCTTATCTCTTTGTATCTCTGGTGACGGTGACACAGTGTCAAAGACTCAAAGTATACTAGCGAGGCAACAAGCAGCAGGTACAGAACTCTCATGGCCATGGGGAAAGACTGCGGCCTCTGCAGTGGCTGCAGCGATGGCAGCCGGCCTGTCAGCTGCACTGTGGCCCGCCGACGAGTCAGAGCTGCACGACCTTGACCTTGGAGACGCTCTGCAGCCAAACCTCAACCTCGCCAAATGACCCCTCGAGTCCCGGACGCCCCTGGAGGGCGCCGGCGGTGGGCCTTCAGGTGGACAGCGCATCGCCTTCGTCGCCGCTGCTTACCCCGAGGTGGAACGAGTCTGTCTTGAGGTCCCCTGATCCAGTCGCTGAGGTCCGCCTCATCCTCCACCAGGCTCTTCGCGGCGCCGGCCGCAGAGCGAGGACGGGAGGAGAAGAAGCGCAGACAAGAGAAGGGCCCGACAACGCCATTTCGGGGCGGGGCGAGATCGAGATGGAGGAGGAGTCCATGCGCGGAGGTAGAGGTGGCAGCGTACCGAAGGAGGGCGAGGAGGTGGTGGTGGCGCCGCATGGCGGCCGGCGGCGGCGAGCGGATTTAGCTCCGCCGGCTGCACCTGAGAACGACGAACGGACGCTTCAAAGCCAGAGAACGACAGCAGAAAAAGAGCTGCGCAGGACCGTGCGCAGGACCGCGGTAGGTGGATAGCGAGCCGCGCCCGCTCGCGTAAAAAGCTGAGGTAGCTCGATACCGAGTTGGATACCGAGTCGATGGTTTTGAAGAGGTTGTTGGATCGATCTTTTATTGCAATTTTGTTAATTTTAGCTAGTGAAGCTATTTTACAGAGACTCTTGGATATGTTCTAAACCACTCTACCACGCGTTGACTCCACACAAGAGTATTGCTTGGCCACCAAGTCTCTTCCAAGAGCACCACTTGACTTACCACAAAGGCTCGCCACGAAGGCACTCGCCAAGCTTCCTTGGTCACCTTGATGCCGCCTCCACTAAGGAGCTTCTCCACTAAGGAAGGGGGTCTCCACGTCCCTCGCACAAAATGTCATCGCCACTCCACACATCGGAGGAGGTCGAAGACGATTGCAGTGAGCCACTTAGGCTCCAAGACTTTCACAGACCTTGTACAACAACTTGATCCACTTAAGAATCACCTCACAAGGTAGGCACACCTTGCACTCACTTAGCTCTAAGCTAAGCCTAGCACTAAGCACACACACAAAGCATGTGCAAATCTTTGGATGAGCAATTTAGCACTTGTATGGCTTGGATATGATCTTGTATGTGTCTCACACTCCTCTGCACTTCCACACAATCCAACAACCTCAAATAGGTGAGTGGAGGGGGTATAAATAGCTCAAGGCGACCAAAGAGCCGTTGGCTAACAGCCACAGAAAAACTCACCGTCGGATGAACTGATGGTCCGGTTTTTCTCACCGTCGGTTCATCCGACGCCCTCCACGTCACTTGACCGTTGAACCCTGCTGACACATATTATCCGACGCTTTCACCGACGGGGTCCCCACTTGGCCGTCGGTTCATCCGGTGCTGAAGAGTTTGCAACTGGCTGCTCTCTGTTAGCTGTCTTCACACCGTTGGATGAACCGCCGACCCATCGATTCATCGGTGCTACTACTCTTCTAACCCGCTGCTCTCTGTCTTGATTTCTCTGATCATCGGATAGACCGATGGTGTCTGTAAATAGACCGTCGGTTCATCCGGCTACTGTCTTCTGTGAGCTGACGTTGCTTCTCATCTTGAGTTCATTCGGTGCATGTAGGAATTGGACTGTCGGTTCATCCGATGGTGCCAGTTGACTTGAGTTTTTACGTAGTGTGCCAAGTACTCCGACGCTAGATTCTAGGGTACCGTCGGTTCATCCGACGGTGTCTTTTCCCTTCTTTTTCTTCTTGTCGGTTTAGCCTCAAGGTATATACTATCTTCTCATTTTGGCATGTGACATTTTACGTCCATGAGACCTAGAGCCAATATTGGTTAGTCCCATTGATCATGTTGTTATGAATTACCAAAATCATACTCGAACTAATGACATATGAAGCCATGTTTGCTACACTTCGCCACTGCCCATAACCATCGTACCCATGATAGATCCCCACCACCCGACACCCATCACCCACATCGGGTCCCAAACTCCCCCGTACCCACCAACCAACAGGAAGTAACGGGTAACCAACGGGTGATCCATACCAGCTTCAGATAATTGTAGATGATACAACATATAGCATCTAATTAATTAAAAAAGTATCATTAAACTATATATCATTTATCAGTAAATTTAGCCATATAGCAGCAATATAAGACATGACACACGTTTCACAATGTGACATATCATATCATACTACTCTCGCTAGTGGCTAGACCGCAAGAGTCACCGTCGTCCCAGCATAGTCGTCGTCGATCCCTTCCCTTGAATTTCCTACGTCCCATATTCGTAGTGGGGTCACGCTACGCATCAACCGTAATATACAGTCATCGCTCACCAGGCCACACCGGTCGCGACAACGTGACACACACATATTCGTCTTCGCCTGACGATTTCATTCCGAATGCGTCTCATCTTATAGGCGCTTTAGCCTTTAGGGTCCCTGTCACCGAGCGACCAAACTCTATTGGTCGTACGTGCCGCTACCTAATTGCAATCGCGAGATTATTATTCCTTGCTGCCTTTTAATTAATCCGGCCGCCAAACAAGGGTAATTAACCAAGACGCTCCTACGTATATATAATCATCGTCTTCCACAGCGCCGTTTCGGGGGCATGACTCACATCCTACACCGGTCGTCGCCTCGTCGGCGGTCGCAACAATGTGACTCACACGTTGGTCTCTCGCCTGATGATTTTCCGACCCCTGTGTAAACGGACTGATAAGTTCAGCATTTTCAGCACTTCTGTTTGAAGACACGACTACATAGGGTTAAAGTCTATGGAATGCCACTTTTTTTTTACCCTTATTCCTCATCTTTTTCCTTTCTCTCCACCTATTTGTCTTTTCACAAGCCATTAGCAATTTTTTTTTGGAAAAGCCATTAACACCTATTTACTCCTACCACCGGTTAATGTTTAGATATGGAAATGAATGAGAGAACATATAATGTGCAAACCATATACCTGTGCAAACTTAGAAACTTTCAATTAAGTTCGTCACAAGATGCTCATCTAAGAGGCAAGGCAGAGGGAGTTATCATTATCCATTAGCACTTAGATCCAAACAGGAGTGTGATTACTCATGCTGCTGACCGACCACCAAGTATTGGAGCGCGTACGTCGTCGACGAGCGATCGACCAAACTTTAATTTGGCCATGCCACTAACTAATGCAATTGCAAGAATATTCCTTGCTATTTTCAATTTGGCCGCAAACGAAAAGGGTATTCATCCTTTATCCAAGGCGCTACCTACCTACATATATATATGATCACGCAGCGTCGTCTTGTATTTCGTGGGCGTGGCCTCACAGGCGTTGGGGATGGCATCGGTGACGCGGTGCGCTCTGTCCCATGGGAGCTGCCTCGCGGTTGTCCTCGCGGCGGCGGCGGCGGCGCTCGCCTCTCTCCGCGTGTGCGCGGCGGAGAGCGGCGGCCGACTGGCACGCCGTGAGCGTCAGCTCGCTGCGGCCGACCACGGTCTGCACGGCGGCGGAAGGTAGGGTTACTCTCACTCTGCCTTGCTTCTGCTCGTTGTTTTTTTTTGCTCTTTGCTGTACACAGAAGCGGGTACTCTGCACTGCGCAGATAGCTTCGTGTCAAGCCAAAAAAGGAAGCTGACAAGTAGGTGTAGGTCGTTTTATGCTACGGAAGGGGACGAGTGGACGACCACATAGCAAATCTTGAAGCACATCGTGGCAGCGCTGCTGTAAATTACGGGTCGTTTTGGATTTATTTAGATGCATATATATTATTACGTATCTAAACATATATGGCTTATTTGGATGTGAACCCGAGCTAGGCAGCTACGCCCAGGCAGCGATCCTGGCCACCGGCACACGAAATTAAGCACCTGGGTCAGCTGCATGGGGCAGCAGCTTTTCCTGGGTCGAAAATAAAGAAACCCATAATGCACAACAAAATCTATGAATTTAATAAAGCTAAAACAATCTATAATTTGAAACGGAGGGAGTATAATTTTGGATATTGTAGCAGGGTGAAACATACTTTCAACATTCTAGTTCATATGACGCTGGCTAGCTCCAAATCGTTAATTTATGAACAGATGGTGTATCAAATTAGGAAAAAATATCTGAAAATACACTAGCTGTTCACATGGGTTTCACAAGAGAATTTTGTGAATTGTGAAGCCAGTCTGTAGCTTCTACAAAACTGACGAGCGAGTCGGAAAGTGGGAAAAGACAATTGTTTGAGTCCCAAATTTTGAAATGAATCAAACCTCATCTGTTAAAATCCGAATTGTTTGAATCCTTGTCTACTAGGTGCTGTTGAGGTGCTATAACCACTAGGGTAGGTTAAAGACCATTTTGTTCACCTTTTCTCTTAAAATTAGATCCGGATTAATTTTTCTGCGTGACTTCACAAATTTTGCATTTCCCTGCTTCGCATGTATACACATGCTCATTTTTCGTTCCTCCCGCCCCTGCAGGGCCATCAAACACGTCGGCTCTCAAGGTCGTGCACCCGCACGGGCCATGCTCGCCGCTGCTGTCACGCGGCGCCGCGCCGTCTCCCGTCGAGATCCTGGCCCGTGACCGGGACAGGGCCAACTCCATCCACCGTAGGATCGCCGGCGCCTCCGCAGTCGGCGCAGACCGAGGCTCGAAGGGCGTCCACATGCCGGCGCGCTGGGCCACCGCATCCCTCGGCACCAACAACTACGTCGTCACGGTCGGCCTCGGCACGCCGGCGAGGTATTTCACGGTGGAGTTCGACACCGGCAGCGACCTGTCGTGGGTGCAGTGCAAGCCCTGCGACGACTGCTACGAGCAGCACGACCCGCTCTTCGACCCGGCCAAGTCGCCGACGTACTCCACCGTGCCCAGCGGCGCGCGCGAGTGCCGAGAACTCGGCAGCTTGCGGAGCGGCTCGTCGTCGGGCGGCAGGTGCATGTACGAGGTCGTGTACGCCGACGAATCGGTGACCGACGGCGAGCTAGCGCGCGACACGCTCACGCTGGCGACGCCGGCCGACACGATCCCGGGCTTCGTCTTCGGGTGCGGCCGCGAGAACACCGGGACTTTCGGCACGGAGGACGGGCTCATCGGCCTGGGCCGCAAAGGCGTGTCGCTTGCCTCGCAGACGGCGGCCAGGTACGGCCCGGGGTTCTCCTACTGCCTGCCATCGCTGTCGAGCGGCACCGGGTACCTGGCCCTCGGCGGAGCCGCCGTCGCCGCGCCCGCGAACGCGCAGTTCACGCCGATGGTGCCCAACCGTGACCTGCCGTCGCAGTACTTCGTCCGGCTCGTCGGCGTCAGGGTCGCTGGACGGGCGGTGAAGATCCCCGCGGCCAGCATGCTGGTCGACTCGGGCACCCAGCTCACCAGCCTCCCCGACGGCACCTTCAACGCGCTCTGGTCGGCGTTCGCGCGCCTGATGATGGGGAAGTACAGGAGAGCGCCCGGGCTGTCGTACCTAGACACGTGCTACAACTTCACGGGGCACGCCGCGCTGCGGGTGCCGTCGGTGTCCCTCGTGTTCGCCGGCGGCGCCACGTTGAACCTCGACGTCAGCGGGGTCCTGGTGAAGCTGGGGTCGGACGAGCCGGACGTGGCGTGCCTGGGGTTCACGTCCACCGGCGGCGAAGCCCGTCGGCATCCTCGGGAACGCGCAGCAAGACGTTCGCCGTGGTGTACGACGTGGCCAACAGGAGGATCGGGTTCGGCGCTAAGGGCTGCACCTGAATTTTTTGCCGTGATTCTTACATGAGATCACGGATCACCGGGTGTAGTTTGACGATTCAGAAATCGGGGAAATGAAAAGTGATTTTGGCGTGCCGTGCGTGAGGAAAAATATGACCAATTAGACAGGTATGGTCCATATAAATTATCATTGGCGGGGCAGAAAGAATTAAGCGGCAAGTTGCTTCCTCTTCTCCTTCCTGCCCCTCCTCTTCTTTTTCTTCCTCTTCAAATTAGTAGGGGCTCCGTGAGGATCGAGCCCCCCGCCCCATCGCAAGCTTCACCCCTATGGATTATGTGCTCAACTGATTGAATCAGGGATCCGTATGGATCGCCATTATAGCCGGCAATCGGTATGGAAGTCCTATCACCCTGATCTTACAAGTGGTAATCCATATAAACTGCCTTTTGCCATAACAAATTCAGTTTCCTGCCTTTTCTTTAAATATTTTAAATTCTTTGGTTGGTGATCCATTTGAATCCCATTTTAATTAAGTGGAAAAAATGCAAACAATTAGAGAAAAGTTCTTCATGTGTTGAAAAATGCAAACACTCGATTTGGACAGAGAACGTGTTCTGTTTTAGTGCAAACAATTAAATAAGTTCTGGGCATTCACTTGCAAACTTTTATTGCAACAATGACACCATGTATAGACAATTTTAGATAGCTATATGAGTAGAGCCAAGGTTCCATTATTGTATATATCATCATGGCGCACGTTTCATAGTGGCTGTCAACACTCCTCGTTTCATAATGGTGGCCTGGTGGAGGCGCGAGCATGCTCAAAAGCTTCCTGCTCCCACATCTGCCGACCGCTGGCACTCACCAGCAGCTCGCCCACCACCGGCCGTTTCAAGAACGCGTGTCGCATAGATGGGTGTCAGGCGATGCCCTGACTCTTCGACGGCATTTCTCCCTTGCATCCTCGATGCACCTAATCCATCGCAACCGGGAAAGAATAGGGGGAAAGTTCGCATCTTGATCAGCTTAAATACGCTGTGCGAGCAAAAGGCGCATCGATTTGGTAAAGTTAGAAAATGCCTCTCGTCTTGCGGAAGGCGTGATCATAGAAATCTCAAATAAAGCTAGCTAGTGAGTGGTAGGTATGTGCAATTTGTTGATTAGTGATGAGTGCTTGCCCTGCCACTGCCTACGGTGGTGCTCACCTCGCTCACTACTAACTCGAGCTGAAGCATTATATAAGCGGCCGGCGCGTGCAGGAACGTCGAGCGTGCACGCACACACACACACACACACACACACACACACACACACACACAGATCGGCAGGGCGGGTCTAGTCCTCGAGATCATTGGAGACGACATGGCTTCTCGCACGCGGCGCTCCACGCATCATGGTCATGGCGGCCGCCGCCGCTGCGGAATCGCGATTGCTCTAGCGCTAGCAGCTCTCGCATCCCCACGCCGCCACGGCGCCGCGGCGGCGGGGGGCAGCGGGCAGAAGTGGCACGTCGTGAGCGTCAGCTCGCTGGTACCGAGCACGGCTTGCGCGGCGGCGGAAGGTAGCACGCATTTGACCCTCCTAGTGTTTCACTGTTGACAAAACTTTTTAACCACTCCTGCCGTGGAGCGCTAGCTACGTCATGGGCACACTGATGGGTTTTCTGTTTTATCTTTAGTGGGATGGTTTTTATTTATAGCAAGTGCACCACTGAAGTGTTTGGAGTGCAAGGAGCAATGAGGCACCACTGAAGCGTTTGGAAACCCTGACGAAAGCACCACTATTAGCTCTCTGCATTTGATAACACTATCTAGTATCTAGGCGGTTTTGTGTGCTGCTAACGGATTCGCTAAATCTCACTGCTTTGTTTACGATTCCTTCAATTATGATACAAAACTCGCCTCATGGTTCAACAATGGCTGTCTTGCAGCAGCATCGAAGTCGTCGGCTCTCAGAGTCGTGCACCGTCACGGCCCCTGCTCACCGCTGCGCGCTCGCGGCGACGCGCCGTCCCATGCCGAGATTCTGGACCGGGACCAGCACAGGTTCAACTCCATACGCCGCAAGATCGCCGGAGCCTCGGCGACCGTAGTCAGCGACGCCGGCCGCGTCCAGGTCCCGGACTCTTCTAATAAGGCCGTGTCTCTGCCTGTGCGCTGGGGCATCCCTCTCGACACCACCAACTACATCACCACGGTCGGCCTCGGCACGCCGCCGAGGAACCTGTCCGTGGAGATCGACACCGGCAGCGACCTGTCGTGGGTGCAGTGCAGGCCGTGCGCGCGCTGCTACCAGCAGCAGGACCCGCTCTACGACCCGGCGCGGTCGTCGACGCACTCCGCCGTACCCTGCGGCTCGCGGGAGTGCCAGGAGCTCGACGCGCGGACGGCAGGTGCCGGTACCACATCACCTACGGCGACACGTCGCACACCAACGGCACCGTCGTCCGCGACGCGCTCACGCTGGCGGCGGCGTCGCACGCGCTCCCGGGCTTCGTCTTCGGGTGCGGCCACGACAACGACGTGGGGCCGTACGACAAGATCGACGGGATCCTCGGCCTCAACCGCGGCAAGGTTTCGTTGCCGTCGCAACTGGCGGCGAGATACGGCGGCGCGGGCTTCTCCTACTGCCTGCCGTCGTCGGAAAGCGCCGAGGGGTACCTAGCGTTCGGCGGAGCGGCGCCGCCGCCTGCGAACGTGCAGTTCACGGGGATGGTGAGTGGCGCCGAGCCGTCGTCCTTCTACCTCGACCTCGTCGGCATCAAGGTGGCCGGCCGGGAACTCGAGATCCCGCCGGCCGTGTTCGCGACGGGCGGCACCATCATCGACACGGGCACCGTGATCACCCGCCTGCCCCCGCGGGCCTACGCCGCCCTGAGATCAGCTTTCGTTCGCTCCATGGCCAGCTACAAGAGGGCGCCTGCGTTGTCCCTCCTCGACACGTGCTACAACTTCACGGGCCACACGAGGGCGAGGATACCGTCGGTGGCGCTGGTGTTCGCCGGCGGCGCCACCGTGAACCTCAGCGCCAGAGGGGTACTGTACGTGTCGACGGTGTCGCAGACGTGCCTAGGCTTCGCGTCCACGGGGGACGAGACCACCGTGAACATCCTCGGGAACACGCAGCAGAAGACCGTTACGGTAGTTTACGACATGGCCAAGAAAAGGATCGGGTTCGGCGCCAAGGGCTGCAACTGACACTTGCCATGAACCTTGATTTATAACGACGACCACCCGTTGTACACGTACTTTTGCCATGATTCATAACGACAACTCGCTGTGCTTTTGTAAAGAAATATCACTGTTACTAATAGTTGCGTGGCGAACAGTGAACCGCGCACACCTGGCCTCCAGAGAAGGCCGAGCCAAGGTGGCTCTTATAAAAAAAAACAGTGAACCGCACAATGTATTGCCATGACATCATGAAGGTACAACAACATTTCTGATGATACATGTTATTGACTCGTTTCACTACGTGGAAAAGAGACTTTGGTAACAGGCGCCAACTGCTATTGGTAACGAGCGTTACCGATCAAGCGTTACAAATGATGGGACAAATGTAACAAGTTGTCCGTTACCAATAATAAACATTGGTAACGGGCTGCATTCTATGACCGTTACCAATATCTTTGGTAATAGGCTGCATTCTATGCCCGTTACCAATACCAGTCATAGGTAACGGACATAATGGTAATGCCCGTTACCAATGTGAAATTAAAAAACAAAAAAATCAAAACACTTTCTGTTCTTTTATTTTATACGTGCATATATACACTTAGATCATTATCCATACACACTCAGATCACTATCCAACAACACATACACTTAGATCACTTGTTTTTTGTCTTGCTCCTGTCCTCTTTGGAACATCCCCATTGAATTCCTCCTGTTGACAAACATTAATAAGATTTCAAAGTATATGTCTGGTAAAGCCAAATTAGTAGCAATCAATGGAACAGAACATTGCGTGTTTTTTTAGAATGGCAGCAGTAGTGTAAGCTATATGAGACTGATTGGAAAAATTAACCAGCCAATAATTCAACTAGCATTATGTGATATGACCTTACTTAATAATAAGCTCAGGAAAAGAAATGTTTGTAGAGCAAAGCAAGCTGCTACTAGCTGACATCTAGGTAACATGCTGTAACACCCTAATTTTCCATCACTAAATTAATGTAGCAACATGGTGCTTTAGTTTTTGTTTTCTAAGGAAATAATAATTTATCAAATAAATTTGGCTCTAAAATATTTAAATATCATTTTGAATAATTTTAGAAATAAGTGCTTGTGCATCATATTTTTGCATGGTTTATGTGTGTGTGAAGTTTTAAAAGTTTTAAAAGTTTGTTTGAAAATTTTGAAAAGGTTTGAAGTGTTTAAAGTTTGAAAAGAGTTTGAAAAACCCCAAACCTCTCTCCTCCTTTCCCTCTTCTTTCCCATGGCCCATTTCCTCCTCCCTCTCCTGACCTTCCCTCCTTCTCACACCGCCCCATCTCCTCTTTCCTCCTTCTCCACTGCCCGGCCCCGTCCTCCTCCTCCCTCCGGCCCTCCCACCACAGCATCCGCCGTCTCCCGTGCCCCTCCCTTCCCCCCCTCCTTCAAGCGCCATCAAGGCTTGGCAGCGCCCTCTCCTCCTTTAACTCCCCCTTTCTCCTTCCTTCCCGCCCCTTGATTGCCATCAAAGCCGCGGCCATTGGCCATCAATGGCATCTCCGCCTCCGTGTTGCTCCCTCTCCCTTCTCCTCTCTATAAAACCCGAGCTCGAACCCTACGCGCCTCCTTTCCCTCTCCCAAGCCCCTCATTCCTCTCCACCTTCGTGTGCGCGCCGCCGCCAGAGAATTCCGGCCGCCGCACCATTGTTGGTCGCCGAAGCTTCTTGCCGTCGGTGAAGTGGTCCCTGCCCTTCCTTCCTTCTTCTTCGCGCTCTACGCTCACGGTACCTCCCTCTGTCCCAGGTTCGCCTCTCCGTTGCCGGACCGAGCTGCACAGAGCGCCGTTCGCCGCCGCCGTCATCTTCAACCTTCGGCCGCCGCCTCGATCTCCCTCGACGCTGTCTCCCCGTCGCCCTCTTTGGCACCCGCGGCTCCGCAGCAAGGTGAGAATGCCCCTCACGCGCTCCCGTGTGTCTCACGCCGCGCATGAGCTCGCCGGCCGCGAGCCCTGCCACCGCCGTCCGCCGCCAGTCGTGGAGGCCCTCGTCTGCCACCCTAACCACCTCCTCAAGCCCGTGGTTGAGTTCGCCTCATCCCCAGCTCTGCGTAGGTGCAATCGGCGCTCAAAACCGTGCGCGGGAGGCCATTTTGGCCATCTCCGGCGAGCTCCGCCGCCGGCTCCGCCGGGCGCCGCCGTCTGCCGCTGCCCCGCCGCCGCGCACCGCATGCGTGCGTCCGCAGCCGTCCGATCCAGCGGGAACGGATGAGATCGCGTACCCCTTCGCCGTTATATAACCGGTGCACCGTGGACCCATAGACCAGGACCACCGCCGGTCCACGGCCGCGCCAGCCGTCCATCAGCGAATCGACGGCCCAGATCGGCCTCGGTCGCGAGTCAACCAGACCGCGTACCGGTCAAATATAGCTATCGCCGTCCTTTTTGCGAATAAGCCCCTGGGTTTTCTAATATCACAAGAATACCCTCCCACCAGTTAAAACCCTTACGTTCAAGTCCTTTTCTTTACGTTTAGACCCCTGAGCTCTTAAGTTTTTCCGCGGCCGTCTGTGGATAGATGGCCCTAAGTCAACTGAGTCAAGTACCGGTCAACCGCGCCCTCCGCCGGCCTTTTTGCAAAGAAGCCCCTGAAGTTTCTAATATCACAACCATGCCCTTCCACCTATATAAATCCTTTCAAACAGGTCCCTGTTTCTTCTGTGTAAGCCCCTGTCCTTCCTAGTTTTCCCACCCAAGGTCCAACCTTGCCTTTTTACGTTATAAACCTCTGATTTATATACGTAATCATGTTTTAGCCCCTGGTTTCTTGCAGTTAAACCCCTGGAAGCCTAGTTTCTTCACAGAAAAGCCCCTGAACCTTGTTTTGGTCGTATCTTTTACGTTTTAGCTCCGTTTCCACCGTTTCAAGTTGCGTTAGGTTCATAACAACTCAAACTACGTGATAGGACCAATGTTGAACATGTTCTTTGTTTTATAATTTATTTAAATATTAAATATGATTAAATCCTTATATACATATGCTTTTCTAATTAAAATCTAATTAGAGTTCAACACGTGTTTTCATAAGAAAGTTAATATGATTAATACTAGTTAAATATTTCTTTCAATTAAAAGCTAATTAGATGCATACCTCGGTTTTCATAATCAAACTTAAATTGATTAATGTTTATGCAATTTGCTTTCTAAATAAAAGCAACATAGGTATATCCCGAGTTTTCTTAATTAAATGTTAATTTGAATAATATAAATATAAACATGTTTTTTTTAAATTATAATTTGATTAGTTCAACTCGAAATATAAAGTTATACGCTTAGATGCTTTTACATGCTTCTTTTAAATTAAATGTTTAAGTTGCATAAATCATACTTGAATATTTATAAATAAAATTGGACTAGGTTTACATCGTCTTTTTAATATAAATATAACTTGCTTAATTCTAAATAGGGTATTTCTCTGAAATAACCTATGCACATCTTTTTGAATTAAAATATACCAAGCACTAGCTAGCTCTTGTATGTGATCATCCAAATCTCCCGATAGTTCCGAGTGTTTTTGTGTTCGCGTTCCTAGAGCTAAACCTTGTTCTCTTTTTAAGCTTTTCATGCTTGGTGTATTGTTTTGTTTATTGAATGTCTTTATGTGTGCTCGTAGACATCGTGCCAGTTTCAAGTGAGCAACCAGTTGGAGTGGATCAAGAGTAAGTTTTTGAAGAAGAACCCTAGTGTTTAAGCAAGGAAGGCAAGTGGACTTCTCCCCCTGCATATTCTATTTTTTGTCCCTCACAACTTGCATGATAACTAAGTTTACTTTTAAATGTTGTATTGCATAAATTTGATGGGAAATTACCTTTTTAAGGACACGACTAGAATTTTACCCCTTTACCTTGGACAACCCTTTTAAATAAATGTTTTGGGTAGAAATGCTTAGTTGCTATACCTTGGGATGGTTCAAATGAATCTTTGCAAAATGATGAATGTTGATCATGATAACTTTGGTGATATATATATGTGTGTGTGATTAATTACAAGATAATATGATTTAATTGGAACATGGAGAACCACCAGAAAAAAGTGCAACCACAGTCCATATGGCTCGGCTTAGCCAATTAATTAGGTGTGTGATCGCATCGGTGACCTTATCCGAAAGGAACACAGGGGCTCGGGGTTGCGGTATAGCCGGTCCTCTTGCAGCCTTTGCTAAGGTGTCCACTAGGGAGGGTTATGGTCCGCCTCAGTCAGAACTATCGTGGGTTGTTGGTGCTTTGCATGTCTTTGTAAAGGCTTCAGAGCGTCCCTATGCAATCACACCTAAGTGTGGTATGATGCTTGGCCGATCATCGCATGGTTGGGTTCAAAGTTCTTGAACTTTACGCGAGCCGTGGTGAAAGTGTACAACCTCTGCGAGTTAAAAGCGTCGATCGATCGGCCGTGCTCACGGTACCTCTCATGATAATCAAACATAAGATGGAAATTAAATCGTGGTTTTCATATGGTTTTGAGATGAGATGCTTTCCTAAATGCTTAAGTGGGTTGGTATGAACTTACATCTAGTAAATAGATGCTTGCTAATAAAATTTGACCAACTTAAAATGCTAACCGCTGCAAAAACCTTAGTCTATCCTTGATAGCCTTGCATCTTCCCCCACTTGCTGAGCTCCAACCATAAGTGTGCTCACCCTTGCTTACCCGCTGCCCGTGAGGAGAACACCGGAGAAGAGTACTTCATGACTACGATGAGTTCTCGAGGCTTGCGTGCCCCGGTTATGTGCCCTGTGGAAGCTGAAGACGGAGTTGTTTCGTCTAGTTATCGTTTGTTCGTTTTAAAGACCTTCGAGTCTAATGTCTGAGTGTAATAAAGAGATAATGTAATGGTTTAACTCTTGTACGTTTTTATTGCTGTTTAATGATATTTCACTCATGACGTCTATCATATGTGTGTAAACTTGATCCTGGCGCACATATGAGATGCATTTGGTTTTCTTCGGAAAATCAGGTGTGACACATGCCTAAACACAGGTTCTGCACCATTCCAATGAGCACACGGAGCAAACAGACTATCTACCACACTTGCCACAATCTATACAAATTTGTGCTAATGACTGTCTATCACATTTCAGCATTAATAATAGCATGACCAAAATTTCTAATCCTACTCATGAAGAACACATATGTTCAGTCTACCAGAACAAACAAAGAGCAGATCCTTCATGAGAGAAAAGGCAGGACGACTATGTCAAAGAATTACCTTCATGAGCTTGAAGAGCATTGACATGCTGCAAATGACATCCCATTTATATATGTTCTGGTAGGCCTGAAGCAACATGAGAGAAAAAAATAAGTTTGTGAGTCCATGTATTTTAAGAAACAGGTGCTAATTAGAACAGACTCCTGTTATACAGTTGGGTATAACAGTTGATGTGCATTGCTGTAGGAAAAACTTGGACTGCTCAGATACATATAAGTTCAAGTCAACCATATAGAGATACAAATGTAGATTCAGATAATCAAATCATTATAGTTTCAAACCGTAATTAAATATTTAAATGGAAATCAGAATAAACAATCATGTCATATATGGACAAATGGAGTATTCATTAAATATAACAAGACACAGAAATATGTAGGGTGCAAGTTTGATCCTTGCACCAACTAGGCTTCCATCAAGGCCTTTTTAATAAAGAACATCATTAGATTTCAGTAAAGAACATATTAGAATGGAAAGAGAATTTATAATCTAGCCTCAACTTTACACATTAGAAACAGGCACATGACTACATGGATCTTGCAGCGACCTAATGGCTTTATGCAGTTCAAGTTTATCTCTTGAAAGAAACACATAGGACTTACATAAAGTCAGTGTTGAAGGAAATAAAAGCATATGTTAGATACTCTTGCAGCAGCCATGGTGTCTCTAAATTAACATGATGTGTGTCAAGAATGAATGATACAAGCTGGCAGTGACCACATCTTGTGTATCCTATTGTTCAGATCAGAAATTTTTACTCTCTCTTTTTTTAACTTGAGCTAGGGGAGAAACCATTTTTACATTAGTTTTGTCTATCATTACACACTGCGAACAGGTACTAAAATAAACCCACCTTTTGCAAGAGAAAACATGCACTTCTCACAACTTCGTCTCGCTTGTATACAAGAAAACATAGAAAACAAACAACAAAAATACAATTAGCAGTGTCATATTCTCATCCACAACCCAGTCATATGAACGCTTATTTGCTTAGATGTAGCCATGGTTGCCCAATTTATTTTTTCAGTGCACAACCCATCGAGGCATTTAATCAAGCACCTGGTAATGTCATATTCTCATCCACAACCCATCGAGGAAGGGGGCATCGTTGGAGGGATCAGACCTCCCTCGCCATACCTCCTACCGCCACAGCTTCTCCCGCAGCAGCTTCTATGGCCCAAACCTAGACCAAGACATAAATCAATTTTGGGGGATCGGAGAGGAAGAGAGGGAGGAAGGAAGAGAGATTCCTGACCCGATTCCTGCCAAGTAGCTGCACGTGAGGAGGACCTCTCCCCGACGTTGTGCGTGCAGAGGATCTCATCCCCGGCAGCACGCACACGGAGCTTCGCCTTCCCCTCTATGGTCGTCTCATACTCCTTCATCTTCATGTGATCTGGATCTCGCCCCCAGATCTAAATCTCACCAGGGAGGAGCATGTGGTGGGAGGGAGGGAGTGAGGCGCGACAATGGCCGAGGCGTTGGTGACGTGAGCGGAGAGAGAGAGAGATGTGAGGTGGTGGCGGTGCGGGGGAGCGGATACGAGGTGGTGGTGGGGGGAGCGAACGCGAGGACTCGGAGTTAACCAGTTTGGATGATTTTTTCAGGTCCGAAGCTAGGTTTGAGTAACGGTCGTTGTTAAAGCCCATTACTGGCTGACATTGGTGACAGGCTTTAATTAATACGCGTCGCCAATAAGATGTCGTTGCGGTCTGCAGGTTTTATAGGTAACGGGCGTAAATTTATTGGTAACGGACTTTATTGACGTCCGTTACCTTTAATATTTTTTATAACGGACTTTATAGGTCCATTACCAATGTTGCGTGACCTATTTGAGGTTTTCACGTAGTGTTTCTGATCAAAAAGGGAAAAAATGTTCTCACTTGTCACCACAAAAGGTAAAAAAGAAGGTGAAATTTCAAATTAGGCAGCTACAACATTCGATGTGCTGTTATCATCATGCGCACATTATTCCATAAAATTAAGAAAGAAAATCGTGTCAATAATACACCGCAGATCTCTTGATGTTGGGGACATAGCGGTCAGGCGTTCAAGAGCTGCTGCTGGACGGCGCATCCGGTGGGGATGGGGATGAGGCGGCGGCGTCGGGTCCGGGGGCGGGCGCGTCCGAGGCTGGTGCGTCGGCGGACAGGGACCTGCCCTCCTCAACATCTGCGGCAACGTCGCGTGCCTCCGATGCGAATGGCGTCACGACGACGGCAGCTAGGAGGAGCACAACGAGGAACATGGCACGGGCCATTATTGTTGGCTCTAGCTTGGGGGTGGTTGATGTTGTGTTGTGGTGTCGGGTTTTGTGTGTGTGTGGGGTGGGGTGGGGGGATAAGGCCAATGGTGCCTTTGATTGCTTGGTTATTTTCGGTATTGTGATGATGAGGCCGGTGCGGTAAGGGGTTTAAGTATGAGATCCATGGTTATTTTTAGGTAAGCATCTTTGGTGTCACATTGCGCCACGCGTGTGGTGCACCGGTTCCTTGCATGACCTAAGCGTGGTCATGAATGGAGAAGTATCCGTCAAAATAGCTTAGTGTTGCACAAAGTGAAACCTCGTACCACAACAAGTGGCGGAAGTTGAGCTACATTTCAGAAGTCATCATTGTAATGACAAAAATCAAGAGTTTTCTTGTTTGACCCCAAAGGCTTGAAAAACCACCGGCATGGTAATCACAAAAAGAACAACTACATAGTTAATCACGATGTGTCCAAATCAGAATGCAATATGCTTTTATACATACATAACATCCATATAATTTAGGTGTCTGGATTTTTTATTATTTCAGATGATATATTTTATATTATCTCTATAATGTTACAGATTTTGTTTCTTGATGTTACAGCCATCGTATTTTGCAATTATAGATGAATGGAACACGAAACCATGTTAATGCCGCAGGCACTATTTTTCAATGTCTTAAACTTGATTTTCGATGTTCCAACCACCATCTGAATAAGTGTTAAATTTCAGTCTCCAGAAAAGTCAGCAACTCCCATAGTATTGAAATACAACTCAAATTTCATTCTCCAAATTTTATTTTTTATCTCTCTAAAAAACAACAGAATGAGGGGCCGTCGCTGCACAAGTAGCAAAACAGAACGACGAAGATCAACCGCAAAGTGTAGTGGTTCGGGCGGATGGGTGCCTAGCTGTGAGACATGGGTACCCCTGAGTTCTCATTGATCAGGCTCATGGTCGTCCCCGACAAGTGGGTCCGCCCACCGGGACCCGCCGCACATGTCAAGAAGCCGTCCGACCTGACATGTGGGCCCGAAGATGAGAAGACAGTTTGGCGTGCAAGCCAAGGCAGTGATTAAGGCAAAGCCTTCCATGTTGTAAATTGACTAGAGATAGGTTTCTCTGTTGTAACCGACTTGGACTCCGGTCCGCCGACCTTGTCCGTCGCCCAATATAAGGTGGGCAAGCGCGTCCCTCAGGGACATCGAAGCCATGTAATCTCGCCACACCAACAATACAAACCGAAGAACTGGACGTAGGGTTTTACTCTCCGGAGGCCCGAACCAGTATAAAATCGCCTTGTCCCTTGTGTCTCGCCGTGATTTCCGTGTGCTACGCTAGCATAACCATCGCGTTCTTAGCTCCCGATCTCCCCGCCGAACAAATAAACCACTAGGGTTAACCCCTCGTGGACCGAACTAAACCTCCGGCGGTTAGCGCCAGTGTGGGTGATCGCGAGCTCTTCGTGTAGCGTGATGGCAGTTCGCTCCGGCAATCATCTTCGGCGACGACACGAAGGATATCTTCGCAGCGACCTGCTCGCCGCCACTCTCCGATCTAATCACGAGGTCGACATCTTCGTTCTACGGACGGCGCGCCCAAATTTTTTTTGCGTCCACCCTCCCACCCGACGCATCACCAGCGGCATGATTTCGGCGCATCTACGCTTCTGGAGGCCGGACCTCCAGGGCTCCTCACTGTCGTGCGCAGTTCGTACTCACGAACGTCGTGTTCATCTTCATCTACCTCGACGAATCAATCCACGTCAGCACAAAAGCAAGGCGGACTCCATGTCCGTTACGAGTGGTCAACAAAGAAATAAGGGAATATTTTCTTATTCTATTTTTCTTTCCTTTACTAGTAAAATGCACGTGCGTGACAGAAAACATAAAAAAATTATATCTCAAAGTGTATTGACTTGCCATAAATTACTCGGAAGGTAACATTAGAAAATGGTACACTTCGCTCTCACATACGCATGGAAGCTTCAGTCTTCCACTTATCGTTTAGCTCTTGTTCGGCCCTCGGCCCCCACCCCTTGCGTCTTCAGTGGTTATCGCCGCCAAATTTTCTACCCCTTTCCCTTCCTCACCACAACCTAATTTACAACTCAATTTTTACTTCATTTGCATTCCTTCCCCCGACCAGCCCAAGGAACCCGCATGACACACATTCCGCAAATTAGATTCCTTCACAACCTAAATTTGACTCACTTGTAGCTCATACGTCTCAGATAGTACAAGTGAAGCCCCTCCCATCGCCACCATCCTCCTCCACTCCCACCTTCTGCCGATGCCCTTCCTTCTCCGCCCCCACCCTCTTCGTCTACGGCGGTTAACACCACCGGAGACACCTCGTTGTCTCTCACGCCACCACACAGGTGTTTAAATAATATATTTATTAAAACAACATACAACAACAACAACTTAGCCTTTTGTCCCAAGCAAGTTAGGGTAGGCTAGAGATGAAACCCACAAGAAACAAGGGTAGGAGAAGCACAAAGCACAAGAACACAAAAGAACAAAAGAAAAAGAAAAGATCATGTTTCAAGCACATTGATAGCAAGTCTCAAAGCACTTCTATCCATAACTAACTCCTTGGGGACGTCCCACTCCTTAAGGTCTCTCTTGACCGACTCATCCCAAGTTAGTTTAGGTCGACCTCTACCCCTCCTTACACTCGACCGGGTCTAGCACCCCACTACGCACCGTGCCTCGAGGCCTCCTCCGACATGACCAAACCATCTCAACCGGTGTTGGACCAATTTTTCCTCAATTGGTGCCACCCCAACTCTATCCGAATGTCTTCGTTTGGACTCTATCTCTTCTTGTATGCCCACAAATCCAACGCATAACATACGCATCTCGGTGACACTCGATTGTCTCTTTGTAGGCCAACATTCAAAGACCGTATAACATCGCCGCAATCGCCATTCTATAGAACTTACCTTTTAGCTTTTGGGGCACCTTCTTGTCACAGAGGACGCCGGAAGCTTACGCCATTTCAGCCAACGCTGAAATCCTATCCTAACATCCTCATCAATGTCACCATCCTTCTGTAGCATCGATCCCAAATACCTAAAAGTCTCTTTCTTGGCCACCACTTGTCCGTCGAGGCTCACAACTCCATCTTCATGTCCAACATGAAATCGCACATCATGTACTCGGTCTTGGTCCTGCTGATTCTAAAACCTTTTGACTTTAAAGCGTCCTTCCACAACTCAAGCTTCCCATTAACCCCTGCCCTAGTCTCGTCCACTAGCACCACATCATCAATAAAGAGCATACACCACGGGATACCACCTTGGATGTCCCTTGTTACCTCATCCATCACCAAAGCAAATAAATAAGGGTTCAAAGCGACCCACGATGTAGTCCTATTTTAATTGGAAAGTCACTAGTGTCACCATCGTGATGTACGCACACACACACGTCACCACATCCTTGTACATATCCTTGATAAGGGTAATGTACTTAGTTGGGACTTTGTGTTTTTCCAAGGCCCACCACATGACATTTCTTGGTACTTTGTCATACGCCTTCTCGAGGTCAATAAAGACCATGTGCAAGTCCTTCTTCTCCCTATACCGCTCCATCAACTGCGTCGTAGCAAGAAAATCGCCTCCATAGTCGACCTTAGGGCATGAACCCAAACTGGTTTTGGGTCACGCTTGTCGCTCCCGAGGCGATGCTCGATAACCCTCTCCCGAGCTTCATCGTATGGCTCATCAGCTTAATCTCCCGATAATTAGTGCAACTTTGAACATCTCCCTTCTTCTTGAAGATCGGCACTAATATACATCTCCTCCATTCCTCAGGCATCTTGTTTTCTCGGAAAATGAGGTTAAAAAGCTTTGCTAGCCAAACTATGGCTCTAGCACCCAAACATCTCCACACCTCAATGGGGATGCCATCGGGCCCATCGCTACCTCTCTTCATCCTCTTCAAAGCCTCCTCAATCTCGCCTCCCCGAATTCTCCTCACAAAACGTCCTCATTGGTGTCATCAAAAGAGTCATCCAACTCAATAGTAGGACTCTCATCCTCCCCATTAAACAACCTATCAAAGTACTCGCCATCCGTCTCTGATCTCCTCATCCCTCACCTAGCTTGGTCTCGTCCCATCCTTGATGCATTTGATTTGGTTGATGTCTCTTGTCTTCCTCTCTCGGATCTTAGCCAACGGAAAATGTCCTTCTCCCTTCCTTCGTGCCTAGCCCGATAAAGGTCATCGACGCTGGCCCTTGGCTACACTCACGCTCGCTTTGCAGCCCTCTTTGCTATTTTATAGCTCTTGATGTTGGCTGCACTCTTGTCGAGGTGGAGTCGCTCAAACACTCCTTCTTTTCCTTAATGGCCTTTGCACCTCCTCATTCCACCACCAAGTGTCTTTCGCCTCTGCTTGCCTCCCCTACTCATGCCAAACACTTCACGCCACCTTCCGAACACACGTTGCCATCTTTAGCCACATGTCATTTGCATCTTCTCCTTCTTCCCAAGGCCCCTCACCTAGCATCCTATCCTTAAACGCTTGCCTCTTCTCCTCTAAGCTTCCACCACCGTTCTCGCAATCTCGCACGCTTTGCCCAAGACACGTGCGAAAGCTAAAGTCCGCCACCACAAGCTTGTGTTGGGGAACAACACTCTCTCCAGGTATCACCTTACAATCTAAGCAAGCACGTCTATCCTCCCTCCTCGCAATGATAAAGTCAATCTGGCTCGAGTGTTGACCACTCTGAAAGGTCACCAGGTGGGATTCCCGCTTCCTGAAGAGGGTATTTGCTATCAAGAAGTCGTAGGCCAACGCGAAGTTCAACACATCCTCTCCCTCTTGGTTCCTACCACCATACCCAAACCCTCCAAAATTTTAGTAAAACTTAATTTGAACAGCGGTCCAAAAAAAATAAGGTTCCCTTTATGACTTTTCAAAGGGTTGTGTATTATTTTTTAAAAAAACAAAGATAACTTCCATTAAACAACCATCAGTCCAGGCATGTGTCAACGGCTAGAAACTCGTATATGAACTTTAAGGCTTCTGGTACCATCTCAAAACTACAAGTACTATTGTCACCAAACCCCAACCTTATTCATCTCGTTGCCATAGAAAGCTCCATCAATATTGATCTTGTCTGTTCCCTGATCCGGTAAATAGAAAGCTTCAGATATCCAAACTCCAGTGAGAGGTATCATACATCTGCAGCCCCACAAATTCTCTCCCCAGCATTGGCTTTCTTTTTGCCGATCACCAACTCCAAAGGAAGATAATTAATTTCAATTGCCAATCCTACCAAAGTACCAAGTTACGACACCAAAGTACCAAGTTACGACCATATGTAATTCAGCTGATGCAAATTTCTTGGAGCTTAGAGGACCCCCAAACTGCAGGCCCGTCAGTAAGTGCAGTTGCTTCTTGACAATATCACAAACCTTACCTACCATCTCCTTTTTGGCCCAGAAATGAAAAAGGTATCATAACTACATTTGCCAGATCTTGAAAATATCATGTGCTAAAAAAAAGATCTTGAAAATATCAAATCTCTACGCATTAGCTCTGCAACATTTGCTTATCACATACAACGAGTCAACATTGTCTTCCAAATCTGAGCTGAAAATTTACATTAAAAAATCTGAATCGAAAAGGCATAGTCTCCAGAACAGAACTACATTTACCAGATTTCTAAATCTTCAAATAATCTTACTGAACATACATGGAAACTTTACGCTGATCTTCATAAAAGGACAGTCCATCCATAAAAATGCAAGCAATTGTGTTTCCTATAAACAAAAGAAGAAAATGACTTCAGCTCAGGCCCCCGGAGCAACTAATAAAGTAATTTCCAATATCACTACAATAGGCGGGAGCCCTACGTGCATTCTAGTAGAATGTAGGATATTTAACTTTTAAATTCTTATGATAGTTCAATAAGAAAAAAAATCATTGTTAGTGAAGAAAGCTGACCTAATGTTGAACGTCAGCAACACTTCCACTTCTTGAGGATATCTGGAATGCACATCTTTAGAGGCCCAAAAGACAACACAAACAGAGGTTAGAGAATATTTACAAAGAGATGTATAAGTGACAAGCTTACTATAGTGTAAGTAATATTTACAAAGAGATGTATAAGTGCCAAGCTTACTAACAGTGTAAGTATTATCCAGCATGAAACAGTGTAAGTTTGTTATCTCTAAGGAACAAGTCCTGAAACATGATATGGGATTTAGATAGCATTATAAACTACTTCCTATTCTAAGATAAATCAAATGATTTTTCTGCATTAAAAATTAAAGCATCAATAAATTCGAGCAGAAACAAAAAAGTTCATCAATAAAGCAAAAGGGAGAAAGGAACTTAAAGCTTATATGCATTTTTTTCAGCACTACGGTTCTCAAGCTTACTGAAGGAAAGGGTGGTGTCCCAACTCTGCACATGGCAAGGCCTTACTTCATAGGAAGCCTACAAGCTTCTAAAAGCAAATGCTTGGGTGATGTTGTGATTTATGAAAGTATGAGGACAATATAACAATGCATTCAACTGTTATTGGGTCTTTTAAGTAACCATAAGAAATACTCCATACAGTTGTCTCCACATCTGCAAAATTTCATGCAGTGTGCTAGACCCATGTTTATCCTTGCTAGGTGTGCTTGCATTGTAAGGATCCAACTGAAATTGTATGATTAAACACCAGTATGGCTGCTTGTTCTTACACTGATCGATAGCCTAATTATACCTATTAATTAACTTGATATCTAATATTACTGGGACTAACTAAATGGCTCAGTGATAGGAATGAGATTATGAGATTACAGGAGCACTAAAATCTGCACACAAGTTTCATAAAAAATTCTATTTCTCATCACACCAAAACCATATACAAACCCTCTCGTTTCCCTCTTATGAATAGTATACAACGCGTTCAGTTTCGGCCCATTAAAAAAAGTAAAATTAACAACAGAATGGTAAATGAATATTTATTAATCACATTACCAGGTATCATGTAAAATTTACTTTCCTGCGTAACACTTATTGGCAGTCATTAAACTAAAATGGTGATTCATAATAGAAAGAAATTGCAGGAATATCCAACACAAGCACCAAGACAAGAGGGGGACGCCGGCTTCCCCCGCGGCGGGCTCATACGGCGACGTCGTGGAGGCCCCAACGGCCAGGACCGGACGCCAGCCTCCCCTGCGGCGTTGTGGAGGGCGTTGCAGGCGTGGGCGTGGACGGTGGGCTGGAGAGGCGAGGGGGAGGAGGGCGTGTTGGGCGGTGGTGGCGCCGGCAGCGAGGTCGCGCGGCAGCGCTTGTGGGAGCCGTGCGGGTGCGGGTGGGCCCCCGCAGGTATGGCGGGCGGGTATGTGAGCGTCTGGTAAGAAAAACAATTCGTTTTTGGCAGAAACGCTCTCCAAATTGCGATTTCTATGATTGTTCCACCTATTTGGTCCTTCAATTAAATGATAGGTGGGTCCGGCGTGAGGGGTAAGGCGGGCCCGAATTGGGTGAGAATTATTTTCAATTGTTTTCGCTCTTCTATACTAAATAGGCTCCTGAAATTAAGGATAAATATAGCTATTTGTTTCTCAGGCTACATGCTTTGAAACAAGTATGTATTCCTGCAGGTTAGCGCACATTACCTTACACATGATGACACTGTTGCCGGTGTTGTAAACCTGGTAAAGAAGCTCAAAATTAAGAGAATCGTCATTGGTTCAAGGTCAGAACTGAAACTGCACATCAAACAATTCAATGAAAAATACAAATATCTCTTCACATATATTGCTCTTTCTATAATCTGTACAGTATTATTAAACTAATGTTCTATCTTAGCATGAAAAACTAAAAACCAAGTTGTACAGGTACATGTCAAGGCAAGTGACACTTCGCCAGTGCTGTCAGGTTTGGGTGGTGCTCAATGGCAAACACATCTCCACCAGGTATACTTGAAATCTACTAAGTCAATGACAGATATGGCCTACTTTCATGAGCTCTGGATCACATTTGGAAATGATTTGATGGATACAATCTTTCTAAATCCAGCAATGATCACCTAGAGTACAGTGGAAATATTGGATATGGAGGGAGCTCAGATATTTTAGCATCTATACATGAGCTAGGTGAGGAATCTGATGGCTACATGACACCACCAAGTGACCTTGTAAGTAACCAGTGAAGAACAGCCATTTTCGACCAACAAGTCTGTGCCCATAGTTCAAAGTCAGTCCTAATTTCTGTGCACTATCATATTTGATTTATTTCAGGCAGAAGAAATATTGGATGAGGAGTCGGCGATTGAAACGGATGGTTCTGATCAATTAGTAACGGTATACTTTCCAACAGTTATGCTTTTACAGTATCTTCTAGGATATGTGCATTGAAATCTCTTCTTAACTTCTTTGATATGTGCATTCGAATATTTTTTTTAGAAATAATCAAATAAATGACATATAAATTCACTGTCTACTTAAATATATTTAGGAGGCCTTAATTTATGTCCACCAATGTAGTCTCAAAGAAATATATGTTTATAGCTGAAGTAGTACTAAGCCACCATATTAATAGAATTCTGAAGGCAGCAGTTTGTGTAGGTACAATACATTGATTTCTTTTTTTTGAACTGTACAGTGGGGGTGTGGTATTAGTACATTGATTTCTTACAGCCTGATATGCAGCAAGATGAAACATTGACTGAACAAGGCACAGAGGAATCAATTGCTTCTGAAGACATGGAAAGCTTTCCAGAGATTCCACTACTGGAGCCAGAGCCAGAGAGGCCTTACTCCTTAGTTAACCGTAGGGTTTCAACTTGCAATAATGACCCTTTATTTCAAAAAAAAAGTCACAAAAGAAAGTAACATCAGGAGACACATTCAGAAAACAAGAAATCATACGGTAGTAACATTCAGAGAATTTCTTAGTGCATCATTTAAACATGGGTATTCAGCACCTCTTATTTCTTTTGGTCAGGAGGAAATAGACAGACTACAAAAGAAACTGAAAGAGCTGCAAGGAGAGGGACATAACCATGGTGTGAGGAGCCTGTCACCCAGACAAATGGCTGCTTCACTGAAGCAGAAGAGCTTATCAGAACCTAAATACCCAAAGCTGCAAATTCCAGAGAACATCGAACGATTCTCGATGTCACAGATTGCAAAAGCGACGGATAACTTCCACTCAAGAAATTTCATAGGAGGAGGAGGTTATGGCCCAGTTTACAGAGGAATTTTTTGTGGCACGCCAGTGGCTATCAAGATGCTGAAGCCTCATGGCAGACAAGGTTTCCCAGAGTATGAGCAAGAGGTAAATGATTCTATCTGGTCTCCCCTTTAACTTGTATATGCCAAAAAAAGTTATTATAATTGCACAGAGAATATATCCTAACACACCACGAGGCATTCTAACTCAGACGCAGTTGCACTGCAACTATTAACAATAAGAAGCAAAGTTAACTTGAACACCTTACTACTGAAGACACCTTCTTGCATACCCCAGACAAGGAAATGCATAGCAAATTAAAGAGTTAAATACACCGGTGGCCCTTGAACTTGTCTCAAGGTGCCACTTAAGTTGAATGAATTGAAGACCTCAAACTTGTTAAGTTGTGCGCAGGTCCATACTTTGGTGCTCATGAATATATATGCAAAAACACCCTTGATTTTTATCTTCTTCCCCTTCCACATCCTCATCATCTCTCCTCTTTCTCTCCCTTCTCCTCCTCTCCTGCCGGGTCCAGGCGAGCTCCTGGCGCGCGCAGGCCGGGCTGAGGTCGAGCTCGCCGCACCGACGTGGCACGCTGAGCCGGCTGAGCTCGCTTTGGGGCCGCCACCCCTCCCTCGCCATCACCGCTTGGGGTCGCCGCCGTCGAAGAGATTATGGAAGAACTACAGCTCTGATGGTCGATTGATGATGAGGCTGTGCTGTGTGTGTGCGGCTCGTCGTCTCGATGCTCCCTGTGGTGCTAGCTCCCTTCGATAGCCGGCATATGCGACGAATCGGGAGGGAAAGACCATTGCGGCACCGCTTCTAGCTCCGGTGGTGGCGCCGATGACGAAGAGCTCCGGCAGGAAATTGACGACGGCGAGGTGCGGCGGAGGTGCGCGACGTCCCGACTCCATTGCGGCTGAATCTAGTCCCGCCGCCTCGATCTCCATCGCGGCCGCGTTGGCGTGAGGCGGCTGCTCCTCGCCTCGCTGCGCTCGTTGACCTCGGCACCTCCACCAACCTACCGGCATCAATCCGCTTGCGGCCCGCCTGCCCTGAATCTGGCTCCCCCTCGCGGACGGCGGCGGCCCAACACAGGATGGCAGGAGGATCTTTGGGAGAGGGAGGAGAGGGATGGGGAGGAGGATGTGGATGGGGAAGAAGATAAAAATCAAGGGTGTTTTTGCATATATTCATAAGCACCAAAGGGGTATGGACTCAAGCGGCACAACTTAACAAGTTTGGGGTGCTGGATTTCGAGTTTGCAACTTCGTGGACTTAAGTGACACCTTGAGACAAGTTGAAGGGCTGCTGGTGTATTTAACTCCAAATGAAATGGCATACCATAACTGGAGAAAGTTGACATTGTGTTGGGAATTCCAAATCCTCAGGTGGTGGTGCTGAGCAAATTAGAGCACCCGCACATCGTGAGGCTGATGGGGGTGTACCCGGAGTCTTGTGGCCTTGTGTACGAGCACCTCCCCAACGACACCCTCGTGGACAGACTCTGCAAGGGCCTCCTGTGGAAGGACCGCGCCAGGATCCTCGCCGAGCAGCAGTCGGCGCTGGCGTACCTGCACTCCCGGCGGCCGCACACCATCATCCACGCCGACCTGCATTCCCGGCGGACGACGGAGTAGTCGGCAGCGGACGGGGTGGATCCAGACGGCGCGGGGGCAAGAAAAGAAGACACCGATTTTTTTCACTTAAGCGCGGCGCGGGGCGTGTGGCCGGGTGGGCCTGTCGCGGGTATGTGAGGGCGGGTAGGCGCGGGGTGGGTGAGAAAAGTATTACGTTTTTGGCAGAAACGCTCCCCAAATTGCGATTTCTATGATCGTTCCACGTTTTTGGTCATCACGCAACCTGACGGGTGGGTCCGGCGTGAGGGGTAAGGCGAGTCCGAATTGAGTGAGAAAAATTTTCAATTGTCTTCGCTTCTTATAGTATAGACTAGCACCGGATCTCCTTATTTTGGTCTACACGGTTTATTCAATACTAATCTATTATTTTCTCTTACATGATGCAATGCATGGTCATCCATGTGGTCCACTCGCCAAGCATCCAACGATGAAGTGCATGGCTGCAGACCTCCAACTGCACTTCGCCGACCTCCTCGACGTCTCGAGCGTGGCATGGCTCTGGCCACGACGACAACTACAACGACTTCAACTCGATCACGACAATTAATTCGGCCACCACGCACAAGCTAAGTATTATTTGCAATTCAATATTTTACGACTTCAATTCGTAGACCTGCTCTACATGTTTTTTCTGCTCTTCCGACCCCTCCCCCTCGACATGCTCGGGGGCTTGACAATGCCAATCTAAGGGTCGCAAGACCTGAGGGGTCTATTCCTCCTGTGTGTTCTTCTTTTAACTGCTTGACTCTCGTTATGAGTATTCGATGTTGTGTGGTTGCAAAACCTGGGTCCTAGGCCCCAACCCGCAAGGCCGTCGGCTAAATCTAAGGCTCCTCACGAGCATTGTAGAGGGGTGAAACACTTTGCAGCTTCAGAGCTTTCGAGTCCGCATAATGTGTGCCTTGCACGATAAAGAGGAGTGCCTTTTTTAAAACAAAACAGAGCACAAGAATGTTCAGCTCCGGCTAACATTACTTAACATCTGCATACTTAGCTCAAGCTATGTTCTCATTATATTCGACAGATTGATACACCGACCTAGTGTTTATTTTATTTTACAGGACCAGTTCTTTGCTCCGACGTCGTCTTCGTCAGGTCGCTAGATCTCTCTTCAGCTCCGGCGTCGCCTTTGGCGAACTTTCCTGGTGGCTCCGTCGTCGTCGGATTGAGGTCGGCGGACCTCCCTGCGGCTTCGTCGTCACCGGCGTCAGGTCGCTAGACCTCCATGCGTCTTCGTCATCGCCGGCTTTAGGTCGGCGGACCTTCCTGGTGGCTCCGTCATCGTCGGATTCAGGTCAGCGGACCTCCCGGCGCCTCCGTCATCGCTTCCGTCAGGTCGCTAGACCTTCCCACGGCTCCATTGTCGCCTTCATCAGGTCACTAGACCTCCCTACTACTCTGTCGTCACCTTCGCCAATTTGGAAGACCTCCCCAGCGACTTCATTCTTCTAGCTCCAAGCTTCTACAAACTTTGCATCCTATGCTCTGGTGGACGGTCGCATGCCCATGGCATGGCCGGAACTCTACTCTGTGGGTTCATAGCTCAGCAATGCTCGGTGCTTGCCTCCTTCAGCCATATGTCGCTATTTATAGTGTGAGCCAAGCCTTGGCTAAGTCCGGATGAGCCTTGACACTGTTACCACGTGGTCACGGGGTACTGTGTGCATGTGGACACATAAAAGCGAAGAATCTTTTCCCCTACCTCACGACCGATTCGTCGTTTGTGAGTCAATGATGCCCGAGGCCGCTGCAGTGTCACATGGCTACGACACCCGTGGTCGCTGGTCGGTTGTCGCTCGGGTGGCAAGGGAATCTCCATCCACTGACCCGTGACCTGCAGTCTACGGAGAAGATAAGCCTGACTCTGCGTTAGAGGGCCCTACGCCTCATTACATCTACAGACAACGACGACGATTAAACGCACCCTTTACGGCTCTGCGGTTTCATTACACCCGCTAGGCTCTGCGTCCTGGTGCACCCGCTATGGCTCGCACGCAAAATGCACCTATTCCAATCAGCCTATATTTCGCTTTCCGAGCGTAATGGTCGAGGTT
Source organism: Cenchrus purpureus (assembly GCA_022644695.1). Lineage (NCBI taxonomy): Eukaryota > Viridiplantae > Streptophyta > Magnoliopsida > Poales > Poaceae > Cenchrus > Cenchrus purpureus. The sequence goes on from CP053460.1 coordinate 59,700,387, forward strand.
CGATTGAAGACCTTTCGGGTAGGCGACTCGCCGCTTCCGCCAGATCCGTCTGGGCGCTTGGAGATCATAAGCTTCACGTCTGCGATTTCGTCGGGCCCCCGAGGTCGGTATGCCCGCTACTTAGGTCGTCAATACCTTTGTACCATGGCACCGCTGAATGATTGGTAGCTATACTGGTCGTCTGTGCACCAAAATGGCCTCCCTGAGGTCGGCGTGCCTTAATACCTAGGTCTTGCAATACCTCAGTATGTCTACGGCTCTGCCAACCTAGTTGGGTGCCATGGATGTGTGACCTTCCTGAGGTCGGTGTGCTTTGTATAGCTCTGCCAGCCTGCTCTGGACACCCAAGGATTTTACGTCGGGAATGAAGACCTTCCTGTGGGGTGCACGCCTAATGGCCCTGCCAAACATCTCCGGGTGCTTGGGCGCTTCTTGATTTGAGACCTTCTTAAGGTCGGCATGCCTCGGGTGGCTCTTTGCAGCTATGCAGGATATCTGGGTGTCTCTACACTCCATTCGTTCAAAGATCAACATATTCTCATAGCTTCATACTGAGCGCTATTGACTTGAGGCCTCTTTGAGGTCGGCACGCCTATAAGGCCTCCTCGAGGTCGGCCCTGCCAGACTCCTTGCAGCTATGCTAGGAGATCTGGGTGTCTCTACACTTCGTTCGATCAAGACCATGACCTAGTTTTCTTCTCTTTCTTGAGCATCAAACCAGCCATACTGCCTGCTTCAATGCTCGGGGACTACTCTACAAGAGCGTCTTCGACGCCTCTTGTTTTCTTCGTTGTACCGACCGCCGAAACCTGTTTCTCACCACGTCGTTACTCGATCTACTTTTTCTCTTTCTTTTTTGGATCATCATACCGGCCATTCTGCCCGCCACGATGCTCGGATACTACTCTATGAGTGCGTCCTTGATGCCCTCTGAATTTTTTCATCGTCGTTTCGATCTATTTGGAAGTCTACTTCCAATAGGTCGTCACTGTGACAACCCGCCCAGGAAAATACCGTACTATCGCTTAAACCAATCCACTTTGGTCATTGCGACGATAAAAAGTACCATCCTGTCAGAAGTTGTCGGTCAAAGCCCGGTAAATCACTTGGATAACACACAGAGGATCGAACATATGCATTAAAACTCACACGAAGGCGAGTCCAGAGTACAAACACAAATTAAATCCAAATTTGCCCCGAAGGGTTTAATTATTACAAACCATGGTTCATGACTGATAGGTAAAGGTTCAGAGTTCTAAAACAGCGGAATAATGAACTAGCGATACGATAGACATCACAGGAGGCCATCCATGATGCCATCACTCGTCGTCATCCACCCATTCCAGCTCCCAGCCGGGTGGAATCTCTCCAGGCCAAACAACAACACCTGCAACAACATTATAAAGCAAGGCTGAGTATACTAATACTCAGCAAGACTTAACCGTCGGGTGATAACTATATCACCAAACTCTAGACATGATAGGCTTTTTGGCAGGTGGGTTCTTTTGCTGAAAAGCAACAAAGAGTATGTCCTTACTTTCAATATTTTAGCTTAATTTCTAGTTAATTACCATTTTCTAAGTGAGCCATCTATTGCAATCAAGAATTGTACAATACATTTAATCCACGTAGCAATATTCACATAGTTTCATCATTAAGGGATATCATAGCCAGTTGATTAAGCAGTCTCAGATAATGGTGAGAGGCCGACAACTAATTGATTTAAAACCTTGCAAGCTAAACCTAAACACACAGTAGGGTGCCCTCACACTGGACAACCACCAGGCAGTTCCCAAAAGTCCTCGGCTTGGGATCGAAGCTTCGATCCTGGTACAAGGCTATCCGGTATGCCCCACACAATACATCCACACATGTACCCTCCTCCGGTGGCGAGCAGGCGGTGAATACTCAAGATTAGTAATAGTAAGATCCCGCACCGTCTCATTAAGGTACTAGGCTTACCGGTCCCATTCCCGACAAGTGCTTAGTACGTTCAAAAGCTTAGCCCACGAAAGTCAACGGTGAGCCCAAATTCCATGCTCTTACCACATGAGCAATCCATTTATAAAGATCTTATGATTCCAACATAAGAACCTATTCTCATGATGACGAACATCACTCGACTTGTACCGGTCCTATAGCATAGTAGCTATCGACCTAGCATACTAGTAAAAGAACATTGGTACCTAGGGATAATGCATCTAGGGTTTCATTCAACTCCTGAAACGTAAATGCACAAACATAGCAAAGGTAATTGCAGAATTTTAAAAGAAGGGTTAATGATCGCTTGCCTGCAAGGTTGGCCTTGGGCCCTTCTCGGACTTTGGTCCAGGTCTTTTCTACAAATGACGTAGTGCACGCCTCCGCCGCCTCCGTCTCCTCCTTCCGGCACGAGCGTATAGCTATCGTCGGGAAGATCTACACGAGGATGCATATGCAAGATTTAATTGACAGTTTTGATTTAATTAATTACAAAACAACATATGACAACCATGGGGTGCATGGTTGACCACATTCACCTAGATAATAATACATCCAGCTTACTCTTCCAATAAAAGAACAATAAGTGGTGCTTTATTAATTATTCTTTTTGATAGTGACTGTGTACATATTTATATAAATAAATTAATTTAATTTTCACCAACACAGCAAGGGTGTGGTCTCAACCTTCTTAGCATGTTCCACATCACAAACATAGGGTCATTAGGTGTGGTGTTTGTGGTTTTCCAAATTAACTTAATATTAAACTTTAATTGGCCTCCGTTGTTTTTATGCATAAATAAATTCATAAAATGCAGAGGGTGATGTTTTCTAAGCTCTATAACTCTAAGCAAAGCCACTGAACACACATGCACACTTATAAGAGCTATGAATTAATTATATCAAAAATAACAATTTCTAGCTACCAAAACAAGATAAATACATATAAAAATAAATAAAGCACTTTTGCATCCAACCTTTCTCTCACTGATTCTTTGGTCCAAAACTGAGCTATTCAACCAACATATACATCAAGGCCTACTCTAGATCTTGAGCTATGCATTTATATTTAAAACTAAGTATAAATTAAGAATAAATATTTCTGACAGATATAAAATTACGATTAATTCACCAGAGGTGTATTCGGGCATAAAAAGATCATATCCAGAAGTTGGGCACAAAAATATACTTCTTTTTAGCTACAAAAATCATTTGGAAAGATTTAGCTTAAATACAAAATAAATCATATTAAAATATCTACTTAGTAACTTTGTGCAATTTTTGGTGCAAAGCCTAGACATGGCATGACTAGCAACATATCCAAAATTCAGCTTGAGATCACTTGTAGATTTTGAACTATAGCAGATCTAGGTTATACAGATTTCAATTTTTCATGCAAAATCTATCAGTTAAAAGTAGGGTCATGCTTTACAAAAGTTGTAGATTTACTCACAGGGAAACCAACAAAATTGGTTTCGTGTTTTTCAGATTTTTCTAAAATTCTCCATGATTTTTCTATGAATTTTACAAGCTCTGGCCAAAACAAATCAAAAGGATAGAATCTATTTCTATGAAGGCCCCTTGGAACTTTTGGCTATTCACAACCATGCCCTTAGTTTGCACCTAAGCCCCTGCAAAGAGTTCAATCCTCACAACTCGGCGATAGCCGGCCGGACCTGGCAAACGAGTGGCACAAGTCGGTGTGTATGCTCACCGTGCTTCGATTGGTGGCGGTATCTTGGCCAGAGAGAGCTCCGACGAGCGGCGGCGGCGAGGCAGGGGCGGTGGAGCTGCGGCGGCTTGAAGTCCGGCGCAATGCAGGGCAGAGCTAGGCCATGCGTGCGTGAGGGAGCTCTAGTGGGTGCTAGGGAAGGCTCTGGAAGTGTGGTTCGGCGCCGGGAGCAAGCGGCAGAGGGAGCTCGGCGGCAATGGCGGCACAGCGCAATGGCCAGAAGCGAAGGAGGCGGCTCTTTATAGGCGGTGCGCAGGTGAGTGGGGGAGCACTCGCTTCGCCACGAAGCAACGGAGGCGAGGAAGGAGGGCCCGGCACGCTGCGGAGCGTGCGCCCGTGGCGGCGGACGACGCGGGCGGCAGGCGCGCGTGGGCGACGCGGCGGAGCGCGGGTTCCCGTGCATGTGCTCGGGCGGCGTGCGGCCGTGGGAAGCGCGGAGACCTCGGGATGCGCAGCCGGCGTGGGGCCCGGACGCCGAGGTGGAACTAGCGCCACGCCGGGCGCTACAGCGGGCGCCTGAGGGCGGTAAGGCGGCTGCACGACGCGCCGCCAACGTATTTCGTTTAACTGTGTTTGACCGAGGATATCTCCAAAATTTTGAACTAAAGTGCACTAAGAGCTAATAATCAAAGTTGTAGATCTCTTATCCCTCTACAACTTCTACAAAGGCTCTATGGTGTTTTGAGCAACGGATTTTGCATAAACTGCCGGCAATTTTTGAACATTTCTCGGCGTCGGTGAATAGTACTCAGCTGCAGTTGACCAAGTTTTTCACCATTTTCCACTCCAAATTTGAAATGCCACCCAAAAGCAAAGTTGTGTCCCTCGAAAAACTGGACAACTTTTATATTGGAAGAATTTGAAGTGTTTAGGTGAAATTCGGAGAACGCGGCAAAAGTTCTAGAGAGGTTCAAAGACATCAGGGGTTTTGACTAGGGTTTGGCTAGGTCTTGACCAAGTTTGACCATTAGTGTGTGTTGACTTGATTAAGAAGATCATTAGTGATTGTGGGCTAGGTTTTCGAGGTGATGACCCAGGTTGACCAATGTTTGACCAAAGACCAGGTGTTTGACTTGCTTGACTCGGTCATTAGCACTAATAATGCTGATTAAAAACCTGGGGCGTCACAGTCACTCGACCTCGCTGCGTTCGGCAAGACTACAAACAGGTCGACTGCTAAGCTGATTTATCTTACTTTTTTCTTTTGGACCGACGTGCACGCTATTCGACCTGTCGATGGCTTCAAGGCTTCGTCATGACCTTCTAAGGTCGCTGCGCCTACACATCGCTTGGGGCTTGTGAGACATGGGTACCCCTGGGTCCCCACCGACCAGGCTCATGGCCATCCCCGACAAGTGGGTCCGGCCCACCAGAAGACCCGCGACCTGTCAGTAGGCCTGTCCAACCTGACATATGGGCCCGAAGACGAGAAGACAGCTTGGCGTTCAAGCCAAGGCAGTCCGGACGGATTAAGGCAGCTCGGATAAGCCTTCCATGTTGTAAATTGACTAGAGATAGGTTTCCCTGTTGCAACCGACCTGGACTCCGGTCCGCCGACCTTGTCCGATCCGTCGCCCAATATAAGGCGGGCAAGGGCGTCCCTCAGGGACATCGAAGCCATGTAATCTCGCCACACCAGCAATACAAACCGAAGAACTGGACGTAGGGTTTTACTCTCTGGAGGCCCGAACCAGTATAAAATCGCCTTATCCCTTGTGTCTCGCCGTGATTTCCGTGTGCTACGCTAGCATAACCATCGCGTTCTTAGCTCCCGATCTCCCCGCCGAACAAATAAACCACTGGGGTTAACCCCCCTGTGGACTGCTTAGAACTAAACCTCTGACACTAGCAAGGGGAGCTGTAGCCTCATACCAACATGCAGTGCATGGAGGTCTCCTATGCCACCTTTTTTTCCATGGATGAAAGAGAGAGGAAAGGAATGAAAGGAAGAAAAGGGAGAGGGAGGGTGGGGAGAAGGAAGATAGGCCCTATCTAGGCTAGCTGTATCCCGTGTCCGCCACTCGTTGTGACACGCTCAAAGAGGTCTCATAGTGCAACAAAACATTGAGATCATTGGAACAAGAAGGTTACAAACAGTTTGTGTATTCTTCGATATGTGACCCCTCAAAAAGGGTTTGATGGTGATTAAGAGCTAAGTTTGGAATATCAGGATATTTTCTCATATATTGGGTAAGATTCAAATATAGCTTTTTATTATTACCAAATTCAGACATAATACTGACAATATCCGTCCGGCGTTGGATATCTGATTGGATAATCCCAATACTCAGGTTAGATGTTGTATTAGACAATTGCATCAAATATCCATTATGTGTGACCTACATATCCAATTTGAGTAAGACCCAAGACTAGTTCCTGCACAAAATAATAACCAAAATAGATTTTTTAAGTACTTGTAAATATGAAGTACTCCCTCCGTTCCAAATTAGTCATCGTTTTGGTTTATCTAGATACATTCCTTTTATTATGTGTATCTAGACATAAATATCTTACTATTACTACTAGCTAATTGAAGATTCCTTTTGAAGCCTCCAAGTGAAGCCACATATGATCCTAGGTGGACACTCTAGAAAAAGAGAGAAATTCTAAAAATTCTCACAAAAAAGCAAAATTAAACATCTAGTCGTCAATAAGTAGACTCAAATTATCACAGCCATTAGATCTATTACATTATCTAAAAAATTACCCACCCACGCCATTATGAAAATAGTCTAAAGTAACCCCTAAATCTATATTGTATATAAATCACCCAACTCTACCATTACATAATAAATTAAACTAAAATAACTCCCTAATCTTTATCAAAATCGCCCACTTCTGCTATTATAAAAATAATAATATAACCTTCTAAATTTGCAAATAAAAAGGGCACATGGCAGAAGTAAGGAAGCAAAAGGTAGCAGGAGCAGTGACTAGTGACAGGGGCCTCAAGGTGGCCTCGGGAGCAGTTAGACTTTCACTACGAGCAGACAGCTCTGCAAGCACGATCGAATGATCAAGCCAAGATATCGAGGATATAGATATGGTGGAGTAGCCTAGCCGACTCCCGACAATAGCGATCTTGATTGATCTCAAAGTTTGGCGGCTTGGCTAGCTTGTGGTCACTCGGGATAGATCCACTCTGCCGGATTGATGGAACCAAACAAAGCTGTGGACGCCGCTGATTGGCAGCAATCTAGACTCCTAGGAGTGGATGGGTGAACTAGTTCTGGCCGGGGATAGATGGATCATCAGTGCGCCAAATTTGCAAGAAGTTCCATGGAAAATCAGCAGGATATGCATGCAATGCGGCAACCAATTTTTTTAAGTACCTAATGTCCTATACATATCTTGCCACAGATCTATGTGTTGTTGCTCTCATACTTCATTCATCGATGCAAAGCTGTGGACGTCGCTGATTGGCAGGAATCTAGACTTCTATCATAGGAGAGTGGATGGGGGAACTCTGGCCGGGGATGGATCAGTACAGTGCACCAAATTTGCGAGAAGCTCCATGGAAAACCAGCAGCATGCATCCAATACATCTTACCAGATCTATGTGCTGTGTTGCTGACTTGCTGTCATACTCCATTCATCGATGCAATAACTATCATTGATCAGAACGATGACAACACATGCATGCAGAGAGAAGAAGCTGGTGGCTACGTCTTTGCTGCTGGCATATATATATATATAGTCCTAGTACATGCAACACTTAGCTATATATATATCGTGTACTGTTTAGTTTGCACTATTAATAATGTATCACTGGTTTTATTAGCAAGTACTCTAGCATAGTTCATTGATTTAGTTTGAATTTTTGTTAGTTACACGTCCATATCGTGTTCTTCTGTTTCAATCGTCCACTCATCGACCGAATTGTGTGTGGCAAGTACTAGTACTATCAAGGTTGATACACAATTGCCATAAAAAACTACAGAAATTGCTTGATAACTATCTCTTTTTTTATGACCACTCACAAGTCACATGTCACATCGGAATCGACCCTGCTGATCATAATTTATTTATACGCGTGCGCTACTACTCAAATCATCCACACACGTACCCATACTACATGCATGATCATCATTACATCATAATAACCGAGCAAATCACAAAAGCACGCAGTCACAGAGTCACTATATATACTAGTAGATTATTCAGTTGACGTCTTGACGATCGACGACGACCGGACCAGGATCCATGGATAGCTCTGCAGATAGACGAGGCAGCTTGTAGCAGTACATCCTTACCCGGCGCCCCAGCCGGTGTGCGGCCCTACTCCTCCTCCGCACCATCGTCCCCATGGAGGAGGACCACGAAAAAGAAAAGATCCGCGGCGGCGATGAGGATGATGCCGCCCACGGCGATGACGAGGCTGATGAGGCGGCTGCTGTCTCCTGGGTGCTGACGGGGACGTGGAAGAAGATGAGGTAGATGTTTATCCCGTGGGTGGCCGCGGTGCACGCCAGGGCGGCTTGGGCGAGTCCCAGGCGGATGAGCGGATCCATCGGCGGAGGCCCGGGCCCGCGAGCTGCCGGCTGCGTAGCGCCAGCACGGCGACCGCCGCCGCCGTGCTGCACCACAGCATGACGCGCAGGAGGGCGCGCCCACCGGCGACCTGCGAGGGCGTCAGGCGCTGCTCGATCGATCATGTGGGAAGAAGCAGGAACAGTGTGCGTCAGCAACGATCGGATCGGATGCATCGTCTCTCGCCTCCGATCTCGCATATATGCTTGCAGTAAGTGGAAATTGTCTATTGAGAGGAAGTTAATCCCCAGTACCTCCATTTGGAGCGGGTAGTCGGCCAAAAAGTCCACCGCGCAGATGAGGCTGTTGGTGACCATATAGCTGCAAACCTGCCCGAACGTCGTCAAGATCGGAGGCCTCCGGCGCCCGATCCCGACAGCAGCCGTGGTCCTGATCTGCTTCATCGCCGGCGCGCGGGACGGCCGGATCTGGCGCCCGGGTGATTCGCTTGGTGGTTGCCTCGGCGGAGTCTGCACCTGCAGGGCGTGCTGGAGCAACACGGCCGGAGCTGGGAGCGAGCGCGAGTGAGTGAGTGAGAGTGAAAGAGTGTGGGAGGGGGTCGGTTTTTAAAGAGAGAAGACAGTAGCACTGGCCAGCCCAGATCACACGCATCACCTCAATTATTGCTTTTCCAATATCCGCCCTGTGTGCCTGTGCCTTGATCGATCCTCGAGTCACCGGCCGCTCTGCTGCCCGCTGGTACGGTGTTGCATGTTCACCATCTTCAGAAGATCAGATACGGGTGTGGAAAGGCAGCCGATATGATCGACACGTGCTACACATACTTGCATTGTAGTGGACGCATGCCTTCTTCTCTTCCTAAAATTTAACGTGGCAACCACCGAGATCGATCGGACCGCGCGAGCATCGAATTGAAGTATCTAGTACAGTATAGGCAGTAGCCAGTGTAGCTGGCTAGACCTAGCAGTCAGATACATACACATGATATTAGTACTAGTACAAGAGGAGGGTGATCAATGGTCAAATTTTTGATACGTACCCTGTCACACGAGCTAACGAGTTGGCTTGAGATTTCAAACGAGCCGAGCTAAGCTCAGTTTTTAGCTCGGTACCTTAACAAGTTATAACGATCCGAGCAAAAACGAGTCGAATTATAACGAGCCGAGCCGAGCCGAGCCGAGCCGGCTAGATATCCACCCCTAGCAGTCAGATACATACAAAGGAGATTAGTACTAGCTAGTACAAGAGGGTGGCCGACCGCGCTATCATATCCTACGTCCACGTACAGCTGCACTTTTCCTGTGTGCTGCGGATGATGTTGTTCACACGTACGCTCACCTTTCGTGCGTACGTTTCACGCAGTTTTTCAAATGGACGATCGATCTGGATCCTGGAAGGAACCATGGCTATAATTAAGATGATATAATTATACTTTTCTTGGAAGGTAAAAATGTAAAAAAGAACATTCCACCCCGTAAGTCATTTTGTTGGAAATACTCACCCACTTAGTTTTATTGCAAAAACCACATCACTGTGCACAAATTTAAGCGATCCGACGTGTATTTCATAAATTTCGACCACCACCGGCTGTACGCGCTGCAGACGTCCTCCTCTTCCGCGGCGGTTCCAGTAGCGGCGGCGGCTCGACGGATGCGGGTCGCCTTCGCCGGCCACGTCACCGTGCTCCCCCACATGGTCGTGCTGGACCACGAGTTCTACTGCGGCATCTACCGCCCCACCCTCCTAGACGTTGCCGACATCGGCCGCTTCTTCGAGGTGCTCGTCATGGACGCCCTTAGACATGGCCGCGAACGCCGGGCGCCATACCCGCCGCGGTGCCGGGCCGGCCGTGGCGGCGACCATGGCGTCGCGCCCGCCCTCGGCGCGGCACAGCCGCTCCACGGCCGCCAGCGCGCACTCCGGTTCCCCTGCGCTGCCCTCCGCCACGCGTCGGGCCAAAGCTCCACCAGCAGATGGGGGCCGTGGACCGCCCGCCTCGGGTCGCCGTGCCCAGGATCCCCTACCTCGTCTCCGGCACCACCGGAGATGGCGCCGTGCTACGTGCCAGACATGGGCGCGTTGGACGCCCTTGCGGCGGGGATGGCGGCGAGCGCAGGCGGAGAGAGAGGAGATAAAAAAAATGGTGGGGCCCACGATTTGGAGGGGAAGTTGGAGACTCATTAGTAATGAAAGGCTTGGAGAGGAAATTTGGAGAGACCTGAAAAATGCAGACCCTTTAAAAACCCTGCTGGAGTTGAGTTTTTAAATCAAACCTTCAAAATGTATAGTAAAAACTCATTAAGAGACCTCCACTGGAGTTGCTTCTTATGAGAAAGTTAATCCCGGACCCAATACCTCGATGGGAAGTGGGCTGTCGTGCAACCAGTGTAGCCTGTTCGTTTGGCTGGTGACTGATGCTGATTTGTTCTGAGAGAAAAGTATTGCTGGCTGGTTGCTGGTGGCTGGTTTGTTCTGAGAGAAAAGTACGGTTGGCTGGTGGCTGATAAGCCAAATGAACGATGATGTTCGAGATCAACATTTTGCAGACCCCTCTGAACGACGAGAGAGGCCGCACGAGGACCAAGGTTAAAAATCCCAATCGGAACCGGTCCAGATACCGCGGTTACCGGTGTAACCGGTCCGAACCGGTCCCGGTACCGGTCGGTTCCAAACCGGTGGTTTCAAAATTTTGAATTTGAATTCAAAAAAATGAAAAGTTCTCAAAAAATTCTCCAAAATACTTCAAGATGTGTAGAATTTAATGGTGTCAAAAATTTTCAAATATTCATTCATTTAGTATACTTTGCGGGCATTAGAAGTTTAATCAACTTCTAATGCCCGCAAAAATACTAAATGCACTGATATTTGAAAAAATTTGCCACCATTTGATTCTACACACCTTGAAATATTTTTAGAAATTTTTATTTTATTTTCCAAATTTTTAATTCAAATTTGAAAACACGTCAAATTCTTCACTACGATGGGTTTTTTTTTCAAAACCCTGGTAATCGGAGCAATCGGCCGGCTAACCGGTCCGAACCATTTGAACTAACATTTTTGGTTCAAAATTCGAATTTTGGCAGTTTTTTCGGTAACCGGTCAAACCGGACCGGTTAGCCCGGAAAAAAAATCTGACGAGGACGACAGCCGTGTTCTTCATCTTTTGATCTTCCGCCCGACCAAGCGAAGGGCACGTACGTCCACCCCAAAGGAGCCCAGCGATCGACACGTACGTGCTGCGAGAACGTGCAAATTAAATCTCAGTTTCGTTTTGAAGCACGAGCTAGATATAGTAACTCGGCGACTGGTCGTGCACACGGAGGAGAACGAGAGTACTTGCTAAGGTTGTCTCTCCTCCGTGTGCACGCATATAGATCTCTCGTTCTCGCGCTGACTCAGATCGAGTGGTACAGCTGAGTTACTTGGAGCGTACGGAGTCTAGAGCATGCATACTAGTACATTATTACCTTGTTGCTAATAAGTGCTGTTTTGGCCCGTGTTTAAAGTCAACAAGTTTAAATCTATGTGTTAGGTTTGTATACTCCCTCGGTTCTATTTTGTTTGACGTTGCTTATTAGTTCAAATTTGAGCTAACCAGCATCACATAAATCAGAATAGAGAGAGTGTTAAATTTTGAGCTAACCAGCGTCATATAGATCGGAATAGAGAGAGTGTTCAATTAAGATGGTATGATTAAATTTTTCTTGGAAGGTAATAAAAATGCAAAACACTACCTTATTCTAGCTCATAAGTAATTTTGTTGCAAATACTCACCCCCACTCACTCATTTTTATTGCAAAACCCACCTCTGTGTGCACAAAATTTGTGTGCACAAATTTGTGTTTCATAAATTTCGACCGCCAATGTGGTGTTTTTTGGAATTAGATACTTTTTAGGGGTATTGTATCGACATATATATCTGGAGATTCCACAAACATACCTTAGACAATGTCGCACTAAATTTCGCTATTTGCAAAAAAAGAGAGAAAGATTCAACATGATGAATAAATCTGATCCAAGCAACGAAAATACCTTCCCACAACCGGAGGGTGCACCTTTCGTTATCAACAACCACCCGATCCGAGTTGACCGAGCGGACGGAGGTGGCCGCGGCGGGTGGTGGAGGTGGCCGCGGCCTGCAGCGGAGGTGGCCGCGCCTTGCTGCCTCGCTCGCCTCGCGGAGATGGCGACCATGGCCGCGGCCCGGCCACCTCTGCGGTGGTGATGGCAGCGCGGCGGATGGAGGAGATGGCCGGCGATGGAGGAGATGGAGGAGATGGCCGGGATGGCCGCGGCGGCTGGCGGACACTACTAGATAATCGCACATATATCCCAGGGCCATTTTTTTATTTGTACCGGGTATTTTATGCCTTGGTACAAATAACTACATTTGTACTGGTTGGAGGCAACAACCGGTACAAATGCCCTCTCACTGTGGCCTCGTGGCGTCATCTCCCACCCACCGGTACAAATGCCACACACATTTGTACGGCGAGTTCCGAACAAAATGTGAGGCTATTACATTTGTACGGTCAGAGCCATGACCGGCATAAATGTGAGCACATTTGTACCGGGTCTTGTTATGGGCCGGTACAGGTGTGCAATGGCTATTTTTCCCCCTCCTTCCCTGCCTGAGCCCCCCTCCCCACTCTTCTTCTTTCTCTCTCCAACTCGAGCTCCCCCTCCCCAATGGCGCCCTAGGGAGTTTTTGTCCGATTTGCGACGATTTCTCCACGATTTGACTCATTGAAGTAGTGTAGAGGTTAGTTACTTCATCCTACCTTCATTTACGATTACCATTTTAAGTAATATTCTTTGTACTTAGAGTATTTAATTGCATTCCCAAATGAGATAAGAATGGTGGTTTTTATTATTTAGATGCATATTGGTCTATATTTTAATAGAAAAGAAAGTGTCATGATAGATGTATGAGATGTTGTGTGTCATGACAGATTTTTTATCAATTTATTTAATTATATTGAAAATTAGTTTACTCAATTGATTTAATCATGAGAAAATTAGTTTCTTTATTAGGAAATTAGTTTTCATCATTAGAAAATTGATATGTTTATTAGAAAAGTAGTTTCCTTATTAGAAATTTAGTATCGGGTCATTAGAAAATTGATATCTTCGATAGAAAACTAATTTCCTTAATACAAAATTAGTTCTTATTATATTTTCGTGTATTAAGAGAAAAAATAGTATTTCATAGTTTAGTCTTTCACTAGTATTTAATAATTAGGTATAATTGATATTAAATTTTAAATTTCATAGTTTAGTTCTTCACATTTTAGCATATGTGCAAATAAGCGACGATGGGAGTTGGGATGGTTGTTTAGGTAGAAATTATTAAATGTAATTCAATGCATATTTTAGGTAAAACAATGGCAAATCACTTTTTTTGTCGTGGTGGCGGCCGTCGAGGTGGCCTTGGTCCTCGTCCTCCAGGGATACACTTCACTCATGGCGTCATTAACTTGCCTATCGGTGATCGACGTCAAGGATCTGCTCCAAACATAGTAATATTCTTTCCCTCTGTAAATCGGAATTTTATTACAAGAATAATAATTTTCATTTCATAACATGCAGAATATCGATCATATGAGGTGGTTCCAACATATTCTCGATAATATTGGTGGTACCCATCATGTCGTACAATGTGCGATTGTCGGTCCAAACAACACCATTCAATTAAAAATCTCTTTTCACATACCTGTTCGAGGACCATTTCGCTCCTCGCTGTCATCAGAACCCCCACTCCAATGCTATTGATTGTTGAGAGGGGTAGCCCTTCACCGTTTAAGAGGACTTGTGAAAGGCTCGCCGTTCAGAAGTGCTTAGAACAACTTAGCGCTAATGGGTACTTTCTGCCAGATTACTCTTATTTTCTAATCAAGGCACTCGAGGAGGGAGAAAGTGTGACCACGACCGCAGAGAGACTTTGTCGCCTGAATCGTAATGACATGGTATGGAGCATAGAAATGTAATTGAGCATTTTTTTAATTTAACTACTTGTGCAACATTTTTTAACATTCGTATTTTTCTTAACTTTAGAATATCTTTGGTGAAACCTTCGCAGCAATGAGTTTTCATGCAATTCTAGAGCAAGCGTACAATGTTTTGGGATTTTCTTTCGTGGAACCAAATCCGAAACGCACAAGAGATGGGAAGTTCCAGACTCATCTTTCATTTTGCCCGCCGTATCAATTCAACTCTCCACTGTTTGAGATTTATGGAAGTCCATGTGACCGTGAGTGTGAAGCTAAAGAGAGTGCACTAATTCATGCTCTAGCATATATTAGTGAAGTTCTGGACTTCAAGATTAGAGACTTCAACTATATGGATTACCTGTTTAAGAAAAATGGAGGATCAGTATGAAATATGTGTTGTGCGTGGATGTAGCTTATGTTAAGACTTAAGTATTGATGTACCTTTTAATTTATGTGGTTTTGATGAACTTGTTGTCTTTGTTAATTTAGGCTTAAGTATTGATGTACCCTTTTATTTCTATGGATTTGAAGTTATTGTGTTTGTTAAGATTGACATAAGTATTGATGTACCCTCTTATCCCTTAAATGCCTAATTACTTGTGAGTTTTGAAATACGCGTGAAATCGATCCGAGATCGGGTCAACATGGTCTACAAGAGTGTCAAGCCACTATATACTATTCACTAGTCAATTTTTGTAACTATATCTTAATAAAAATAGTAACCATATTATAATTTAAAATAATAATTTTACGTAGAAATATACACGATCTCTTAGACGATGCAGATGTATAATAAGTTTCATAACTTTGTGATCATGTAACCAAGGAACTATTTTCAGCAGTCAATCATTTTATCTGGCCCCGATCCTCCCATTAATAGTAACCATATCAATTTTTGTAGCTTCATTAAATATAATAAGAGAACTACCAAATTAAAAGTAAACAAAACGAAATGCACATATTCAACATGGTTTACAAGTGTCAAGCCACTGTGTACTATTCACTAGTCAATTTTTGTAACTATATCTTAATAAAAATAGTAACAATATCAATTTTTTTAACTTCAATAAATATAAAATAATAATTTTACGTGCAAATATACACGAGCAAGACCAAATCATGATTACCATATTAATAACATTTGATGTTGTACTTAAGGAGGATTTTGCATGAAAAGAAAAAAAATTATTTGTAGTTGTTGCAGTAAAGCAAAAAATAATGCCCATTAGAAGATATTACTCGTTAATGATAATAAAGTTGTCATTTTGATTGTTGAATGTATTGTTGCCTAGTATATACGAAAAGTAAGAATACTAAGATTATTCTGCTATTTTTTGCGTTGTATAAAATTTATAATAAATAAACTAGAAATTTAGGATATTTAGAGCTAATTAAATTGAAAAAAATGAAAAGCACATTTGTCTGCCTCCTCTTGCCCGGTACAAATGTGCCTATATGGCGCGAAATGAAAAGCACATTTGTACTTTGGGGCAAGAGGAGGCCCGGTACAAATGTGAGCATTTCTTAGGGGCACAAGGCCACCCTAACAAATGTGGTCATTTGTACCGTGGCTAGCTATGCCCATACAAATGTGGTTTGTATTATGACCCTTCTCCTCCCCCTTCTTCTCCCATTCTTCCACTTCTTCTTCCCGTCTGCCGCTGTCTGCCGCCCGCGCTTCCTTCCGCCCGCGTCGCCCTAGCCGTCCCGCGCCTCCGCGTCGCCCCCTTCCGCGTCCGGATCCGACCGCCCGGATCCGCCCGCTGCCGTGCCCCAGCCGCGCCGCGTCCTCGATGACGTCCCGGCGCCGCCGCCTCGACCCGTCGTCCCGCCCGCGCCCCTCCCGCCGTGGCCGTCGCCGCGTCGCCCGTCCGGCGCCTCGACTTGTCCGCCCGCTGGCCGCCACGCCGCCGCCGACCGTCCTCGCGCCGTGTCCCGCGCCCGTGGCGCCGTCCTCGGCAGCGTCCCGCCTCGACGTCCTCGACCCCGTCCCCGGCCGCCATGCCGTCGGCGTCTTTAAATGTGTTTTAGATTTAAATTTCTGTTTAAAATTGTTTTAGAATTAGACTTTAAGTAGATTTAGATTTAAATGTGTTTTAGATTTTGTTTTACATTTAAATCATATTTACATTTTGTTATATATATATTCAATTTATTTTAGATGTTATTTAGAATAAAAATTTAGAATTACATATAGCTAGACATCTAGTTACATTTAGAATTAGAATTAGATGTAAATGTTATTTATTATATAATTTAAATTTAGATGCTCAAAACGTTCGACTTGCTCGACACTTTCAACTCGCTCGAAATGTTGTACCCTGTTAACACGCTCGAAATGCTCGCCACTCGCTCGACACTTTCAACACTCGCTCGACACACCAAACACTCGCTCGACACTTTCAACACTCAGCTCGACACGACAATACCGACTCGCCCGACATGCTCGACCCGCTTGACACGACCCTACATACCGACACTCCCGACTCACCCGACACGCTCGACTACCTACTTCATTAGAAAATTAGTTTGTTCAATAGAAAATCCATTTCATCACTAGAAAATTAGTTACCTCTTTAGAAAATTAGTTTCTTCACTAGGAAATCCATTTCTTCACTAGAAAATTAATTACTTCACTAGAAAATTTATTTCTTCACTAGAACATTAGTTTCTTCAATAGAAAATTAGTTACTTCACTAGAAAATTCATTTCTTCACTAGAACATTAGTTTCTTCAATAGAAAATTAGTTACTTCACTAGAAAATTCATTTCTTCATTAGAACATTAGTTTCTTCATTAGAAAATTAGTTTATTCAATAGAAAATTAGTTTCTTCATTAGAAAATTAGTTTCTTCAATAGAAAATTAGTTACTTCATTAGAAAATAATGGTTATTTATTCTTGTTATTTAGTGACAATGGATCCAATAGCGGAGCAGCAACGCGAAGAGGCATTGTTAATGGACATAATTGCTAACAATCATGGTTCGAACAATCCGGTTAATGAACAAGATCGGTGAGGTGACTACCCACGAACATGTCTGGTGATGGCATCGATGCGGAAGAGCAACCAATTGCCGAGACAAAAAACGATGGGCATCCATCAGAGGTATACTTAGTACAAACTAGTACCACGTTACGCTTTAAGTTTAATTACTATATGTTAGTGGAGCAATCAGTTAATAGTCCTGAATTTTCCAGGAACCGTCTTCGAGCAGCAAAAAGGCTCGTGGGATACGCGGTCCAAATAAGAAGCTAGAGGGTCGTTTCATCATCACAGAAGTTTCTGACGAAGGCATGCCATTAGCTCCACATGACAATGTCGTCAAGTTGACCAACCACATTGGGGCTCTTGTCAGGGATCACATCCCAATAAGCTTTCGATATTGGAAAGGATCTGAAGCTGTAGCTGAAGTTCAAAATGAAGACGAAGAGGCAAATGCACACCAATATGTGGTCCCGAACACAGAGAAGAACATGATTTGGGCCGAGGTGCAATTACACTTCTCATTTCCAGAAGGTACAAATCTGGCAAATGTGCGGACTTGGGCATTGCAGAAGGGTGCAATAGCGTTTCAGTCGTACAAGAAGCGGCTGAACAAAGACTACATCAAGAAGGGACTTGCACCCGATTTCACAAAGAAAGGACTTGGAAAGTTGCGAGATCACTGGGATTCATTTGTACAAGCAATCGCAAGAAGCCGCCAAGATGATTGAAACCAACACCATCAATGCATCAAAAAAGAGAGAATTTCATAAGCTTGGGTCTGGAGGTTACAAGGTGGCTATGCCCAAATGGGATAAGATGGAACATGATTGTATTGCACGTGGACTCATACCGGCAACTATAGATTGGCCCGAACGAGCAAGGACTTATTATTATGCACATGGTGGCACGATCAATTCTGAAGATGGAACATTAGTACCGGGCGACCAAATAAGAGAGTTTGCGGCAAGACTTGTTGAATTGATCTGCATGACTACTGAAGGAACATTTGTGCCTGATCGAGAGAGAGACTAACTTATCGCAATAGGCACTAAAGAACACGGTGGGCGTTGAGGCAAAGGTGCGCTCCATGGAAACTCGCATGGCGTGAGGAAATTGACTCCTATAAAAGTCACAAAAGGTCTAAGGACCAACAACAACGACAACTAAGAGAGTTGCAAGATCGCGTAATCAGAACCGAGGCAAGAATGGAGCAAATCATTGATGAGCGTGTGGCTCTTGCTCTTAGCAAACAATCATCTCATCGAAGGTCCCCTCTTGATGAAATGAGCCCAATCGCTAAAGGAAAAGCGGCCGCTTCAACAGAACATGCACCAACAGCCACAGAAGCAGCAGCAGCAGCAGCATTTGAAGCACCAAACCCAGGCTCACCGGAAAATCGACCACACTGGCCTATGGATGACATCACCGTGAGGTCAGCGTGTGAGCTTCTCGATGTTTGCAGAAACAAGAAGCTTGTGGAGCTGAAAAAAACTGTAGAAGGGGATAGCATCACGGGGAGCACATCTGATTTGGCACGACAATTGGTAAAGGTCGGTGGGCACCACTCCATAGCACGGCCCCGACCAAGAGCCGACCGTTTCAACGGTGCACCATGTTTGGCCTGCGCGGTTGAAACCATATGCATAATTACCATTATTCTACAGAGGTGCTACGCTAGGATGGGACCCTTGAGGATTAGCTTTAGGAGTACTACTATTAGTTTCATTATTATTAAAACTTAGACTCCTATCTTTTCAAGATCCTCTAACCCGTTCTAAACGAGCAATGTAAGAAGCAAGCAATTCATCACTTTCCTTTGTAGATTTCATAGGAGAAGTTTCAGCGGGTTTTCTTACTTACGGGGAATTACCTCAACATTGTTGTCGCTTAGCTCGATCACCGCAGCTCGAACTCTTTCAATCTTGCCACCTTGCGGATCGATCCTTCTTGACGCCAAATTAGAATTGTACTTGTATGTACTCTTGTAGCGCCTTGAACTTCTGCTCCTCCGAGAGATCTTCCAGACGCTTGACAATGTTGTTCATGTCAAGTTCACAAGCACCCATCCGGTGAGGTTAGATTGAAGCGGTTTCAAAGAACTCGATCTTTCTTCCCAGTGAGTCGCCAAAAGTATGTTGACGCTTTTCTAGTCAACACACAGCTAGATCGGCGAAATGTCGAAATGTCGAACTCAACTGCCGAGCTCTGCCGGACCGTCGGCGGTCAGGCACCGGTCTGACCGGTGTATGAGGCGCGGTGAAAACCTAAGATCGCCGCCTCGGGAGGGACCCCGTCGGAGGTGGCGCGCCTAGGGTTGCTCTGAGGTCGGCAAGGCCACTCGTAACATCCCCGATCATCGTCGAGACAAACAAGGAAAGCACGAGGTTGGAAAAGCTAGGGTTTGAGAGATAAAAGTTGTAGAAAGTAATAATCGATTGGGTGATTCCCCCTCAAACGGCCGTGGCCCTTTATATTTATAGGGTGGGGAGGTCTTGCCCCGCAAGGAACCCTTTTACAAGTCGAAATTAGTTAGGACTCCTCAATTCTACTCGGACTCGGGGTCCAAGTCGAGGCCGGTCAGGCCCACCGGTCGAGGCCGGTGTGGCCGTTGCCGGATCGCTACAGATACCGGCCGGTCGGGCCGTCGAGGACACCGGTGGCGTCAGCCTGATCGGCTTTGTGCTAATTTTGGGTGCGAACACCATGTCTATGTACATGCTACCAAAGACGATGATTAAAAGAATGGATATAACAAGGAAAAGATTCTTTTGGCAAGGGGTAGTACCAAAAAGAAATATCACCTAGTCAAATGGACAGTGATATCAAGACCAAAAAAAGGGAGGTCTAGGAGTCAAAGACTTGAGAAAAATGAATATTAGCTTATTATGTAAATGGTGGTGGAAGATTGAGAATGGGAAAGGTTTATGGCATGAGGCAGTCAGGAAAAAATACAAAATCAAAGGAGGGATTGCTAATTAAAAAACAAGCCGACTAATTCCCATGTGTGCAATGACTTAATCAAAATAAAAGATATGTACCTGGCTGGCAGATTTGTAGAAATTGGAAATGGTGTGGATACGGATTTTTGGAGAGATCCTTGGTGTGGATCCAGCACTTTGAAAGAAAAATTCAGTGATCTATATGAGATAAGCAATGAAAAATCCATTTCTGTGGCTGATATGGTGTTGAGAGGTTGGAGATTACATTTAGAAGATGGTTAGATGAAAATGATCAAAATCAGCTGAGACAATTGAGAGATATCCTAATGACTTGTGCATTAGGGCCCCAAAAAGATAAACCAGTCTGGGCATGGGAGAAACACAAAGTGTTCTCTATCAAATCCATGTATGCTCACCTCTGCAAAGCAGATGTTGGGGACCCAAATAAAAGAATCTGGAAAGCTAAGATTTTTTTAAAGATAAAATTTTTTATGTGGCTTCTAAACCAGAATGCAATTTTAACAAATGACAACTTGTTAAAAAGAAACTGGCAAGGTGACAAACGATGCAGATTCTGTAATCTTGATGAGTGCATAATGCATCTTTTTTTTATTGTTCTTTAGCTAGATATGTCCGGAGCTTGGTACCTTGGGTAATTGGAGCTAACTGTAGACCATCCAATATGTCTCAGTATTGGGAATGGTGTGGGAGATTTATGCTAATAAAGAACACAAATCTACACATGGTTGGCCTAGCAGCAATCTGCTGGGCAATCTGGCAAACCCGCAATTGTGTCTGTTTTGAAAAAAAAAAGATTATATCTCCTACTGAGATCATTTGCCTTGCCTCGTCATTTTTAAAATATTGGGCAGGTCTTCAAAATGAATCGGGGAAGGATATCCTGGAGACTGGGGCAGAAGTTCTGAAAAACGCGGCTTTGTTTCATCACCCTCAGGAATAGGACCAGGGGGAGCCGTGGACAGGGACAGGGGCGGAGCCAAGGGGGGGCAGGGGCCTGGCCCCCCTGATGCTCCAAAAAACAACAAATTACCACTATGAAAATCAAAAAAATTAGTATAAAATCAGTAAAATTAGTCAATTTTGACTTCAAAATTGGTAATTTGCCCCCCTTATGGCTAATTGGCCCCCCCAATGTTTGAATCCTGGCTACGCCCCTGGACAGGGACAGTGCTACTGCAATAGGTGGCACGCAAAGGAAGAAAAGAACAAAGCTTTCAAAAGGAAGACAAAACTCCAGAAGATCTTCTTGCTTTTGTTTACGTCGCTAGTTTGTTTAGACTTAGCTGTTGTTTGCTTAGTGGGGGTCCTTCCAGAACTTGGTGCCTTTTGATTACTCAGGGGGTGATAGCCCTGTGTGCTTCCCTCCTCTGGATGTGCCAAAAGGTCTTTTATCCCTGCTAGACATTTTTAATTCTAATGGTAATTTCGTTGCCTTAGTAATGAAATTCAGGTGGTTGTTTGCTTAGTGGGGGTCCTTCCACAACTTGGCGCCTTTTGATTACTCAGGGGGTGATAGCCCTGTGTGCTTCCCTCCTCTGGATGTGCCAAAAGGTCTTTTATCTCTACTAGACATTTTTAATTCTGATGTGCAAATCTTCAAAACGTTGTAATTTTGTTACCTTGGTAATGAAATTCGGGTGCGGCCGGTAGCGGGAAAAAAGAAACTCTTTCCCAAAGTTGTACTTTAAGATTTTTTTTCCGAAAGGTTGTTCTACATTTTTTAATATTTTTTTCCGAAATGTACTTCAAGATTACATTTCAAAAATTAAACTGCCATCGATTAGGCACAATTTTCTTTTTGAATCAGGTAGCAGTTTAATTAGGACACTGTAATCTGCACACTGCGGAGCACAACGTTTTTTTTCCTTTCTACATTTTGATTCAAAACTTTTCTTTCCATTGTTTTGCATAATGTTTTTTTAAGAAATCCTTCCCAAAGTTTTACTTTGATAATTTGTGTCTGAAATTTTGCTCTAGATTTTTTAAAAAATTGTTTCAAATGTTTTTGACAAAATATTTGTGCCTATATTTTTCAAACTTGTTTCCAAATTCTTTTCTCCCAACAAATTTACCGTCTTTTTTCTCGTGTTTTTGTGAGAGCTAGCAAAATGTACATATCTAAAAAACCACAATAACAAAAAAATTATCTTTATAGTACCGCACATGTCTAAAAAATCAAGGCTGCAACGACAGCGTGGGGTGAGGAGAAATTAACAACGGCCTCTCGTAGTTGGGAAAAATGGTGTCACAGGACGCCCCCGTCGACAACAGTGCCTTGGCTCGACGTCGGGCGCTCGTAAAAAAACGCAGGTGAGAAAGTCCTGTCCTCAATAGAATGTGGTGCATACATGGATTGTGTGACTGTACGGGAGCAACGTGATTGACAGATAGGATAAATGTGATTTACGACAACATGCATTTTTCTTTCACGGCAACATGCATTGACGCATGATGGAAAGAAATGGAATGTAGTGATGCGTGATTAGTGCAAACCCATATTGCTGCGTGATTCATAGATCATAGTCATTCATATTGACATGTGACAATGCCATCGTAATGCGTAGAACGTTATCGTCCGAGGCCACTGACCTCGATCACTAAGCCTTTCAAAAAAACACAACGTGATTTGGTTACCAACTATTTCCCGAAATCCCTTAAAAAACACAATGTGATTTGGTTACCAATTATTCTCTAAAATCCCTTAAAAACACAATGTGATTTGGCTTACCAATTATTCAAACGGTTGACGAAAGCGGGAACAAACACAACGTGATTTGGTTACCAATTATTCCAAAAATACCTTAAAAATATGGAACGCTGCTTGTATCCCTTTCCAAAACACAGCGTGATTTGGTTACCAATTATTCTCCAAAATCCTTTAAAAAACCACAACGTAATCTGGTTGCCAATTATTCCCAAAATCCCTTCCAAAAAACATAACGTGATTTGGCTTTCCAATTATTCAAATGGTTGACAAAAGGAGGGTGGTTAACCACCAAAAGAACTCGTTCTTTATAGTATAGAAAAAAGAAAACAAAAATTCCCAAGCTGAACGAACAACCGCAATATTGAATTAGTGATCGCCCATAGGGTCCATCAAAGGAATTGGCGGAACCTCCTGGAGAAAGTAGGTACTTGGTGTATCGGTACTGATGGACGAATCAATCCCATTGCCGGCAATGAAAGAACAATTTGATGAATAATCATTGGAAAAAGTTCATTTTACCTCCCTCATCTATCACAAAAGTCAACTTTTCCTCCCTCATAAATAAACCAGACATCCTTCCTCCTCAAACTCACCAAACCAGTACAAACTTCCTCTCATTGGTTTTGACCCTGGTTTTGACGTGAATCTGACATGTGGGGCCCACCTGGGAGGGAGTCGCTCAGGCCTAGACGGTGAGGTCGTCCCCTCCTCTCTCCCGACTGAAGGGACGCTTGAGGTCGGGCCCCCGAAAACGGCGGATGGGGCAACCCTCATTGCTAGCACCCGCGCCTGCCACGCCAACTCACTACTCTGCCACTTCGCTCGCCCATCCGAGGCTACAATCACTGCAGCTACCCCACCCCCTCTGCTCGCCAAACCTTGGCTTGTCGGCGATGGCAGCAGGGAGCGCGAGGCGACGGTGGCGCTTGTCGAAGCCGTCGGTCTCACCCTCGTCCTCTGCTCTTTTCTCTCTTTTCTTTCATCTCGGACAGGCCACCGATTAACTGAACTTTTCGGCCACCCCACGTCGGTTCACTACTCTTGCACCCTCGCCACCTCCCCAGCTCTTTCATCGTCTAGTCACCACCATCGATCGTGCTTCCACTGGTTGGGAATATGGAATTCCCCGCTCTCCATAGCCATGCCACCCAACTCGTGCGCGCTCGGGCATGAGCCAGAGAAGGAAGAAAGGGCGAATGGTGATTTTGTAGAGAAAAAAGGAAGTCAGGAGGTTATGGGTAAAAGATCAGAGTTTAAGTGCTAATTCGGAGTTTTTGCAGAGAGTTAAGCATAAGAGCTGAGGGGCCCCACATGTCACGGCTGGTTTGCATCAAAACCGGTGTCAAAACCAGCGGGGAGGATGTTTGTATTGGTTTGATGAGTTCTGGGAGGGATGTAGCGAACATGGCCTCATATGCCATTTGTTCGACTTTGTTTTTGGTGATTCATGACAACATGACCAATGAGAATAACAATATTGTTCAGTATGTCTTTGTAGACATTTCTAGGTCCTAAGGATGCAAAAATGCCACATGCCAAAACCGTGGAAGAAAAAGAAGAGAAATGACACCGTCAGATGAACCGCCGGTACCTTGGAAGACGGTGTCGGTGCAAAGGCCGGATCATTTGGTACACTGCGAAGAATGCTAAAGAGAACTAGCACCGTCAGATGAACCGACATTAGGTTTTCCAGTGGCGCCGGATAATCTGGCAGGGATGAAGCAGCGAAGCAGTGGGCACCGGATGAACCGACGGTCCGTTGCCAGGCATCGTCGGTCTATCCGATGATCGGTGAAATCAAGAAACAGAGCAGCTAGTTGCGGACGTATCAGCACCGGATGAACCGATGGTCAAAGGGATTAAAGCAATGGTTCATCTAACGACTACGAAGATGCTAACAGTAAGGTTTTGGCGCGGAACCCTTCAACCGACGGTTAAATGAGGACCCCGTCGGTGCAAGTGTCGGATGATATGTGTCAAAGAAGTGCAACAACTAAATGACGTGGAGGGGCACCAGATGAACCTACGGTGGTGAAAAAGGGACCATTGGTTCATCCGGCGGTATGAGTTTCTACAGCTTTTAGCCAACGGTTGAGGTTGCTGGATTGTGTGGAAGTGCAGAGGAGTACAAGACACTTAGAAGATCATATCCAAGCCATCCAAGTGCTAAAATGCTCATCCAAAGACTTGCACATGCTTTGTGTGTGTGCTTAATTAGTGCTAGGCTTAGCTTAGAGCTGAGTGAGTGCAAGGTGTGCATACCTTGTGAGGTGATTCTTGAGTGGATCAAGCTGTACAAGGTGCGCCTGAAGCCTTGGGGCCTAAGTAGCTCACTGATAATCATCGACTCCGGCTTGGTGTGGAGTGGCGAGGACACTTTGTGCGAGAGACGTGGAGACCCCCTTCCTTGGTGGAGAAGCTCCTTAGTGGAGGCGACATCAAGGTGACCAAGGGAGCTTGGCAAGTGCCTTCGTGGCGAGTCTTTGTGGCAAGTTAAGTGGTGCTCTTGGGAGAGACTTGGTGACCGGGAAGTAATACTCTTGTGTGGAGTGCTTCAACAACGTGGACTAGAGGTGGCTTAGTGCCTACCGATACCACGGGATAAATCGTGTGTCAGAGTTTGCTTCCTCTCGTCCCTATTTACGTTTCCGCTTTATTTTCTTGCAATCCTTGCTTGTCTTTACCTTCCTAGAGTAGTATCATTCTACGATTGGCTATAGGTTGCAAAACTTGTTTTGGGACGAGGGTTTCACACTAGATCAACCTTACATTGCATATCTAGATATAAATGATCTAGTTTACTTTATGCAACGTAGTGGAAGCCATAGGTTAAGTTTTTAAGTTGTCTAATTCACTCCCTCCCCTCTTAGGCTATGAGCATCCGATTCTTTACCACAGAAGATGTCTGGTTTTGTAGATGAGGGAGGGAGGTCAAGTAGACTTTTTCCATAATTATTCCTAAGAATTACCTTCTTTTTTAATCATTATTTATCCATAAATTGAGCTATTAATGCTTATTTGTTTGCCTACCTGTCAGTCACCAAATGCGGTCCGTGATCATGACTCTCCTACTCACCACCACCAACTTCGTGGTGATCGTGAAGCGTCCCCTCATCAGAGGTGACTAAATGTGATACAAATACCACTCCCGTGAGGTCGGCAACACATTTATTACAACAGTGGTTCAGTCCTTACATCACGGCGGCATAGTGGGCACGGGAGCGCCACCGCCACGAGAAACAACACAAAGCTAAAGACCAAACTACAACAGAAGGCTTCTAAGGCCTCATCGAGTACCACGCCATGGAAGCTCTCTGTGCGACCCGAGTCCACTGTGCACGGTTGGGTGTAGGGCAACGACCTACTCGACGCCTTCGAACGAAGTCGGGATCCTCCTCTAAAAAACAAGCTTAATCAGCAAGGGTGAGTACATACGTACTCAACAAGTTCAACCCCACCCACGAGGGGCTTATAAGGATCATGCACGGATATATCAAGGATCGTGGATAAGGTTTATTTTACAAACACATTTACTCATGGGGGTTTCAATTTTATAACTCAAGTAACTCGCTTGTTTTGTGAAAACCAAATGAAGACTACCGGACTCCCCATCCACAGAGCCTGTGCACACAGCCACACACTTTTCCAGAGAACAACTCACGCCATGAAAACATCCCAAACCCAAACACTAGTTTTGTGACCCCACCGTGACTCGTCCAATACCGTGGACACGGCTATTCGAATAGGTTTTACACTGCAGAGGTTGTACATCTTTACCCACAAGTAGGGTACCGCCACCTAACACCTTAGTGCCGGCGCGGATCCTATCAAAGCCATTACCCACCTTAGCTAACCCTACGAGCCACCACGGGAGCAACCAAGGGGTTATCTCACGTAACTGTATGCACTCACACGTGCATCGCACTCTACTCCTTGATCTCCGCCGCTCACCCGCACTCGATGGCAAGTAGATTAACTAGTGGGATTTATGCTAAGCCGTTGCCACATACAACGGTCGAGTGGTAGTACGATAATTGGGTCATGTGAGATGTCACGCAACCCGGTCCTTAACGACAAGATGGACATCTCCAACACGCTCAACCACAAAGGTACGAGCTCACCCATACTCGACACACGCCCATCCCGCTCACCCAGCTTCTTACTCATTTTCCAAAATATCCCATTTCCATTTTAAAGCACTCACACATTTTAAAGCACTCACACATTTTAAAGCAATCATTTAGGCCAAAACAAGGTTCAATCATAGCAATCAAGGGTGGCTATCCTACCAGGTTTTAACAGTAAAACAATATGCAATTTATAAACGGGTCATAGGGTTGTATTTATAAACTGGGATCAAAGCATGCATCAAAGGATGAGATTGAACTTGCCGCCTTCAAGTCTCGGGAGTGCCGGCTCGGCTCGATCTCGGGCTCGCCGCAGTAGTCGGCCGATCTCGGCTCGAGGTACCTTCCTTCGCTCTACTCCGGCCTACTATAGCGCATACACAGTGCAAGCAAGCAATATAAGCACACATATTACCGAGCTCGAGGGGAGAAATAAATGGAGAGAATATGTAAGTCCTAGGAGGGGTTTGGTTGGTGGGGTACTACCGGGAAGGGTGTGGTGAAATTTGGATTTAAACGGGAATAAAATCGTGCATAAGGTGTTGGGTTAAAGAGGGGTTATAAGTGCTAAGGACCTATTGGTAATTTTTATTAATGGAGAAAGGGGTGTTTATGATAATATAATTTGGTTAGGGCCTAGGTTGTAAATTGTTTAGGACCGACGATTTAATTTAATTAAATTAATCCTTAACCTAGGGGCTTGTTTTGAAAAGAAATTGAGAGAGAATAGGATTAGGGCTGGATAAAAGAAGACCGTGGGGCTTTGGGCAAATGTGCCCTTCTTCCTCCTCGATCGAGACAGGAGGGAGGCCGCCGGGCGGGCGGGCGGCTCGCGGGGCGGGCGGCGGGAGGGAAAGGAGGAGGGGGCGAGGCTTGCTAATCCCGTGCTCACCTTGGTTAGTGATGGCTCGAGGAGGTGGTTCCTCGACAAGGAGCGGCCGCTGGGCTGCGGCAAAGGTGGCTAAGCGGCTCGGTTGGCGGCGCTGTGGGGCGAGCTTGCTGGCGAGGGGCGGTGAGAGGTGGTGGCGCCTTTTATAGGCAAGGTCGGTTCCGGGAAAATCTTCGACTTCGGCGGTGACTCGGCAAGGTGGGCGGCGCGCGGCCTTGAAGGGCGCCGCGACGAGCCTCGGTGACCTCGGCGGGCGGAGTATGGCGCCGCAGGCCGACTTCGGCGGCCTAACGCAGGGGGATGTGACGGCATCGGCATCAGCGGGCACGCGACGCGGGCTGCGGCCTGGGCGCGTGCAGCGTGGCGTGGTGGTAGGGCGAACGTCGGGCGCGACGCCCTGGCGCGTGGCGCAGGGGTGGTAGGCCGGCGGGACCGGCCGGCGTGGCCGGCGCGCGCTGTGGCGACGACAATGGCGGTCCGGCGGTCACGTCTTGTCTGGCGGATGGGATGCTTCACGCCGGCCGTGCGGGGAAGGCGAGAGAAGGAAGGGGCCGGGCGTGCTGGTGCGCGCGGTCAGCGGTGGGCAGGCGGGAGGAAGAAAGGAGGAAGAGAGAGAAGGAGAAAGGAAAAGGAAAAAGAAAGGAAAGAAAAGAAAAGGAGGAGGAAAGAAAAGAAGGAAAAGAAGAAAAGAAAAAAAGGAAAGAAGGGAAAAGAAATGGGGAAAAGATTTAGAAAATTTGGAAAATTGTTAGGGAAATTAGGAGAAAGGATTTTATGGTTTTCCGATTTCCGGCCGTGATTTTCGGACGGCGGTGATGGCGAGGCGGACCGGCGAGGGGACGCGGCGTCTGGATTCCCGACAGTGGCCGATCATGGCGTTGGGAAGGCACGCCAGGTGGTGCTGGTCGGGTGCGGGCGGTGCGTGGATTCAGCACGGGTGAGGAGAGGCGGTGACTAGGGTTTTGGGAGGATTATTGAGCTCAGCCGGACATTTTGAAAACACGCGTGATTTATTAGGTGATTTATTAGGGCTAAAAACGCGGGTGTTACAAACCTACCCCACTTAAAATGAATCTCGTCCTCGAGATTCGGCTAGTTCTAACAGGGTGGGGAAACTCTTTCCTCAACGAGTCCTCTCGTTCCCAAGTAGCTTCTTCTACTCCGTGTCTGCTCCATTGGACTCTGCACACCCGTACTCGATGTCCTTGTCCTTTGACCACCGTGTCCAAAATCTTGAGCACCTCTCGGTACCTAAGATCCGCAGTAAGTCAATTGTTTCCACCGGCACTCGCTTTCTCGATCACTCTCAAACACCTTCGTGGAGAAACGTGGAACACGGGATGTATATCCGCCATTTCCTCTGGTAGCTTCAACCGGTATGCTACTGCTCCAACTTTCTTCAGCACCTTGTACGGTCCGATGTACCGAGGGGCCAACTTCCCGTGCACTTGAAATCGCGAGTCCTCGGTGAAACCTTGAGGTAAGCGAACTCTCCAGGATTGAAGCTTACTTCTCGCCTCTTCCTGTCTGCATAGCTCTTTTGTCGAGACTGGGCGGCCTTCAATTTTTCTCGGATCTCACCTGCTGCTTCCTCGCCTTCCTTTATAAGTGTGGGTCCCACCAAGGCACGTTCTCCTACTTCTGACCACATTAAAGGTGTTCTGCATTTTCTCCCATATAGGGCTTCAAATGGTGACATGCCTAGGCTGGCTTGATAACTGTTGTTGTACGAAAACTCTGCATATGGTAGGCTCTGTTCCCAATCTTTGCCATAGGTAAGGACACATGCTCTCAACATGTCTTCCATAATCTGATTCACCCTCTCATGCACCGGGTCTGGTGATAAGCTGAACTAAAATCCAACTTGGTTCCCATAGATTTATGCAAACTTTCCCAAAACCTAGAGGTGAACTGAGTCCCTCTATCTGAAACTATCCTGCTAGGTACTCCATGCAGCTTCACTATGTTTGCTATATCTGCCTTGGCCAATTTTTCTCCGTCATTTAGTGATTATTTACCCATATGGAAGTGAGCGACTTAGTGAGTCGGTCCATGCCTATTACCCATTTCCATGGAATTATATCCTTTCTGTGTCTTGGGCAAGCCTACTACAAAGTCCATGCCTATCTCATCCCATTTCCACCAATACTTCTGTTTTAAGTCCATGTACATCTTGGTGGATCCCGGGTGAATGGAGTATGCTGAGTTGTGTGCCTCATCCATGATGGTCTGTCGGAAATCTCCGCCTTCAGGCACGCATATCCTATTTTTGTACCACAGGGTGCCTTGGTCATCTACTCTGAAGTCAGGGGCCTTGTTCTCCGTATGCTTGCGGATCTTCATCAGATTCTCGTCGGTTTCTTGGGCCTTCCGGATCTTCTCCTCTAGGGTAGGCTGAACACTCAGCTGGCGGACGTAGCCTTTGGGGACAATGTGTACGTTGAGCCGTGCCATCTCCTCTTGCAACTGGGCACTCTTGGGTGCTGCCTTCTCGTAGGTTTTCCGGCTTAGGGCATCTGCTACTACATTGGCTTTCCCTGGGTGGTAGTGAATCTCTAGGTTATAGTCTTTGACTAGCTCTAGCCACCTTCTTTGCCTTAGGTTCAGGTCGGGCTGGGTGAAGATGTACTTTAGACTCTTGTGGTCTGTGTAGATTTCACACTTGTTCCCAATCGATAGTGTCTCCGGATCTTGGGCATGCACTACGGCCGAATTCCGGATCATGGGTGGGATAATTCTGCTCATGGGGTTTGAGCTGACGGGAAGCATATGCCACTACCTTCCCATCTTGCATGAGAACACATCCCAACCCTTGTCGGGAGGCGTCGCAATACACGACAAAGTCCCGCTGAATGTCCGGCAGGTGGTCCTGGGCCGTGGTCAATCTTCTTCAACTCTTGAAACTTTTCTCGCAGGACTCGGTCCAGTTGAACTTCTTCTCCTTCTTGAGCAGCTCTGTCATGGGCCGGGCAATCTTGGAGAATCCTTCGATAAATCTCGGTAGTACCTGCTAAACCTAGGAAACTCGATCTCGCTCACGCTGGTCCTGCCGTTTGAGACTGCTTTCAACTTTCCCGGGTCTACATACTCCTTCCGCAGAATATGCCCAAGGAAAGATATTTTCTCTAGCCAAAATTCACACTTGCTGAACTTGGCGTACAGCTTGTGTGCCCTCAATTTCCCCAGCACTACTCGAAGATGTTGCTCGTGTTCCTCCACGCTCTTGGAGTAAACAAGTATGTCGTCAATGAAGACTACGACAAACTTGTCCAGCTCTTCCATAAACACCTTATTCATGAGGTTCATAAAGTATGCTGGTGCATTGGTTAGTCCGAAGGACATCACTGTGAACTCATACGCCTAGCGTGACAAAGGCGGTCTTGGGATATCACTTTCCCTAATCTTGAGTTGGTGGTATCCGACCTTAGATCCACCTTGAAAAATACTTGGCTCCTTTAGTTGGTCAATAGGTCATCTATCCTGGGGAGAGGGTACTTGTTTTTGATAGTGACTTCGTTTAGTGAGCGATAGTCCACGCACATCCTCAGGCTTTTATCCTTCTTTTCGACGAAGAGCACTGGGGCTCCCCATGGTGACGAGCTTGGTCTGATGAACCCATTTCGCTGAAGTTCTCTCACCGCTTTTTAACTCGCCAACTGGGCTGCCATCCTATAGGGTCTCTTGGCTATGGGAGAGGTTCCGGGGATGAGGTCGATAACAAACTCTATATCCCTATCTGGTGGCATTCCGGGGAGTTCTTCGGGAAATACATCTGGGTACTCCCGTACTACTGGGATTTCTTCTAGGGACTTGGCCTCCATGCTAAAGACCATTATGTCTGGTCTGCTTCCTCGGGTACGGCAGGTTACTTGCACTCCATCTGGGTTGGTTAGGTGTACCACCTTATCGGCACAACTTATAAGGCCGTGGTGAAGGCTTAACCAGTCCATCCCAAGAATCACATCTATCCTTTGACTTGACTACTAGATCTGCTAGGAACTCTACCCCACTTAAAATAATCCTTACCCGGGGGCAACCCAGTTGACACTTGATGTCACCTCCCGGTGTTCGGGTTAATAGGGGTGTTTTTAGTAGTACTGTAGGTATATGATGCTTTTCCACAAAACTTGAAGATATGAACGAATGTGATGCTCCTGAATCAAATAATATAGTTGCCAAGACTGAGCTGACCAGGAACTCACCGAGCACTACACCTTGTGCCTCTTGAGCCTCCTGTGCGTTGATGTGGTTGACGGGCTCGTCCATAAGACCGGGGCTGCCTCATCCGCCGGTTGTTGTTGTTGCCAAAGTTGTTGTTGCCGCGAACCGGCACGCCGGTTGGCTCGATACAGACCGTTCTTGGCCCGTTCACTGAGTTGGAGAAGGCTGAAGCAGTTGGCTTTTTGGCATATGGGCAGTTGGCAATGAAGTGTCCGGTCTCACGGCAGTTGAAACACACCACGGTTGTTGTTGTTGTTGGTGTTGTTGGCGTGACTGGCTAGTGTTGCTCGTGGAGGCTTCATGGTGTTCGGTTGTTGTACGGTTTGAACGGGTTCTGGGCCTTGAGAGCCCGTGGCTTGGGACTGGTTATCGCATGGGGCTTGGAATCTGGACATGGGGTGTCCAAGCTTCTCGCCTGGGAACGTTCTCTTTGTTGAGCCTTGTGCTCCATAAACTTGCGCTTGTTTTCTTTCTTCTCCTCTGCTTTGGCTCTTTCTGTGAGGATGGCCATGTTCATAAGTGTGTTGAAATCAGGGTAGATCTGAGGGGTAAGCAGAGTCCTCAGTTCCGGAGTCAAACCCTTCTTGAACATCTCCTGCTTCTTGGAGTCCTTATCCACCTCCTCAGGGGCGTAACGAGCCAACTCTATGAACTGATAAGTGTATTCCTCCACGGACTTGTTGCCCTGGCGGAGTTCACGGAACTCGTCTGCCTTGCGCTTTAGTGTGGCTTCTGGGATGTGGTAGCGACGAAACTCTTCCACGAACTCATCCCAAGTGATGGTGGAGGGATCTTTGGTCGCTGCACAGTAGTTTTCCCACCAGGCTAAGGCTGTTCCAGTGGAGGTGAGTGGCCAACAGAACCTTGTCTCGATCCTCACAGTTGAATGGCTCTAGTTCCCTTAGGATGGCCCTTAGCCAGTCATCTGCATCCAAGGGATTCACGGATCCACCAAACGTGGGTGGCTTTGTCCGGAGAAATTCTATCAGTTTCTCATTCATGCCCAGAACACGGGGCTTTGGGCGGGTGATGGCATTGGCTATGGCTTCCAAAGAACATCGGTTAGCCAAATACTTGCGCCAGTCTGGCGGTGGTGGCGGTGGCGGAACCATGTTTTCTCCTCCATTTTCATCCTGATACACTTCTTGGTCGTTAGGGTGCTCCCTTCGTTCAGCATGCGATCCTTCCGCATTTGGGTCCATACGACCGAGCCTTGAAGCTCCTGGGCGCCTTGAAACCATCTGTAGGGGCGCGGGTTTCTATGGGATTTTAGGTGATGTTTAAGTTGATTAAGACGGGCTTTTGAAAAGACAGGATCTGACTCCTGCCGTCAAGCACACAACAAGCACACATGACAAACAAGCACAAACAACTTTATTTCAACCATGAGAGGAGGATACATCCCGATCTACTCGACTGGTACAACGCTGGTACACTACACGGCTAGGCACTATGACAAAAGCTAAGGGTGCGGCTCTAAGCTCGGACCAGCACGGCTTCATCCCTTGGCAAGGGCCTCTGGGGCATGCTACTCGCGGGGTGAGCCATCTTCTGGGGCGGAGTGTGCTTCCAGTGGAATGAGCAGCTCATCGCCGTCATCATCCTGGGGGTTCCCGTCTTCTTGGGGCTGGACGGAAGTTCCTCCTTCGACGGTTGATGTTGGTTGCTCGGCGGCTACAGTCGGTGTTGGAGTCTCAGAAACTCCTCCCCATCCTATGAGGGGTGTCCCAACTATGACTTGTGCTTCTCCAACGGCCGGGACGGGTGTTCCATTGGTCCATTCCTCGTATGCGCTGATCCTGGATCCGCCTTTGAGGCTCTCATGGGCAGAGCTTCGCTTATGGCGTGCGGTCCTTGCTCGCTTGGGCCACTCGGACTTGATGCATCCTCACTGTGACTTCAGCTTGCTCGGCCCGACTGATTTGCTCCCTCAAGTGCTTGGCTTGGTCATCGAAGAGCTTATCCAGGGAGACAAGGTAGGCAACTACGTGGTACAGCAGGTCTTCTTGGTGGCGGCGTCGTTCCAGGTTTCTCATGCGGGCCTGCCAAACTGGGGTTCTGATGGCGGGAGGAAAATACCTCATCGGTGTGGGGACGAGGTGTTCCTCGTAGATCCTGCACAGGTAACGGAGAGTTTTCCGGAGGGCCAAGGGATAGGTATCCCGATGTCGAAAACCTGTGGCGGTCACGCGCCACGGCTCGACGTTGGGGTAGGTGCTCGGGCGATGGAGAGGACCACCCTACAGCGAAGAGTGCCGAGTTGCTCGTACTCTCTACTGTAGTACCTTGGGCGCTCAGTGATACCGAGGCGCTCCAGGGAGTTGATAAGAAGGCGAGCAAAACCAGGCTCCTCCGCACACGCCTGGGTCCATCCATCTTCGGCCATCTGAAAACAAGGGTAGAGTTGAACAAGTTGTGCAAAGGGTAGGGTACAAAAGATAGATAGTTTTATTTATTCACAAAGGTTGGGTACACTCCTCAGGGGTACACTTATTATTATGACGATAGCTCTAGCCTAGGCACTCCATACTCTTCTTATGGGGATTCTTCCTCAGGCTGAATGCGACGCTTCTTCGGTGGAAGGCATTGCTCCAATATCACGCCTCGGTCGGGTGCCTTTATCCCAATGGGTTTCCATGGGTTCTTCTTCTTCTTCTTCCGATATCCACCCATTTTGGTTCCACTTGAGTTAATTAGGCTCAAGTAGATCTGCTCGAGCTCGTGCGGCTCGCTCCTCCGCGCAGCGTGCTTCCTCACGAGCTTTAGCAAAGGCCTGCCATAAACCTTCGTAGGCTCTTTGGTCGATCTCTGCTTTTTCTTCGGCTTTTACCACCTTCTCTGTTTGCGCTATTAATGCTTTTTACGCTCATCGCTCTGCGAGTTTGCTCCTTCAGTTGTGCTGCTGTTTCACGGTAAAGCTTATCTAGGCCGGTGAGGTAGATGGATAGGTGAGAAACTGTGTCCTCTAGCTCTTCTTCTTCGCGTCCAAGTCTCCTCATCCGGGCGATCCATGAGCGACCTCTTCCTCCAGCAGGCGGAAAGAATCCCATTGGGGTCTGACGGAGGTGGTGCTTATAGATCACTCGCAGATGGCGAAGGGCTTTTAAGGGCCTTGTGGTAGGTGTCGTGCGATACACCGGCGGTTTTGGTGTACCAGGGGCTCACATCGGGGTACAACGTGCTCCTAGACACGAAAATCATCACCTCACACCGAAAGGTGCTTCTGAGTTCATACTCCCGATAGAGGTACTCCGGTGGGTCCCTTACTCCGATGCGCTCTAGGCTGAGTAGCAGTAACTTAGGGAGGCCAGGCTCTGCGGGGCAGACTCCTCCGTTCCATTCGGGGTTAGCCATCTGGAATCAGGCAAGGATCAAGGTAAGGATTTGGGAAAAGATGAGCTTAGCACAGGAAAGATTAAAGAGGGGCCAGAGGAGGTCTCGTATCCTAGGGGTCGCGTCCTACGGCCAACCTACGGCTCCGACACACAAGCGTCCCTCATCAGAGGTGACTAAATGTGATACAAATACCAGTCCCAGGAGGCTGGCAACACATTTATTACAACAGGTGGTTCAGTCCCTTACATCACGGCGGCATAGTGGGCACGGGAGCGCCACTGCCACGAGAAACAACACCAAAGCTAAAGACCAAACTACAACAGCGAAGGCTTCTAAGGCCTCATCAGAGTACCACGCCATGGAAGCTCTGTGGCGACCACAGTCCACCTGCGGTTGGGTGTAGGGGCAACGACCTACTCGACGTCTTGGCGAAGTCGGGATCCTCCTCTGAAAAACAGTTAATCAAGCAAGGGTGAGTACATACGTACTCAACAAGTTCAACCCCACCCACGGAGGGGCTTATAAGCAGATCATGCACGGGATATATCAAGGATCAGGATAAGGTTTATTTTACAAACACATTTACTCATGCAGGGGTTTGCTTTCGAAAAGGTTTTCGCAAACAAATTTTTATAACTCATTGTTTTGTGAAAACCAAATGAAGACTGGACTCCCCATCCACGTGAGCCTGCATGCACACAGCCACACACTTTTCCAGAGAACAACTCACGCCATGAAAACATCCCAAACCCAAACACTAGTTTTGTGACCCCACCGTGACTCGTCCAATACCGTGGACACGGCTATTCGAATAGGTTTTACACTCTGCAGAGGTTGTACATCTTTACCCACAAGTAGGGTACCGCCACACGAACACCGTAGTGCCGGCGCGGATCCTATCAAAGCCATTACCCACCTTAGCTAACCCTACGAGCCACCACGGAGCAACCAAGGGCGTGCCTCAACTGGTCACGATCCCCTACTCCTTGATCTCCGCCGCTCACCCGCACTCCTGATGGCAAGTAGATTAACTAGTGGGATTTATGCTAAGCCGTTGCCACATACAACGGTCGAGTGGTAGTACGATAATTGGGTCAGGTGAGATGTCACGCAACCCGGTCCTTAACGACAAGATGGACATCTCCAACACGCTCAACCACAAAGGTACGAGCTCACCCATACTCGACACGCCCATCCCGCTCACCCAGGTTCTTTACTCATTTTCCAAACATATCCCATTTCCATTTTAAAGCACTCACACATTTTAAAAGCACTCACACATTTTTAAAGCAATCATTTAGGCCAAAACAAGGTTCAATCATAGCAATCAAGGGTGGCTATCCTACCGGTTTTAACAGAAACAATATGCAATTTATAAAACGGGTCATAGGGTTGTATTTATAAACTAGGATCAAAGCATGCATCAAAGGATGAGATGGCGTTCGGGATCTCGGGCTCCTGCTCGCGTGATGGTCGGCTCCGATCTCGGCTCGAGGTACCTTCCTTCACCGTCTACTCCGTCGGCTATAAGCGCACACAGGCAAGCAAGCAATATAAGCACACATATTACGAGCTCGAGGGGAGAAATAAATGGAGAGGGAATATGTAAGTCCTAGGGAGGGGTTTGGTTCGTGGGGTACTCTTTGGGAAGGGTGTGGTGAAATTTGGATTTAAACGGGAATAAAATCGTGCATAAGGTGTTGGGTTAAAGAGGGGTTATAAGTGCTAAGGACCTATTGGTAATTTTATTAATGGAGAAAGGGTGTTTATGATAATATAATTTGGTTAGGGCCTGGTTGTAAATTGTTTAGGACCTGACAGTATTTAATTTACAATTAATCCTTAACCTAGGGGCTTGTTTGAAAAGAAATTGAGAGAGAGAATAGGATTAGAAAGGGGCTCGGGATAAAAAGGAAGACCGAGGGGCTTT
Organism: Cenchrus purpureus; assembly: GCA_022644695.1. NCBI lineage: Eukaryota > Viridiplantae > Streptophyta > Magnoliopsida > Poales > Poaceae > Cenchrus > Cenchrus purpureus. The sequence continues at coordinate 59,737,737 of CP053460.1, forward strand.
GGGCAAATGTTCTTCCTTCCCTCGATCCAGACGAGGGAGGCGGGCGCCTCGGTCCGTGGCGGGCGTGGCAGCCGGGCGGCGGGGGAAAAGGAGGAGGGGGGCGAGGGCTTGCTAATCCCGTGCTCACCTTGGTTAGTGATGGCTCGAGGAGGTGGTTCCTCGACAAGGAGCGGCCGGCGGTGGGCTGCAGGCAATGGTGGCTAGGCGGCTCGGTTGGCGGCGCGGTGGGGCAGTGCGAGCTTGCTGGCGAGGTGTGGGGCGGTGAGGAGGTGGCGCCGGCCTTTTATAGGCCCTGAAGGTCGGTTCCGGGAAAATCTTCCCGGCGACCGGTGATGACTCGGTGGGCAACGGCGGCGGCCTTGAAGGGCGCTGCGACGAGCCTCGGCGAGGTGACCTCTCGGCGTGGCGGAGTAATGGCGGCGCGGCCTTCGGTCGCCAGCGGCCTAACGCGGCGAGGATGTGGCCAGCACGGGGCGGCGGCGCGGACGCCAGGCGGGGCGCGCTGGCGTGTGCAGCGTGTGTGCGTGCCGTGGCGGCCGGGCGTCGGTGGGCTCTCGACTGGCGGCGTGGGCGGTGGTAGGCGGGACCGGCGGGAGACAGCCGGCGCGGCGGCCTTGTGATGCGACGACCAATTAATGGCGGTCCGGCAGGGTCACGTCTTGTCCTGGCGGATGGGATGCTTCGACGGCCAGCCGGTGCGGAGCAGACGGCGTGCGGAGAAGGAAGGGGGCGTGCTCGGTGCGGCGGTCGGCGAGGGCGGCCGGGAGGAAGAAAGGAGGAAGAGAGAGGAGAAGGAGAAAGGAAAAGGAAAAAGAAAAGGGAGGAGGAAAAGAAAAGAAGGAAAAGAAGAAAAAGAAAAAAAGGAAAAGAAGGGAAAAGAAATGGGGAAAAGATTTAGAAAATTTGGAAAATTGTTAGGGAAATTAGGAGAAAAGGATTTTGCGGGGTTTTCCGATTTCACGTCGGCGTGATTTTCGGACGGGCGGGTGATGGCGGCCGGACCGGCGTGGGACATGGCGTCTTGGGATTCCGGCACGGTGGCCGACCGCGGCGTGGGAAAACGCGTGGGTGCTGGCAGGTGCGGTGCCGGGTCATGACACGGGTGCCGTTGGTGAGAGAGGGAGACGGTGACTAGGGTTTTGGGAGGGGATTATTGAGCTCAGCTGGACATTTTTGAAAACACGCGTGATTTATTAGGTGATTTATTAGGGCTAAAAACGCGGGTGTTACAGATCGCCCTAGTGATCGCCAGCCCCACCACCAGGGTTCTGCTCCTCACCACCAGCAGGCTCGTGATCGCCCTGGTGTGCGCCACCGCCTGGGATCTTATCAGCCTCTACCTGCTCAGGCTACTCGGGCTCAGGCAGCTCCAGGTCCTCCTCTTCCTCCTCCTGGTGGCACGGTGGCAGGACAGTGGGCAACTGCGGCTGCAGCTCAACCACAGCCTGCTTGGCGCAACACCACATCATACGACTCAGACACTTGAAGATGAATCAGAAGCCAAATTAAGTTTGTCAGTAGGACATCAAGTCAACAACAAAAGGAACACATTAAAAATGGAAACAAAGATTAAACTTACTCTCAGATATGTGTAGGTACGACCCCCGTAGATAGCATCACGAGAGGAATAATGCACGACAAAATAGCTGGGTGCAGGCGCAGGGACCCCATGAGCAAACCTATGCTCACGAAAAGACTGCCAAATAAAACAAGCAGAAGGAAGCAATGGCGGAACCTGGAATTTTAAGTAGGGGGGCGACCAAACACAATCAACTTCTCATACTAGATGTGATAAGAAAATAATAAAATCTATTATATAATTTATCACTAATTTTTTATGCTTATAATTACACTTATTATTCTAACCCATAAAGATCAAAATAGGGAAAGTTTTCATTAATTATATTTTAGATGGGGCGATGCTTCCTATATGGCCCATTTGCATTGTATATAAGACTTTGTAGTGTACTCCTACAAGCCATCTACTAATGTATTGAAAATTTGTAATCTCTTTCTTCTTGCAAAGTAATATCAAATGTCTTTTTTTATTTAGCCATATTTTTCTTACAAAATTATACAACATAAATACACTGGATGGCACTAGTAGCTACTAACTATACTCAACTGATGTAAATATTTTTAAGAGATTTGTCATGTATATTTTAGGATTGCAAAGTCAATATAAACATCTTCAGAAAGACTTTTACAACTTTCAAATATAATAGAATTTTTTTGATATAGTAGTGTAAGTTAAAAAAGGTTGGGTCTAACTATATATACTCATGCATGTCCATTCTTTTTATGAAAAAAAATCTTAGGAAATTATGATAAACAAGATATTTGTATTTCTTCATTTTTTATTTTTTAATTCTTTTGAACCCCAATCTGCTTATTTTTTTTTAAAAAAAGCACTTACATCGTGTCAATTTCTGCCGAGACGGGCCTGGTTTGGTGGTATTGTGGTAAGCTCTCGAGAGCAAAAAAAAACGGGAAGTCTCCAGTAGCAGTAGTCCAGTGCTCCTAGCAAACCTAGGCCAGCACTCCTGGGTGTAGGTACCGCTGCTTTAATTTCTTCGCTTCCGAGTTCATCACAAGGATCGCCCGTGCACGCTTGCCTAACGAAACGAGTCAAAGTACGCAACCGCATACTGAAATTGAATCTGTGGCCGTGAGCGATCCTACTATCTTAGGACTCGGCTTTTGGCTTTTTTATCGCTTTTCGGAAGATTTCAACTTTCCAAACGTCTCGCCGTGCATGCGTGGCATGAGCATGAGTTCATGGACAGTGTGACACGACAAGCACGACGAGGTTTTCTTTCTGAGCAATTACGGCAGGTGCTCTTGCTTCTGTATCATTATAGTAGAGACTAGAGAGAAAGCATGGTGTTGTGTACAATCCTGGCAGTTTACCATGCAGGGTGAACTAGAAGAAAATTAAGCGATAATTAAACTACTGAAAGGAGATCAACAACTCGATCAAATAGCATCATGAATCCAGAAAGGATCACTTTACATGGACGGCCTCAATTGCATGTGTCGTTTACAGCCACATTAAAATTAACTATATACTACCATCCTCAGTTCAGTTCTTTATTACTCCATCCCTCCGTGCTAAATTGCAGGTCGTTTTAGCTGTGCATAATGATATCTATGAACTTACCCTAAAAAAAAAATGATGTCTATGAACTTAATTAGAAAAGCCAAAACGACTTACATTTTGAAACGGAGGGAGTAGTATCGAAGACCCGATGACGACACAGCGTTCCTGCCATAGGTTCTAGGCAGGCAGTGCACGACTCGAAGCGAGTCCTGTGCTAGCAGCTGCGACTCCACAATATATCATCGTCGTTGTTAGAGCTTACTCTTCCTTTCTACTCAAAAAAAAAAAAAAAGAGCTTACTCTTCCTTCTGTCGATGAAAAAAACGTGCTATTACAGCACGGTCGCGAAAAGAAGTCACAAAGCTGGTGCTTTTGTTGCTATGCTAGTTTGGTACAAGTCTTGACCTTCGTCGTCTCGTCAGTCGTCACTACTGCGGCTATGGCTGGACCACATGTACACTACCTGAAATACCGGGTCGCCGACGATGACTTTGGCACGGCGCCGGCCGGCCGGCGCGGATCGATCGACCTGCCGGACGTCGAGTGGAGGCAGGTAGGCTGGTACATCAGGTGCACTACCTAAGCCCAAGGGAGCGTGCGAAGCAGAGTCATTTCGTCCCCGACCTCCACAAGCCATGCTCTGGCTTCTATGGTGCGGCGGCGCACGATGCGTCCATCACACGGCAGCTGCTGCCTCGCGCGCTCTCCGCCTGGCAGCGGTCTCGCCGCGGCGACGGCGGGCCGGCCGAGGGCGGCGGAGGGAAGTGGCGCGTCCTCAGCATCAGCTCTCTGCTGCCGAGCGCGGCCTGCGCGGCCACGGCAAAGAGTAGCCTGTTGACTGATCGATCTGCCTTCTTGTAGTACCTCTTTTTCTTTCTAATCAAAATTAGAATTTTTTGCCGTTCCGTTAAAAAATAATTATTATACCTTCTTAAAGGAAGAAATTAAATTGGACTACCTGGATGCATGCAGTGGCGGCACGAACCAAACGTACTTGATCACGGATCTCGTCTAGAATACTTCACAGTGTGGACTCGGAAAATAAACGGGAAGACATTATGCGAACCGTCCATTATCTCCAGTGCTGTCCTAGTCGTCCCAGGCTATATATGTGTCCTCCGTTGCTTTTCTTGCGATCACTTGCAACAACTCTACGAGAATTTTGACCCGCGATCTTGGATCTAGCTAGCGCGCACGCCTGCCTCACGAAAAGAGTCAAAGTGCACAGACACAACTGCAATCCTAGGCCTTTCCTTTTGGCTTTGATTTCGCTTTTCGCACGCAAGAAGAGATCTCGAGCCTGTGTGCATGCATGCGTGACATGAGCATGCATGACAGTGACACGGGACGAAAACGAGCGAAAGCTTGCAGCTGCCACATATTTTTATACCAGCACGGCAGAACAGAGCGGGTCCTGCTACTAGTAGCCTCAGATTCGATCTACATCGTACCAGGACATTACGAGTCCACACGTAGGATAAGGAAATGGAGATTAGCGACGCGAGCGCACACAAATGCCATCGTTTAGAAGAACTTAACAAGTCAAGTCTCTCATTATTTCTTTTAATGAAAAAAACGTGCTGCACAGCACGATCGCGCTTTTGTTGTGCTAGTTTAGACAACGAAGGCTTGACCTTCGTCGTCGCTGCGGCTAGCTGTAGCTGGTAGCTGAAGCACACTACACCCTGAATACCGGGTCGCCGACGCGAAGACGACTTGTACGAACGACGTCGCCGACGAATGGCGCGGAGCTCTGCCGCCGGCTTGTGGAGGCAGGCAGACCTAATCTGTGACTCGAAGATGCGAAGGCGGCAAGGAGTGCTACGAGTACGGACTACCTACATGCATATATGCTCGCAAAAAATATGCATGCAACGTACGGCACGAACCAAATGATGCGCTACGTACGCGATCATGAATCTCCTGATCTAGACTAGTACTCGATCTCCAGTGCTCTCCGCAATGTTGAGTTTACCGTCGACCATCAGAGTATCTCCAAGAGTGTTCGAGTTACAGCGCTAAAATTTAGTGTTAAGAAGAATTATCTTAAAAAAAAAGTTAGAGTAAAATCCAGGCATATCCAGCAGGGGTCAAGCTAGTCACTGTCGAGATCGACCGGTGGATGCCTGGTTATATTAGGTACCCGTACCCCCGCCGTAATGCTGGTTAGGTACCGGCGACATACCGTTTGCTTTCTTCTCACTTTGCAACAACTAACTCTACGAGAAAACCACGAGTATATTGCATTGACCTGCGGCTGTGAACAATCCTATCCTTAATTAGGCCGCCTTTCCTTTGGGCTTTAATTTTGCTTTTCGCAAGAAGAAGATCTCGAGCTTGCTTGTGTGAATGCTGACAGTGTTCGACCGGGATTCCTATATATCTTCCGGAAGGCAGTAACCACTTGAAACTTCCATGCTTTAAGATTCGTGCGGTCACTGTGGACCGCACGATCTCCTTCTTCTCCCCGCCGTCATCTCCTCCGCGTCACACGCGCGCGCCGCCGCTGCATGCCGAGGAGGGTGGGAGGTGGGCGGGGCGGTCGGCGGCGGGTCGCCGCTGGCCGGGGGCGGCGGTCGAGGTGGCGGCGGTTAGGGTTTGGGTTCGGGGCTCGGGGCTCGAGTTCTTGGTTCCATGGCGGCGGACCTAGAAGGGGAGGTGGGGAGCCGGAGGACCAGCGGCGGATCGGATCGGCAGGCGGAGGCGTGAGCGCCGTCGGCGGTCGGACCGGGATGGGCAGTGGCCGTGGCGGGGCGGCAGTCGCGCCGGGTTAGGAAGGCGGGCTCGCCCGGCGGTGGGTCGCGCGGGCGGGGAGCCGCCGGCCGGGGTGGAGGACGAGGTGGCGGGGACGGCGGCGGCGGGTGTCTTCGTGGAGAAGAAGGGGTGAGGAAGAAGAAGGTGGAGGAAGTTGGGCCGGCGGTGGGCTGGAAGTTTCCCTTCTTATGCATCTTCCAGAAGCCATATAGGATCCCCGTGTTCGACGCGTACGGGAAGAACAAATTAAAGGCTTCTTGCAACTGCCACATTTTTTTATACCACAGCACGGCAGCACAGTGGACGACTCGAAAAGGTCGAAGCGAGTCCTGCTACCACTTAGTTTAGTTGACGAGTTCATGTAGGGGAAGAAAATGGGAATGAATTAGCAACGCCGCGACAAGGATCGGAAGACCTTTCTTGACCAGCTAGACAGTGCGTAATTTCTTTGCTACTACTCCGTAGTTTACACTGCCCACACTGTCGATCGAATCGGGGAGAAGTAGTAGTGGAAATAAGGAAGCTCTGGAAATTGTGACCTGGCTAATCTATCATCATCGTCGTCGTTAGAACTAATCACGAGTATGTTTGGAATGTTTTAAAGCGATTTCTGCTGATTTTGTACAGCTAATTTGGTGTGAGGGTACGTAAAATACCGCATAAGAAGCATAAAACATTGTAGAAAAACAGACGAATTCAAATATCGATCTGTAAATAAATGAAAAACGTGCCACAGAGCACGGTCACGAAACACACACACAAAGCTCGTGCTTTTGTTGCTCTAGTTTAGTAAGAAACCTTGACCTTCGTCGTCACTCGTCACACTGGCTATTGCTTGTTGCTGGAGCACACTATACCCGGAATACCGGGTCGCCGAAGACTTCTACAAACGACGTCGCCGACAGGCGCGGAGCTGCCGGCGAGTGGAGGCAGGCACACCTAACCTGCTGGGTTGAAGCAGCGAACTCCTACATAAGAGGCGCCCAAGGAGGCAAGAGCCCCTGTCCTCAGCCGCGTCATTTCGTTCCACCGTACCCACGGTGCGCGGCCTAAGCCCAAGGTGCTCCACAGGCAGCCATGGCTCCACCGGCAGCCACAGGCAGAGAAGGCTGCTGCTTCCTCATCGCCGCCCTTCTCTTGCTGGCAGCTCTCGCCTCCCCGGCCGTCTCGGCGCCGCGGCGGCGGCGGCCGATGAGGGCAGCGGAGGAGGGGTGGAGTGGCACGGCGTCAGCCTCAGGTCGCTGCTGCCGAGCGCTGTGTGCACGGCCACCACGACCACGGCTGGTAGAAAACCGCACGCGCGATCCGTTTTCCTCGTAGCAAAACTTATTTAATTTCACCAGCTGCCCATAACAAGTGATGCCCATCATGCAGTAGCGGCACCTAACAACTCGTCGGCGCTCCCCGTCGTGCACCGACACGGCCCGTGCTCGCCGCCGCTGCTGCGGTCACGCGGCGGCGGCGGCCCACCGTCCCATGCGGAGATACTTCGCCGGGACCAGGAGAGGCTCCACGCCATGCACCGCAGGGCCTCCAAGGGCGCCGCGAACGCGACCATCCAGGCGCGATGGGGCAGACCCCTGGGCACCAGCAACTACTTCATCTCGGTCCGCCTCGGCACGCCGGCGAGGGACCTGGCGGTGGAGTTCGACACCGGCAGCTCCCAGTCGTGGGTGCAGTGCAAGCCCTGCGCCGGCTGCTACAGGCAGCACGACCCGCTCTTCGACCCCGCCAAGTCGTCGACCTACTCCGCCGTCACCTGCGGCGCGCGGGAGTGCCGCGCGTTCGGCTCGCAGAACTGCTCATCATCTGGCAACAGCAACTGCCGGTACGAGGTTTCGTACGGAGACCAGTCGAAGACCACGGGCACCCTCGCGCGGGACACGCTGAGGCTGACGCCCGACACGACCGTCCCGGGCTTCATGTTCGGGTGCGGGCACGACGACGCCGGGGTGTTCGGCGAGGTAGACGGGCTCTTCGGCTTCGGCCGCGGGGAGGCGTCCGTGTCCTCGCAGGCCGCGGCCGTGAACGGCGGCGCGGGGTTCTCCTACTGCCTCCCGTCCTCGTCGAGCACCGTGGGGTACCTGGCCTTCGGTGCAGCCGCGGCCGCCACCGCCCCCGCGAACGCGCAGTTCACGGCCATGGTGCCCGGCCAAGACGAGTCGTGCTACTACCTCAACCTCACCGGGATAAAGGTCGGCGGGAGGGCGGTCAAGGCGCCCCCGTCCGCGTTCGCGCCGGCGGAGGGGACGATCATCGACTCGGGCACGGCGTTCAGCCGCCTGCCCCCGCTCGCCTACGCCAGGCTCCGGTCGGCGTTCCGGCGCGCCATGGCGAAGCACGGGTACAGGATGGCGGCCGCCCCGCCGCAGCCCTTCGACACGTGCTACGACCTCGCAGGGCACGAGACGGTGCGGGTGCCGTCGGTACAGCTGGTGTTCGACGACGGCGCCGCCGTGGACCTCCACCCCAGCGGCGTGCTGTACGCGTGGGACGAGGCGTCCCGGGTTTTGTGCCTGGCGTTCGCGCCCAACCCCGACGAGACAACCTTGGGCGTGCTCGGGAACGTGCAGCAGAGGACGCTCACCGTCGTCTACGACGTGGGTAACCGGAAGGTCGGGTTCGCCGCCAAGGGCTGCGCCTGAGATCGATCGTGGTGTGGTGTGGTGTGGTAGTGATTGTGTAAACGATTTCTGAGTATGTCTCTGAAGTGTTGTCCCAAAAAAAAATGTATGTCTGAAGTGTATTACGCGCAAATGGAAATGAGCACTGCTATCCTTTAGTTTTTCCCGTGCAATTCTGTGTCCGCTGCTGTATGCCTCTGTCAGTACGCAAATCGACGGCGGGCACTGTTCTTCTTCGTGCTACGTGTCGCCTCGCCGGGAGCAGCGAAACTCCTGAATTTTTTTTATATATTTTTTCTCTATATTGTAAAAATAAAAGGTCCGTCAGAAATTTTGCAAAACTATACATCTGCCGCCGTGGCTCACGGTGCAGTTCTACCGTCGCCGGCGGCGGGGCCGTGTGTAACAGGGCACATACCGCCGTGGGTCACGGCGTTAGGAGCCTAGCCGTCGTGCACCGGTAGGAGCCTGCGCGCAGGCGTGGCCTCCGTGTAGCGCCGTGAGGCCAGATAGTATGGACCTATCCGCGTGCCCTGGTGTAGGATTTTTTTGTAAATTTCAATTTTTGAAGCATTGATACTTAACGACGAACCATTAATACTTAAGACGAATTACGAAACAAGCAATGGCACGCGACACAAGTACCTAACTTTGTGCGCTAGACCTAACGTGCCTTAGGGAATTTAGATAAACGATTACAACATTTGTAGTCTGGTTGATGCGAATAGTACCCGGAGAACCGGACATCATAGACCCGCCGAGTCTTTGGGAGGGCATGTAGTACCCGGACGGGGTGGAGTTGAATCACGGTGGCGGGGGTGGAGTTCTTGGTGGAGTGTTGTCCTTCTTCTCGTGGCACGGACAATGGCGAACTCGTCCTCACACCCGGTGTTCGTCTTCACCACCATTGGTCCGGTCACCGGTCCGTCGTCGTCGTTGGTAGATGTCGGATCGGAGAAGCCAATGCCGACGCGAGTTCTTGCCTCAGGTTGAAGATGACAACATCCTCGAGGTAGTTGATGTACTCTTGATACGGGTCAATAGCTCGGGGATCCACCCATTGCACGAAACCGCAGCTTATCGGTTGTTCGAATCTGCGCAGAAACCGTGATTACATTAGTAAATCATAAAATGATGAAGGACGAGGTCATAGAGTTTTGCTTACCCATGCTCGTGAGCAATGCGAGCGTCGACGAGTTGTCCCATCCACGGTAAAACGCATCACACGAGAACTCACCGTGTGCACACCTTGGCCGCTTCTGTTTGATTTGGTGCGTACTTTCTAACATCACGTATGGATTTGAAATCTCTCTTATCTAAGACCGGAAAATTGCTGTTGAACTCGGATCTTGCTTGGCTCCACGTCTTTGGACCGAGGAGTCATCATCATCCCAGTCCAGAACTCATTGGTGCTTGTTGTGTTGTGAAGTGACCGGAGAAGAGTGCTCACATATATGTAGGCAATAAAGCGGGACGGTGGGCCATTCGATCCGGCAAGAAAAAGCGGGCTGACTCGGGAGGAAACACACCCTAGTACTAGGTACACTGTTTGGTGCGACTCACGTAAAACACACCCTATGTGTTCATCTTTGTTTGGTGTGCATTACTCACAGAAACACACCCTAGTACGAGTTTTTACCGTTGCATCGAAATGCATCCGAAATCAAGTTCTTAAAGATACAACCCGACTCTAGAGAATGATGAAATGAAATCATAATTTTTATGGATACGGTACACTTTTCGTCTAGTACTCTCGTCTCTGGGTACAAGTATTTCCCTTCCTCATAATCATCCGGCTTCCTTAGCCCGGCGAGTCTCTCCCTCTTCCTCTCGCTATACTCCTTCACGGGCGGCGCTTCACGTTCTTTGATCTCCGTGAATGCGAATTTCCTCCTGCTGCTCCTTACGTTTTTCTTCTTGTTTTTGCCTCAACCATCCTTTGCCACCTCTCACGTCGAGCGACCCGTCGCCTCGGACGTAACGCTTGTCTTGTTCGGACTGCTCACAATCTAGCCACTGCATAAAATCACAGAGAGGAGGTGGAGTCTTTTTTCAAAGACAAGTTAGCACATAATAAAATAGCAATGACATATTATTTATTTAGTAATGCAGTTTGTTCTTACTTTTGGTCTAACATTGCGACATGGTGGGAGGGGGTTATGCTCGTAGTTCACGCACATGAAGAACCTCATCTCGTAGCAGTACCCGAGAACGTTACACTTGACAAGCTTACAGTTGTCACCGCAGTAGCACATAGGAGTGTGGATCCCTTTTGGCATCACAACCTTGTTCTTCCTACTGGTGAGCAACTCCAAATCCAACTCAGGACCCGAGGAAGCCATTGAAAGCCTAAAAAAAGATGAGAAATATGATAATTCATTACATGTTTCATTTGAAATTAGAGAACAATACATAACAGGATATGATAATAAATTTGATGACAAGAAGAAAACAACAAGCAAATGAAAAGGTAGTTCAATTATTACAACACGATAACATGCATAAGTTCAAATATTACAAGACCTTGCCAAATAAAATGGTTCAAATATTACAAGACAAAAACATGCATAAGTATTTCAAATATTACAACACGGTAGCACAAACAAGTACGGTCACTGCATTCCTTCGTTGTAGCGACGGAACGACGTCCACGCACTAGCGAAGGTCTTTGGAGAAGTGGCGTGGAAAAGTAAGATGCTTCGGTGCATTTCTTGTAGGAGTGTCCTGGATTTTTGCACTTAGAGAATATCTGCACCGCAGTCCGACCTCATCCATGTTGTTCCTAATCCTCTTCTTCTTGCGTCAGAACCGACACCTTGGCACATGGTTGGATTTGGATTTGGTATGTACAACGCACTGTCTTTGGGGTCTTGAGTGAAAGTTCCAAGATGCGGTAACCCTCAATAGTGTGGTTCTAAGTGTTTAGAATGGTTTGCTTGAAAGTATTTAGGCACGTGCGACCCCAATGGTTATTCTTTGTTGCAAGGCATGCAGCGATCACATGTGAGCAGGGTAGTGTAGCAGCGGCTTGGCAAGAGCATGAGCATGTCGATTCCCAATAAGCTTTGTTGTATTGTTATTTCACCATTCGCTTTTGTGATTTGACCGGCAATTTATCCGATATTTCCACGAACTTCCTCGCCGGGATCACGAAGTAGAGGTTGTGGGTAAGCTCTGTGAGCAAGAGCAGCCTTCTGTTTTGTTGTCAAGTATTCAGTCATCCATGTTAAATACACCTTCTGACAGTCCTACATAGCTGCATGTGTTGCAGTAGCATGCTCAAGAAAGTACTTCATTGTGCGGTACAAGAAGAACTCAATGATACCAACAAGAGGGAGAGCTCTGGCACCACGCAAAACCGCGTTGTAGACCTCAGCAAAATTTGTTGTCATTATCCCATACCTCACACCTCCCTTATCAAACAGGAGACACCATTTCTCCTTAGGTTCATTTTGAATCCACTGGATGAAGGTCTTCACAGCACGTCCCCTTCTCCTTCTAACATTTGGAGCATCTAGCCCCACGTCCTCCGAGCGGCTCTTCCCGGGTTCGATGCTTAGCTTCTTAGCTATCTCTTCTGATGCTTTCTTCGTCAGATCATCTAATTTTTGCCATAGCTCGTAGAATTTTTTCTCCTGATTGGTCGAACATAAGCGCTTGAACAATTGTGTAAGTTCTTTGTTCTTGAACTGGCTATGAAAGTTTGCTGCCATATGCCTCATGCACCACCTGCTATGCACATCTGGCCATTGTGGTGCTCTGTGACGTTCTTGACTACCTTCTTTGATGTCATTAATGGCCTGCAAAATACCTTTGTGTCTATCGTGTATCACACACACGTCGACACATCTCCACCACCATCTGCTTCAATCTCTCCGAAACTAATACCAAGCTCACCATTCTCTCCCTCTGCAAAAGCAATTGCCAATGGCAACAACTGATTGTTGTCATCTACAGCCACAGCTGTAAGGATTGTGCCCTTGTATTTTCCTGTTAGGAATGTGCCATCTATGCAAATGACTGGTCGAAACCTTTGTTTGAATGCAGCGTGATAGTTGGACCCAATGCTAAGAATGCCCGCTGCAAGACTTGCTTCCCTGGCCTTGATACAAGATTATAAGTCTTGATATCGTAATAACTACCATGATTGAGCGTGGCAATTGTGTTCAGCAATCGAGGCAGATTGTCGTAGGATGCTTCGTAAGTACCCCACCTCATCTCCAATACCTTCTTCTTCGCCATGTATGACTTACAATAACTTATCTGGTACCTAAATTTCTCCTCAATTGCCAAGATAATGGACTTTGGCTCATAAGCAGGATTTTCTACAATCTTAGCAAACATTTGGCTGGCCACAAAACCGGCTGACAAATTACGATGGCTCGCATCTAGCTGCTCAAGTACACAAGTGTGATCCACAACAGATCTGATCTCCCAGTAATTTTTCCACTTGCCCTTGGAAGCATACACTCGAAAAGGACAGTTGGGCTTCACACATTGTACATCATATATGTGTGGAGAATTCTTCACTACCCTGAACTCTCTCTGCAGAGTAAGGGTGGCCCACCTCTTCACTGCACCCTTCACCTCTACTGCACTCTTATACATGGCGCCAACAGAAACCTGATTGTCTCTATACTCTCAGGACACATTCTCACCAGGATTGTGAGATAGGCGTGAGAAATTGTAATCGATCTCTTGGAACTAGCGGGTCATCCTCATCATCGAGAGTCCTCTTCCAACCCACATTCATCCTCATCGGCCTCCATTTCATCTTGCTGAGTACTTCTTCATTAACTTCCCCTCACAATTTCACCATGAGCCTCAAAGGGTGTGTCACCATCTCCTTCTTCTGCCTCAGTGGAAGCACCATCTCCTTCTTGTGGCTCAGTTGCAGGACCATCTCCTGCTTGTAGTTCAGCCTCACCCTGGTGAGCAGCACTACCCTCCTCATGCACTTGACTACTAGACCCAGCCTTATGAACAACTTGGATAAACAACATCACAGGCAAACCAATTTCACATGCTGTTTTGATATAACTCCTCCAATGTTCAGTGCCTTGAAGTGGCATAAGCTCCCAATATACTGACTCACTCCTGTTGATTAGAGCCATAATGGACAAGTCATGTTGCTCTGCATCTACATGGAATGCCCTATAAAAAAGTTGGTAATGGACCCCAAGTTCTTTCGGCTGCTCTTCTAATCACATGGTCAACCGAATTAAATTCTGACAAGTCAACTCCATGTTCACCATATCTAATCGCCAATTCACCGAAATACAACTTGACCATGACTGCATCCGACATGTCTGACAGAAAAAACCGCTATTAACAAGTGGATCTGCAACTACAAAATATATCTACTCAGAGCTACACTAAAACTATAATTTTACTAATCCATCTACACTAAAACTATAATTTTACTATGCAGGTCTACACTAAAACTATATTTTACTAAGCGGATCTACACTAAAACTATATTTTACTATTATCACAGTTCAAACTATTAAGTACTGAGTATTACATCTAACGAGACGAAAAACCGGCAGAGCTTCGCACCTTCACCACCTCCTCCTCACTCCCTTCTCCTCTTCCCCTCTCTTTCTTTTTTTTCGAATTATTATGACATTTTTTCTGAATTTCGGTGTTATATAGGCAGCAGTTCCTAAGCGCCGTGGGGCACGGCAGCAGCCCACGCTAGAGGCCGCCGCCAGATGTCCCGTACGCCTGCGGTATGTCCTACCGCCCGTTACGGCGCAGATGTCCGTCGCTGGCCACGTTTTTGCAAAATAGAGAAAAAAAATATATAAAAAAAATTCGAAACTCCTGCACGCCGTCGTGGCCCCGTGTGAGCCGGAGTGAACCGAGCCGAACGGGCCCCCGCACACGAGTTTGGGCCGTCGTTGGGGGAAAGAAGAAAAAGCCAGCCCATCATGCCGTCACGTTTTTTAGGGCCGTCGTGCACGGTCTAGGCCTTCCTATGCTTGGATATTTCCACTACAGTTTCTTTCATTTGCTAAAAAAAAACTACAGTTTCTTTTAAAAAAATATTTTCCACTACAAAATTTCGAAATTGATCAAATCTTGAGCAAATTTAGCACTGCCCCCTCTAACAAGGAGAAAAGAGGATTTCTTAGCTACGCTCCTGAACATAGAATGATGCAAGTAAAGATGATGCACGTAGCAGGCTAGCACGTACTAGAAGCATCTAGCATCTTCTTCTCCATAAGCATCTAGCATCTTCTTTTCCCTCGCGCTGTCGTGCGCGCCGCGCATCCATGTCCGATGACGACGGAACGCGTCAAAGGCTCACGTGCTAATTCAATCCGGCGGCCGGGCTCAACTCACAATCCTCCTACTGTTACGAGAGCTGCGTTTCATTCGGCCGGCCGGCACGGGCGCGTAAAAACGCACTCGCTTGTCCCGCAACCGATGGGCACACCGGCACGCTCGCATGTCCGATCCGTCGTCCGTCCCCTTGCAGAAACACGGCTCCGGTCGCTGTTTGTTAGCGCCTGTTGTTTTGAGTTGAGCTGGTTCTTGGTCGTGGACTCTCGTCGTCCCTCCGTGTGTCCCGGGGACATGATTGCTTCGTCACGATCGCAAGCGCCGCCGGTGGTGGCGCACCGGCGCTCGCTGCTGCGCAAGTCGACCGACCACGGCGCATCGGCGCGTGTAGAGCCACGCAGCCAGCCAGCCCTGCACGCGCTGCACGTACGCCCTTTTGTCCTACTCGATCCCGTGTGGTGCGCGCGCGACAGGAGGAAAGCTACGTCCATCATCGATCCGTCTGCCGCACGCAGCAGCGCACTCGCCAGCCACCGCCCGGCCGGTTGCACGACGGACGCCGGGGCGGCCGGGCGGTGGTACGTACGTACGTGGTCGTTGCCGGTCGTCGTCGCTGTCGTCACGACGGCTCCTGCTCCGAGTGGCGTCTCTGTCGACACGACGGCTCTCCGTCGCCGGCTCCGAGTGGCGTCGTCGTTTTCATTCTTTCTCCTCCTCCATGGCTCCATGCCCGTCGCGGTCTAACCAGATAGGGCACGGAGAAGAGCTAGTGACTGTGTGACTCTGTGAGAACGTGCCGGAGCCGTCGTCAAGTGCGGGGGGAAAGGCAGCGACGACGACGCCCGCCTGCGCCGGCAGTGGCGCGCGCGTGCGGACCGGACGACGACCACCACCACGCCTGTCGAGTCTTCGTCGTCGTCGAGCCCCGGCGCGGCGCGCTCGCGCTCGCGCGCGCACCCGCCGCCGCTCCGTGCCGGTCCGTCGCGCACCGAGGCGCGTGGCGCACTGCCTAATTTTTGGTCCTCCACCTCGCCACTGCGGCCGTAGACTTTGACACGGTGCGGGGCGAGCCACACCACGACGACGACGCAGCGGTCCACCACTACACCACGCACTATATAAGCAGCAGCGCGTCGTCGCTTCGTGGCCATCTCGCTCAGAGCGCGCGCCCTCTCATCATTGGAGCGGGTAAGCGACCGACCGAGCGAGTGAAAGCCGCAGCAGGTGTGCCCGGAGAGCGAGCGAAAGCGAGAGCGAGCCTCCCGCTCATCCGTCATGGCGCCCGTGGCGCGGCGCGCTGACGCTCTGCTCCGTGGCGGCAGCGGCTGCCTCGCGGCCGCGCTCGCGCTGCTGGCGGCTCTCGCGTCGGCGGGCGAGAGCAGCGTCGCCGTCGCCCCCGACTGGCACGTCGTCAGCGTCGGCTCGCTGCTGCCGTCGACCGCAATCTGCACGGCCGCTGCGACAGGTAGTAGCTACTAGCTAGGGTTCCCTCTGGTTCGCACCCGCGCTTTGTTCTTGCACTGTTGCGTCTTCCCTAGCTTACCGGCGTTGAGAGAGCTGGCTCCTAGTAGCCTGCTACCATGGTCGCTGTGTTTCTTTTCTTCCTCCTAAAAACGAAAGCATGGTAGGTGACGGTGCGCTGATGCATGAACTGAAAACGCGAGGCGGTGCCCCTACTACCAGTGAGGACCCATTTTCTTAATCGTAGAACAGAAGATTAACCCAGCTTAATTTTAAGCACCGATACTATCTTAGAATGTTCTTTTGTGTGGCGCCCTGGCGGCCTGGCCTATTGTCTCTGATCCAAGGTGAAGACGTCAGGGGTACAAAAAAATAGTGTACTCTGCGAATAGCAATCCTACACGGAATTCCTACTGTTTTCCCAGAGATTATGATCAGTTCGATGTAGTACGCACGTACGCGTAGCCAAAGAAACCGTAGTCATCATCCTAGTGGAAACAGATAGCTACCTTAGCTTAGCTTTATGTCAAAGTCAATAAAGGAGACGCATTTTGACGAGCTGGCTGTGTAGTAGCCTAGTAGGGCACATTTGCGGCACTACCACCCACCGCTGTTAGGTACACAAGATAGTAGTCGTCAAGAAGAATGCACCGTGCATGAAGCGACAGCAGTCTCGCACAAGAGCATTTCTTGATGTGACCATCCAACTGTAGAACATGCACGCACTTCCAAGAAATTTCAACCACAGAATTTCATGCCGTTAGGTTCCTTCCGTGTCAGCTGAAAAAATGATGGACAGTCTCCGAGCCCTGATAAGAACTCAAAACGTATCGTGTAGTGTAACAGCTCAAAAGTAGCAAATTCAAAGGAGTAGCAGTCAACCCCAAAACCTGACGATTTCGTCGTTCGCGATGTCTTGTATGCAGATGCAGCAGCGGCAAACTCGTCGGCTGCTCTCAGCATCGTGCACCGGCACGGCCCGTGCTCGCCGCTGCTGGCTCGGGTGGGCGGCCGCGCGCCGTCCCACGCGGAGATCCTCGACCGGGACCAGGACAGGGTCGAGTCCATACACCACAGGCACAGGGGCTCCGGATCCGGCCCCCGCGCCGCCAAGGGCGTTTCCCTGCCGGCGCAGAGGGGCCTGTCCCTCGGCACGGGCAACTACATCGTCTCCGTCGGCCTCGGGACGCCGAGGAAGGACTTCTCGGTGGTGTTCGACACCGGCAGCGACCTGTCGTGGGTGCAGTGCAAGCCCTGCAAGGACTGCTACGACCAGCAGGACCCGCTCTTCGACCCGGCGCAGTCGTCCACGTACAAAGCCGTGCCCTGCGGCGACGCCAACTGCCGCGGGCTCGACTCGTCGACCTGCGCGTCGGGCAACAAGTGCCGTTACGAGGTCGTCTACGGCGATCAGTCCCAGACCGACGGGAACCTCGTGCGCGACACGCTGGCGCTGGGCCCCTCCGACGCGCTCCAGGGGTTCGTCTTCGGGTGCGGCGACGACAACTCCGGGCTCTTCGGCCAGGCCGACGGGCTCGTCGGCCTCGGCCGCGCCAAGGTCTCGATGGCCTCGCAGGCGGCGGCCAAGTACGGCGCCGGGTTCTCCTACTGCCTGCCCTCGTCGTCGAGCTCCGCGGGGTACCTGTCCCTCGGCGGCGCCGCGCCGTCCAACGCGCAGTTCACGGCGATGGTGGCGCGCAGCGACACGCCGTCCTTCTACTACCTCGACCTCGTCGGCATCAAGGTGGCCGGAAAGACGATCAGCATCCCCGCGGCCGTGCTCAAGGCGCCCGGCACGGTGATCGACTCCGGCACGGTGATCACCCGCCTGCCCGACACCGCGTACAAGGCGCTCCGGTCGTCGTTCGCGCGGTTCATGCGCAGGTACAAGCGGGCGCCCGCGCTGTCCATCCTGGACACGTGCTACGACTTCACCGGGCACAAGACGGTGCAGATCCCGTCGGTGGCGCTCGTGTTCTCCGGCGGCGCCACCGTGAGCCTCGACTTCGGCGGCGTGTTGTACTTGTCCAAGGTGTCGCAGGCGTGCCTCGCGTTCGCGTCCAACGGCGACGACACCAGCATCGGAATTCTCGGGAACACGCAGCAGAAGACGCTCGCCGTGGTCTACGACGTGGCCAACCACAAGATCGGGTTCGGCGCCAAGGGCTGCACCTGATCCTCCTGATATCGAGCAGAGTAAATAGTCTCTAGCCGATATCTACGCTGCCGGTGATTTGGTAGCAAGATTCGTACACGATAATACGGAGTACAGGGCAAATTGGTGATCACGCGAGCTGTAATGCGACACTGAAAGGAAATAAGCATCATCAAGCCGAAAACTCTGCAGAGACACGCGCGGGCTCTCCTCCCCTTCCTTTCCCCTCGCCGGCACCCTTTCCTTCTTTGCTCGCCGCCGGCCGTCCGCCGGTGCCGCCACTATAAACTTGCTGCCCCCAACTAATCCCACTCCGTCGGCATTCACAAGTCGATCCGAAACACAAACAAATTTCACCCTCGCACAGTCGAACCAATCTTGCCGTCTCGCCGCAATGAAGGTGCTCAATGTGACAATGTCCTAGCTATCTTCATGGTGCTTGCGCTGCCTCCTCAGAGCGATCGGGTCCTCCTTCCCCGTGCTAATGTACTCTGCCGCCGCGGCGCTCCGAGGAGCTCCCTCGAGGCCATGCTCGAGACGATAAGGAAGCGCGACGTGCACGCCGAGGACGCCGTGCCTTTCCTTCCGCCGCTGCCGGCGCGGCCGAGATGCCGTGTCCGGCCGCCCACCAGTCCAAGGCGACGGCGATCACTGCCTCCTGGGTTCAAGCTTGGTAATGGCGGTGCGGGTACCGTGCCAGTTGACGAGAAAGCAGTTGTTGCCACGGACGGCGCTACCATCGTCTCCGCGGGCGGGGCCGCCGCCGAAGTCGTGCACCCGGCCGTCAAGATGCAGAACTCTGCGCCTCCGTGCATGCGCGCAGAGGGCGGCGGCGAGATGTCGGGGACCGAGGTGGAGCCTCGTGGCAGGTGGTGGAGGTGCTTTTGAATTTTGATGCGTGCCCTGCTTGCTACACGCCGCGGCTACCTAGCCTGCACGTCAAAGGCTCAAAGCAGAGCCAGTTGCAGTATGCATGTGTGTCTCGTCCAAGTTGACAAGCGACGAGAAACATTTTATTGATTTTGTTCTGTTGATGTTGTTCTCGGCTTCTCGCCATTGCCAATAATCAAGATGCGCTTAAGCTTGGGAGTTGAGGAGAGGACAGGGTAGCTATTAGCCAATGCAATAAGCAGCTACTAGATTCTTCTAGATTGAAGATTTGTGAAGAAATTATGAGGGAAAAACATTATTTATTTCGTTCCAATAATCCTTAGTCGCAAGCCTGTTTATTCTTTATTCTTACACACACTGAAAAAACAGAGACACTGATCAACAGGCTATCGTTCATGTTTGTGCATCAAAGCCCAAAACGCGCTCGCACGCACAAAACATTATGCCAAGCTAAAAGCTAGCTACGGCACTCCGTGGCGGTTGATGACGTCCGTGGACGCGTCCCCGCGGCGGCGGCCGGCGGCGTCCTTCCCTCCCCCCAGATCTCGCTGCGGCTGGACGTCGTCCTTGCGCCTTGCCTGCGCCACGGGGACGGCGTTGCCCGGTACGGTGGGCGCGTCGGTGCCGCAGCCGCCGTGGGGCACGTCGGAGACGGGTAGGTGGCCCTGCGCGCCGTAGCCGCGCATCTTGTAGTCCTCCAGGCCGTCGTACCGCACGTACGGGCTCGTCTCCGTCGGGAGCTGCACCGTGTCGGCTCCCTCCTCCTCCTCGGCGGCGGCGGCCGCCTTGCGCTCTCGCCGCTCCTTGGTCGCCTCCATTGCCGTGCGTGGGCTTGCTGCGATAAAGCTTACTTTCTTCTTCTTCTTTTCGCTCTTGTGGATCAGGTGCTCGCTCGAGAGCCTTTGTGTTTGTGATCAGCACGGCGAAGCAGCGCGACGACCTTTATAGCGCGCTGTCACGTGAGTAGGCAGTAGGCACCTAGAGGTGCGCGCCAGGGCCACCTCGCGAGTTCGCGGAGCGACGTGGCGAAGCGTAGTGGCGCACTCCCTGCACACGTGCCCTGCACGGAGGGTGATCGGGGGCGGGACACGGGGGCCTCAAATTTACGGGCGCCCGTTGGTATGGATTGGTGCGGTCGATCGGACCTCCTGCGACTTCCCTTTCCGGGCACACCCCCCTGTTCCCTTTCTTTCTTTTTTGCGACGGAGCGCGCGCTACTGCACTTTTAGCGAATTATAAAATCATTTTGAAAACCGCGCTACTGGTTCTCTTTTCTAACACGCTTCCGCTTCTCTTTTGGGAAGCCAAAAACATTCGGGACCATGAGAAATGGGAAATAAAATTGGGTGGGGGAGTATGAATAAAAGCTAGTTTTAATGGAAGCAATAAAAATAACAAAAAAATATTTTTGATAACTTTTACAACAAAAAGATTTTCGTTTTGCATATTTATAACTAAGAGCTCAATTTCGAAAAAAAACAAGTGTACTGGCATTGATATTGTTGCTTGCAGATCCTTGCACATGTGGTTTGTTAATTTTTGCTTGACCTGTGAGAGAAAAGGGGGGGAACGAAGAAAACCTCATTAATCATACAAACACAGGAAAGTGTGTAGGGGAAAGGAATGATTTCAAAATAAAGAAATATGAAAAATAGTATGTACATAAGAAACTGCAATAGAAGTAATTTTGTGCTACATTTTCACTGTGTAGAAAAAAAAGTGTGTTGCATTTAGCAGGCATACCTATTGACTCTTGCTGTGTAATTATCAAGTTGAATGCCCTGCAAATCAAAAGGGAAAAAAAAGAAAAAAGAGTGAAAAATGTGTTCAGCGCACAGGGGAGTAGTAGGTGAAAAATCAAATACACGATGCATCCAGTTCCCCTTTTCTTTCTTCTGTACAATCTCAATCTAGTTCTGAGCCACATGTGTTTTCTTCTTCTTAATTTTCAGGATTGTTCTTACCCAACCAAAAGATCACTGTGTGGTGAGATGTCATCTAGAAAATAGAAGCTTTTCTAAGTTGCCTCAGCTGAAAGAAGCTTTTCTAAGTTGAAAAGTACTGTTGAACTACTTGAGGTCTACATTGTGTCAAGAAAAGGTTAAATGGTTTGGCAACTTTGTGCATATGAGGCTGCTGGACGAGATTGATCTCAATACCATCATCGACGATTTGGTGTCTAGAAATGTTAGAAGGAATTATTCAAAATGATCTAGTAATAACTATTACCATCCAGCTGTTTGCAAGTTAGACTTTTGATGTAATGACATATCACTGTTTTCACCATATGGTTTTTTATAATGCATCATCAACTTTGCAATTTAATTATATCAAACTGATAAATGTTTACCAGGGGCCTCCATTTTGGTTTCACAGGGCCCCAAAAACACAGGGCCGGCCATATATGTAGGACATGTACGTACAAGCCTAGTAGCTCGTTCAACCAAAGTTGGCTAGGCTCGAAAAGAACATATATTAGCAGCAACAACAAAACTAGCATCCATCCATATTATTACTAATCCAGTGGAAATTAATCAGAGCAGGCAATTTGTGGTACCTCCCAGCTGGGCTTCTAGCGCTAACTGTACAAGCTAGAGACAAATACACGATGCATGCAGATGAAAGTAGAAATTTCCAACCCTCTCCGATACAGGGGAGTAGTAGGTTGATGAGATTGTTTTTTTACTTACATGTTGTTCAACAATATGCCTTATTTCAGGCATGATAAGCTGATTTTCCTCATGAGTACATAAGTAGTATGTGAGGGATTCACGTTGTGCTTTGGCATGTTCCTGTGTGTATAGATTCATAGTCAGGGGGGAGAAAAGTTGAATAGGAAAGAATAACAGAATGTGCTGTCATAAAACAGGTGAAGATGCTTACTGGATTGAAGTGAAAATGTGTCTTGCCATCATATGACAGTAATAACTGGAGCACATACAGGCCGCTGTCATTTCTTGAGTGTGGGCCCAATGATTTAAAAAAAATCATAGTCAGTATTTAAAAAGGAAATTGGTGGGATTGCATGTTACAGATGAGATGGGTGGCATTATTTTGTGAGTTGAACTTAACTTGTTATTGTAGTTTGAAACACTTCCTATCACCGTTTCCATCTTGTAGATCTGAATCCTTGTGAATCTTGCATGAACAACATCAAATACCCTTTTGAAGTTTGAGACAACAATGAGGGCATATTGTTGAATGATTTGTTTGTCCTTGAAGGGACATATCACTTCAAACCTCCTGTCTCTGAAATTTGCTACAACAAGGTACCAGTAACCACTTTTCCGTACAGGCACGAAAACCTGGCAGGTGTAAAAAACAGCAAAAGTTGAGAATCATTTATATGTGTGAAAAAAAGAAGAGTAAAGTTTAAAAAACAGCAAAAGTTGAGGATCATTTATATGTGTGAAAGGAAAACGGAGAGGCAAAAGGACTAGGGAAAAACATTTCAGAAACAATACATAAGTTGTGAAAAATATATTTTTAAAGCAATATATTTTAAGAATATATTGTGAAAAATATTTTGATAAAACTTTATCTAAACATTCTTATAAAATACTTTATATAATTTTTTTCATATAGGAAAAAAGATAACTAAGAAGTTTTGTAAAAACTTTCTAATAACTTTTGAAATGAATATAAGAAAACAATTTTATTTGAAAACTTTGAAAATATTAACATAAAACGTTTTAGAAAACTAATTTCAAAAGTTTTCTATGAACATTTTGAAAATATTTTGACAAAATTAAAATGAAATATTTTCTAAAATATTACTTTAAAAATATTTCAGAAAAATATGTCCAAAAAGTTTCTCAAATAATATTACTAGAAATAATTTAATATTAAAAATTTGGTGAGAACTTTTCAAAAACTTTTCATACAAAACATTAGAAAATATAAACTTTTTCTATAATGTTTTGAGTAAATTACTTTTTCCAAATGATAATAAGAAAACAATTATAAAACTAATTTTTCGAGAAGAAAATGAACATAAATTGAAAACTTTGAAAATATTTCAAAAAAATGTTTTAGAAAATTAATTTCAGACATTTTCGATGGAAACTTTTCGAAAATATTTTGATAAAATTTATATAAATACTTTAAAAAATATCTTCTAGAAAAACGTTTTGAAAATATGTACCAAAATTTTGTGAAAACTTTGCAAAAATATATATATTAAAAATTTTCTAAGAACCATTTAATAACTTTTCATACAAACATTAGAAGATAAACTTTTTCTATAAACATTCAGTAATTTTTTTTAAAAGTCTTCATGCAAAAAATATTTGAAAAGAATTTTATTTAGAACAATATTTTTGAAAAAATTAATCTTCTTGTAGGAAAGATTTTGAAAAAATTATTAGAATTTTTGAGAAAAATAATTGATCAAAATTTTTTATAAAACTTTGTAGGAATAGTTTATGAAAAATATTTTGATAAATCTTTAGTTGAACACTCTTATAAAATGTTTTATATAAAATGTTTTTTCCATATTGGGAAAAACCCATTGCATTCGTCCAAAATACACTCAAAAGTTTCATGAAAAAAGTGGTTTAAAAACCAAGAAAATTTTGTCAAAATGTTTTGTAATTACTTTTCTAATAATTTTTTTGATAATAATTTTATGAAAAAATGATCAAAATTATTTCAGAGAACTTTTCAAATATTTTTGTAAAGACATTTTAGAAAACTAATTTCAGCAGTTTTGTATAAGTTACGAAAAATATTCGATAAAAGTTATTTAAATAATTTCATAAAAATATTGAGAAGTGCAAAAATTTGTAATAACTTTTCATACAATGTTTCAAAAAATAGATAAGTGAAAAGTTTTGTAAGTACTTTTCTAATAACTTTTAAAAATAACTGAAAATACAATTTTACGAAAAAAATTGATTCAAAACTATTTTCCTATAATCTTTTAGTAAATTATTTTCAAAAGTTTTCAGAAAACTATTTTATATAAATATTTTCAAAATATATCACTTGAAAAATCTTTTAGAAAAATATGTCCAAAACTTTTGTAAAAAAATATTAATGGAAATAATTTATATAAAACATTCCTATAAAATACTTCAAAAACTATTTTAAGAATATATTGTGAAAAATATTTTGATAAAACTTTATCAAAACATTCTTATAAACTACTTTATGTAAATTTTTCCATATTGGAAAAAAGATAACTAAGAAGTTTTGTGAAAAATTTCTAATAACTTTTGAAATGAATATAAGAAAACTAATTTAAAACTAATTTTACGAAACAAAATGATCATAAATATATTTGAAAACTTTGAAAATATTAACATAAAACGTTTTAGAAAACTAATTTCAAAAGTTTTCTATGAAACATTTTGAAAAATATTTTGACAAAAATATGTCCAAAAGTTTCTTCAAAATATTCGAAAATAATTTATATAAAACATTCTATATTGTGAAAAAATATATATTAAAAATTTGGTGAGAACTTTTCAAAAAGTTTTCATACAAAACATTAGAAAATATAAACTTTTTCTATAATGTTTTGAGTAAATTACGTTTTCCAATAATGATAAGAAAACAATTTTAAAACTAATTGAAAACTTTGAAAATATTTACAAAAAACGTTTTAGAAAATTAATTTCAGAGGTTTTCGATGGAAACTTTTCGAAAATATTTTGATAAAAGTTATATAAATATTTTCAAAAATATTTTCTACAAAAACTTTTTGAAAATATGTACCAAAATTTTGTGAAAACTTTGCAAAAATATATATATTGAAAATTTTCTAAGAACTTTTTAATAAGTTTTCATACAAACATTAGAAGATAAGCTTTTTCTATAAACATTCACTAATTTTTTTGAAAAGTCTTCATGCAAACATAATTTCGAAATTTTTTTTATTTAAAACATTATTTTTTGAAAAAATTAATCTTCTTGTAGGAAAGATTTTGAAAAAATGATTAGAATTTTTGAGAAAAATAATTAATCAAAAATTTTTATAAAACTTTATAGGAATAGTTTATGAAAAATATTTTGATAAATCTTTAGTTGAACACTCTTATAAAATGTTTTATATAAAACTTTATAAAATAGTTAAGAAGTTTTGTAGAAACTTTCTAATAACTTCTCAAATGCAAATAAGAAAACATTTAAAAATAGTTTTATCAAAAGAAAATTAATTTCAAAACTTTAAATCATTAATCTCTATACAGAAAAGTTTTTGAAAAAATAATCATAATTTTTGTGAACATAATTTGATCAAAAATATTTCATGAACTATTTTAAGAAATAGTTTTCAAAAGTTTTCTATCAAGTTTTGAAAATATTTTGATAAAATTCATATAACTATTTTCCTAAAATTATTACTTTAAAAATCATTTACAAAACTATTGTCGAAAACTTTGCAAAAAAATATTCGAGATTGGTACAAAATTTTACGATAAGAAAGTTTTGTAAAAAATTTCTAAGAACTTTTTAATAACTTTTCATACAAACATTAGAAATAACTTTTTCTATAAACATTCGGTAAATTATTTTGAAAAAGTCTTCATACAAAAATTATTTGAAAAGAATTTTATTTAAATCATTAATCTTCTTGTAGGAAAGATTTTGAAAAAATGATTAGAACTTTAGTGAAAAATAATTGATCAAAACATTTTATAAAACTTTGTAGGAATAGTTTATGAAAAATATTTTGATAAATCTTTGGTTGAACATTCTTACAAAATATTCTATATAAAACGTTTCCATATTGCGAAAAGGATAACCAAGAAGTTTTGTAAAAACTTTCTAATAACTTGTCAAATGAAAATAAGAAACATTTAAAAATAGTTTTATCAAAAAAATTAATTTTTGTATGAAAATAACGAAGAAGTTTTGTAGAAAGTTTCTAATAAATTCTCAAATGAAAATAAGAAATTAATTGTATGAAAATATTTAAATAAAATTTATATAAATATTTTTGAAAAACTTACTTAAAAAACTTTTAGAATTTTTTTTTCGAAAGTTTATAAAAAACTTTGCAAAAAATATTAGTGGAAATAGATTATATAAAAACATCCTATATTGGGAAAATAAATGTCAAAAATTTGGTAAGAACCTTTAGTAACTTTTCATACAAACATTAGAAAATAAACTTTTTCTATAATGTCAAAAACATTAGAAAGTTTTGCAAAACATTCTATATTTGGGAAAAAATATATTGAAAAGTTTGAAATATACTTTTTGAAAATGTTTTAGTAAATAATTTTCAAAAGTCTTCATGCAAAAAGTTATTTGAGAGTATTTGTTTAAAAACATTAATCTTCGTACAGAGAAGTTTTTGAAAAAATAATCAAAGTTTTTGTGAACGTAATTTAATCAAAAATATTTCATAAACTATTTTAAGAATAGTTTGTGAAAAATATTTGTATAAATAGTTTGTGAAAAATATTTGTATAAATATAGTTTTTGAAAACTTGGTCAGAATTTTTTTGAACATAATTTGATCAAAAATATTTCATGAATTATTTTAAGAATATTTTGTGAAAAATATTTTGATAAATCTTTAGCTGAACATTCCTATAAAATATTGTATATAAAATGTTTCCGTATAGGGAAAAGATAACTAAGAATTTTTTTAAAAACTTGGTAATAACTTTTCAAATGAAAATATTTTATCCCTATTATTTAACCTTATAAAATATCATATAAAATCGAAGGTAGAAGAAAGGGATATAATGAAATTCTTGATTTGATCTTCTTACCTAAATTATTTTACCTTTTTACCTAAATTATTTGAATTTTAAAACTAATTTTACAAAAATAAAATGAACAGAAATTGAAAATATTTAGATAAAACATTCAATGAAAACTTTTTTGAAAAATATTTTGATATAAATAAATTTTTAAAAAATATTACATTAAAAAACTTTTAGAAAATATATGTTGAAAGTTTATAAAAACTTTGCAAAAATAGTTAATGGAAATTGTTTATATAAAACATCCTATATTGGAAAACAATATATGACAAAATTTTCGTAAGAACCTTTAGTAACTTTTCATACAAAGATTAGAAATAAACTTTTTCTATATATTGTCAAAAAATAATTTTACGAATTAAATTCAAAAGTTTGTATGATCTTTTTCAAAAAATATTTTTATAAACATTTATATAAACATTTTAAAAAGATATCACTTATAAAACTTTTAGAAAAATATGTTCAGAAAGTTTTGTAAAAAACTTCCTGAAAAATATTACAAAAAGAATTTATCGTTTTATCATTTTTCTCTATAAAAAAACTTTTGTGGTAATTTTTTATAATGAATAAGTTTATGGAAATATTTGATAAACTTTTGAGAATAGTTTGTAAAAATAGAAAATATTTGTATAAAATGTTTCCATATTGACTAAACTTAATTTTCCAGAAAGAAAATGGTCAAAAACATTTTGTCTTGGAGAAGTTTATTTAAAATTTCAAAAGTTTCGTATAAAATTCTTTAATAAAAATTAGTTTTCTTCGATATTGAGAGTTTTGTGTAAAATTATTCTTAAAATTTTTGAAAAAATATTTTTATAAGAATAGTTTATTATAAATGTTTTAGTACAAGTTTTTAGTTTATTTTCTATGAAATATTTTACTAAAATGTTCATGAGATTTTTTTGGAAAAAATAATTCATTGATTATTAAATATTTTTGTGAGAAAAATGTTTTGCAAAGATTGTGTAAAAGGTGGGAAATTTTAAAAATATTATTAGATAAATAAGTTTTTCGAGTGTCGTGGGTGTGTGAAACTTTTATTTTAAAAAGGAATTAACTTTTTTTCCAATTTGTTGAAGGCCGAAGGAAACAATTGGGCCTACAGTATGTGGGTGTCCTATGCGGCCCACGGGTACCCCCCCCGACAACTCACCCCCCGCATCGAGAAAATAGACGCCGTCATCCTTGCCCCCTTCCTCCCCCCTCTCCAGCCATGGCAATCCGCCATTGCTGCCGGCTGGAGATCTGAAGAATAGGTATTATTAAAATCAAAAAAGCCTTAAGAGCCTAGTCAGTCTGACTAAAACCAGAACCAGGGGCTTATTAATTTAAACAAAAAAAGAACCAGAGCTACTCTGATAGTGAGAATTGTTCCCATTCAATTTATATGGGGCTATCATAGTATCAGTTTTTGAGGTGAGACTACACCTAACATAAACTCTGAACGGACTTAAGTTTCGAATGGATTAATGAATATTGTCTATGGAATTTTAAATTATGTAAGGTGTTCTGTTTTTTTTAAAAAAAACTCAGTTTGAAAATATGTATGTATGCTGGTTTGTGGATATATAATAACTAAACAGAAAATGGTGCCAAAATTATATAATTTGCAGTTGGTGTCCTTGATTTTAATTTGCTATCTTATCTTAATCCGACTCTGTTGCCCTTGTGTTGAAAAAGGAAAAGAAATTATATAACTGGTCTGTTGACCTCTCGCCGTGTCACTTTTTCCCTTGGTCCGGTTGCCCCTAGCCCTTTCTCGGTGTCGCTTTGTACATTGGATATTTGCATGGATGGGAGAAACACTTTTACTTTAGTATTTTGCAGCATCAGACCAAGGGAGAACTGGTCAAGTTTTGCACCGGCCAAAGGAAAATGCTACAGGTGTATGTAGAAGAAGAAAGTAAACAAGAACTGTTTTGTTCAGATGAAACGAATTAAAATAGTTTTCTGGACACCTGCCAGCAGGTACATACCTTTTAAGAAATGCAAAAAAGTCGTTATTTGGACGCGACAATTGTACTACCCCAGTACTCATCTGGCTTGTGGTAATGCTAATAACTTGCAGGCCTAAATTGCAATTAACTTGCAAGTTCATAAATGTAATATTGTCAATGATCTTCAATTAAGGTGTATACAAAGAAAAACATTAGCAATCGCTAGCAAAATAGCTGACATATGAGTAGTAATGCACAATTCCAGGTAGCAGCATGCATGCATGTGCTGCTCGGTTAGGGGGGTCCTATCTGATGGAGTTTCTCTCCAGCTGACAACTGTGATTGCGACTTGTGAATGTGCGACTAACAATACAGTAGTGTGTGGGAGATCGACCTTTTTTGTTCGCAAGACTGACTGTCAGTTAGACTTGGACTAGATCAGGAAATTTTGCCTCAGCTAGTTAATTACGTTCGCTTTCATTACTTCATCAGCTTCCTGATCTCATAAAAGAGAAGCAAAAACACATACCGAACACATACTGAACATTACCGAACATTGCGCCTTACATGCATATAAAACAGTTACATGCCAGTGTAAAAAGGAGGAAAACACATACCGAACAATGCCTCAACTTGGTTGTGGTGACTGTGTGCTGTCAACAACGTCACTGTAACTTGGATCATAGCTTTTCTGAAAAAGGGAAAAGATAAAAGATAAACATGTTAGATACATAGTGTAGGTCTTCAAAAAAAAAAGCAAAGCTATTTGCAAAGATTCTTTGCTGCACAAAAATAAAAGGGAAGGTGCTAGAAAATTTCTAGTGAACAGGATGGGCAAAATAACTTGTAAGCATTAGTTTGACAAAAGGGTAAAAAACAATTCTACCCTTCCCACATAAATCACTTTGTTTCTCCAATATATGTGCGTAATAGAACCAACTGATATGATTTCATATGAATCAACTACATCCACATGCTAGAAAAAAGAAATATAGAAAGCAAAGAGAGCAGCACCGTTGAGTTGTAATGCGAGCTTCTGTCTTCATTTACTGATGGATTCTGATGAGGATTGCTAATGTCATCCATCCGGGCTGGGCAAAAACAAAGGTTGTAAAAAATGTACACACATGCCCCAACAATATGTATATTATTTGCTCATACATAATCAACGGGTCATGTAACAGAAAAATTTTGCTAGTGTCATATCACACAAGGAAAGACTTATATCATGCAGTTAAGCGTTCAATTATGAAACTGCTGCACCACTGATGATGGAGTCAACTTGCCAAACCATATACTGGTTTTACAATCCTATGTGCTCCAGAATCGTGTCAATGGTTTTGTATGGCAAAGCATTTACATATCCTTATATACGTACAAAACCGGCCGCGGCTATAGGCTGCAGAAAGCGGTATGTGGCGTGTACATATTCATTCTTACCAAATTCTTGCTCATACATAATGAACGGATCATGTAACAGAAAAAATTTGCTATACTGAATATTTTGCTATGAAATAAATTCAGATACTAGTTCTGCAAAAAAAGGAAAATGCCAGGATATAAACAAAGCAAAATACTATAGGCTGATCTCTCCCCCAGTTCACAAGCCCATGGATCCCCCGACAATGAAAACCTCTTGATGTGAATTACGAATATGATTAGAAATAAAACAACCCAATAAAAATGCTACAGAGTAATCTAACCACCGCAACAATCTAACACTACATCGTCACACGGTTCAACCCCCAGCCCCGTCGTCGATCCTATGCGACACCGCGTGCATGACCAGATGCTGTTTCGCATCAAATCCCGGCGCAAGGCTCTAGCCCGGGGGATCCTCGCCGCCACGCAGTACAAATCCTTCGTAAACACCACGCCTTCGCCCTTAAAAAACGCCCAGAAATCTTACCTTCTTCTTCTTCCGGAATCTCCCCCACCACTGCCTAACCCAACCTCACGCGAATCAAACTATATTCGAGTTACATGAAGCTGGGGCGCGATTCCGACAGCTAAAGTTCAAAACCCGATCCAAATCCACCAAGAGGGCGCGGGGGAACTGAAAAAACGGGATGCGGCAGGACGGAAGACTAACCTGGGGAAGTTCCCTGGAAAATTTTCCGGAGCGGAGGCCGAAATCGATCAGGATCTGGACGCGCGGGTGGGGATTTTGGGGATAAACTGAAGCGGCGTAGAAGAAAGGGAAAGGGGAACGAGAGACGGGGCGGAAGCGGAACAGGGGCGCGAGTTTCGAAAAAATGAAAAAATGAGGACGGAACAGGGCAGGGGGGAGAGGAAGTGGACCCCATGTGATTTTTGACGCGCGCGGAAACGAAAAAGAAAACGGAAAAGGAAACCTGAGACGCACGTGGGAGTCCGTTTCGGGTGCCAGCAAGTCGACCGCGAGTTTTCCAAATGCCGGGCGATGGTATACTCAACATTGCGGCGGGACACACGGCTGGAGGGCCCAAGTATCGGGCCCACAACCGACTCTTCGATCCAGTCCGTCAGGCCAGCAGGAAACGCATCCGTGACCGTCCGTCGCCGCCTCCCTCTCCGTTCCGTGTTGGGTCCAAGTGTCTCCCCATTCCGCAACGGAAGGAGAGGAGGCGTCGTCGACCGCGTCACCGCCGAGCGAAAACCGCACGAACCCGAGGCGGACGAATCGTCGGAGAGGGAGGGGGCACGGCGCGCGCGGAGGAGGGAGTCTCGAGAACGAAGGCGTGTGTGGGGGAATTAATGGCGACGGGGGCTGCCGCGGCGGCGGCGCCTCACGTGGTGGCCTCGGCCACGGGATCGCCGGGGACGGTGGAGGAGCAGCAGGCGGCGGGTGTCGGCATCCTGCTCCAGATATCGATGCTCGTGCTCTCGTTCGTGCTCGGCCACATCCTCCGCCGCCGCAAGTTCTACTACCTCCCCGAGGCCAGCGGCTCCCTACTCATCGGTGCGTACGCCCGCCACGCCTTGATCCTCTCGGAGGCCTTTGCAAATCGCAAATGTCTTGTTATTTGATTTTCGAAATGGCCTTCCCAAAAAAAAAAGTTTTTCGAAATGCCGACCAGCACACTTGGAGCTAGGTTTTGCCAATCCTACTAATCATGGGGACATATACAGCTAACTGTCGTCGGGATCATCACATCGTGGATGATGGCACCGTGCTGTTTGAGCTGTCTGCTTGGTGGAAAGTTGAGGGCGAATCGTTTGACGTGGAGCGTTCGACCAAAGCTAATGTTCAGCTGGCATAGGAGAACAACATTCTTTTTTCCTTTTCTTCCGAGAGGGAGTAGGAGACTGTTTCACTGGGACCTTGGGAAGGGACCCTTCTATTTGAATACTATATGCTGATTACTTGTTAGAGATATAACCCTTCGATTCCACTATCATGGCGAGTCAATGGCTATAATTTGTCTGGGCAGGCAAACGAGCCTGCACCTCTGCATCATATAGACTTCAGTTTTTTATACTGTACGAATTATTTGGACCTTTAGGAAAACCTCCTTTTTTGTTCTTTTTCGATTAATCAATGTAGTGAAAACTGTTATACAAGTTTCTTTTGGTAAACTGAAACCTTTAGATCACACTGTGCGCTGAGAAATGAGAAATCATTTAATACCCTTTTTGTCAGGGATGATTGTTGGAGGGCTTGCTAACATATCAAACACTCAGAAAAGCACCAGGTCTATATGCTACATCTTTCTTATTCCTTTTGGTAGAGCACAAAATATCATTATATTCCTGCTACTTTTTTAACACCATTTGATGTTTGTTCTATTTCTTTTTTTTTTGTTAATTCAGGAGATGGTTTAATTTTCGGGAGGACTTCTTCCTTCTCTTCTTACTGCCTCCAATTATATTATATCCTTGATTGTATTCTGCTTATGTGTTCTTAATTGCTTCTTGTAAAGTTTGTCATGTTTTACTTGACTGCATCTTACCCAGTCCGGATTCAGCTTAGCACCAGTAAGTGTTCGATTCTTAAGCCTCTTAGTTGTTTAGTATCTGGCACAGTTAATCATACTATCATTATCTTTTCTTTTATAGAAACCATTCTTTTCGAACTTTGGTGCTATCATAACATTCGCAATCATGGGGACCTTCATTGCCTCAATAGTTACAGGTCTTCTAGTGTAAGAACCATTTCTATTGCCTTTATACAAATTCCCTTCTTTTTCTTCCATTGATAAATGAACTGTAATCTAATTAGCACTTCTTGTGGCAGCTACCTTGGTGGGTTAGTATACATTATCTACAGGCTCCCACTGGTTGAGTGTATGATGTTTGGCGCTCTTGTGTCAGCGACTGATCCTGTAACAGTTTTGTCTATATTTCAGGTTTTTGCCACCACTTCTCAAATAGTATTCAAAATAATGTGTTATGCTTTACATATTGCTTATAGCTATATTCAAAGAAACAATTACATAATGTGTATGGAATTTCAGGAACTTGGCACTGATACAAATCTCTATGCACTGGTTTTTGGAGAATCAGTTCTAAATGATGCTGTATGCAGAAACTTTTTCTTACTTAATACCCTTTGTTTAAATTAGTTCTACTCATGCTTACATAATTCTCTCTGCCCTTCTATGGTCTGTGAATTAAGGTGGCTATATCCTTGTACAGGTGCGGATGTGATTTCCTAGACACATTTGCCTTTCGTGCTTTTTTAACCTTTCAATAATCCTATTTTAAATAGCTTTAGCTTTCAGGGCTATGGCAACTATGAGGACACACCCTTCTGGACAGAACTTTTTCCTTGTAATTCTAAGATTTCTTGAGAATTTCGTCGGATCATTGTCATCAGGTATTTCATAGCTCTATATTCATCTTATTGAGATTATTCCCTCTATAATATTTTTATATGATTGTCTGTAAGCATTTTTATAATGCTTTGTGTTTTATGTTTCAATGACCTTTTTGTCATGTAGGCATTGGTGTTGGACTCATTTCTGCTCTCATATCCTTTATCTAGATTTACTTCATGAAAACAAACATGATTAGCCAAGAAAACTGCTAGGGAGGTTTGGTTTCTTTCATAATCCTGGTTCAACAATCACACTCATTAGGAGATTTGCCTTATAGGGGAAGAAAGCTGACCACCCCTGAACCGGGCCGAGGGCTTGTGCACTGCAAGAATCTGCACTAGATCTTGATTTTCCCCCAAATTCCACAACTTTTGTTTTCAAGAAAATCTTATTGCACCATATAAATGGAGATTTTGTACCTTTGTCAAGTCATATCTCAACATTGCTACTCCTTAATTCAGTCAAACCTCTTCAAGTATGCAGCACTGGGCGTTGAGAAGTAAGTAAAAGCTGGTACATGCAATTTCTCTGAAACTGGTCCTCATGACAAATTTTATATGATTTTCAGCCTTCATAATTTGGAGAGTTGCTTGTTTGTGCTTTTCCCATACTTCTCGTAAGCCTTTTAACTTCTTTTAGTTTTATGTTTCACTTAAAGGTTTCTATTAGTTACCTCCATATGTACTAGGTACATGCTAGCTGAAGGCATTGGTCTATCCGGCATTGTTTCTATTCTCTTCACTGGTATTGTAAGTTCAACTCTCATAAGGTTGACTTGAATCCTGTTTGACTCAGAAATGTTTCCATTCATCTTCTGAGTTTGTAATTGCAAAATTCAAGTTTAGTAACTAGTTTTACTTACTGGGCTGCTTAATAAAGAAGTTTTACTTCCAGGTGATGAAGAGATACACATTCTCAAACTTATCAGAAGATTCTCAGCGTTTTACAGCTCGCTTTTTCCATCTTCTTTCATCACTAGCAGAGCTTTTGTGTAAGCCAGACTATATTTCAGCTTGCATATGCAAACAACTCTAGATGATGAGTTGGTTGTGCTTCTATGCAGGTTCATATACATGGGATTTGATATTGCAATGGAACGTCAAAGCTGGTCACATATTGGATTTATATTTTTTTCAATTGTATCCTTCGACTGGATTAAACCACCATGCCTCCACTCCACACTGTTTCATGAAATATGTTTCCATTCTGTTTCTTCCTTAATCTCTTATTTGTCAATGACATGCAGATCTTCATACTACTTGCAAGGTATCTAGCTGATTGAAATATTTCTGCCACCCTTTGCGTTGGTTTGTGTGTCACCACGGAATATTTTTCTGTGTTTATGCTGGTTAGCTGTATAACATTTTCACCTTCTTATCTCTTTTCATTTTGAAGGGCTGCAAATGTCTTCTCTTGTGCATATATACTGAATTTGGCACGACCGCCACATTGCCAAATACCTAGGCAATATCAGCAGGCTCTTTGGTATAGTGGTATGTGCCATAAATTTTGTTCTCTTTTGATGAACCTGCCACAAACTCTCACTATATTTTTCATGCTTCTAAATAATGATGCTTTGCTTATTCAGGGCTTAGAGGAGCTATGGCTTTTGCTCTCGCTCTTCAGTCTGTTCATGATCTTCCTGATGGACATGGCGAGACAATTTTCACTGCTACCACGTCTATTGTTGTTCTAACTGTAAGTTGCTGGATGTAATTCTTTCCACGGTATATCAAAATGAACCCAGAATGTCCATATGGAAATGATTTGTATGGTACGCCTCTGAAATTTGTGATCCTAGAACAGCATAAGGCTTGCCTCAAATGAAAGAATTTTGCTTGGTTCAAACTGAATTGATTCCTACTGAGGCCCTCCAGACAGGCCATAAATAACTCTGGCATGGTAATATTTAAGGTGCTTCTTATTGGAGGCTCAACTGGAATGATGCTTGAAGCTCTACAAGTAGTTGGAGACAGCAACCGTTATCATCAACTGTACGAGGTATGTTCTTTTGCAGTGTGTAACAATGATAAAGCATTTTTTTTTCTTTTGTGATGCATTTTAACCTTAATGTCAAATGAAAAATGGTACTAGAAAAGCTATACCCACATGGCCACATTGCATTCTTTGCACTTCCCCGCTTGTACCAGTCCTCTAAAAAATGCACCCTATATGTCATCTGTAGAGAAATTTACAAACATGTCAGGAGCTGTAATCACCATGGAGTGGTTTTATTCTAGTGCTTACATGCGGACCATTGATATTGTTGAAGGCCATATGTTCAAGTTTTTACTTGTATTCATATTTCAAAAATATGAGGATTTCAGGTGGCTTGTTTAATATAATTGGCGTGCTTGCTAAATGCAGGAGAATTCTGATGGCAACGACACTGGTTACATGGGACAAAATTATGATGAAGGACCATCCACTTCAAGCAAATTCAAATCGAAACTTAGAGATCTAAGGAGAAGGTGAACTAATTAGCTCCTGTAATTGAATACTGTTTCTCTTGTTTGTTTTTTACTTGAAGAATTTTTAGTTACTGATTGATTGCGTTAACCTATTACAACCGATCAATTTCTTCTTCTCACTCCGGTGTACTTCAATTTCTCTTTTGCAGCACCACATCTTTTGCTTTATTGGACAAAATTTACCTCACTCCCATTTTCACCTCGCAAAATAGGGACGGCAATGATGACACACCAGATAACAGTCCCAGTAAGTGAACTAGTCCCTATAGCTTAGACATGCTTTCCCTAAAGAGGCATAAGACATTAATTTGCTCACTTTATTCCCTTTTCTAGTTCTCCAGCATCGACAAAGTGGACCCTTATTAAGTATAAAAATTTTCCTTGTGGACTAACTATAGCTCTTGGATGCAGATGCAGATAAAGAATTGACGATATCTAGGAGTCCTAGTGGTTTGGAGGGGACATAATTGATGGCTATCAGATAGGAAGTGATCATCTTCCAAGAATCTACAGTACTAGTGTCAGAAAGTGAAATCAGACATTCGGACAGAACTTGAGCTAAAATTAGGATAGTTCAACATAGGGTTATGTACTAGAGTTAAACACATGTGGAATCCACCGGACTTGTAATTATGTTTCAGCCCGTTCTAGATGAAATTTTGTGCGATGCATCTGCTTTCTTGGGCACCTGCACCAGCTGTAGGTTCCTCGAAATTGAATCTGTCCAGATTTCAAAATCATGCTGAACCCTTCCATATCCTGTTAGATCAGCGCTGGTTGCAGGATGCGATGTTTTTCTTCCCTGAAACTCCGTAACTCAAATAGACCCTCAAACTCAAAATATGTCTTTTTCAACGGCAATGACGCAACGTATTGTATGGAAACTAAGCATCATACGTAAACTTTGCTCAATCAAGACCGCTGGATGAGCATCTGATAGATAGGAGTGGAGGTGGGATAATTTTGCAATTAACCGCCTGCAATTGACATGGAGAAGTTGATTTGCCTGTGAGGTGCCAATACTTTGTGCATGCACGTGAAGACATTGTTGTTGAGTTGGTGCATGCATGAAAAAAGTCGAAATTACTGACATAATCTCATATGCAAAATCATTAAGGACTTTAAAAAACAATAAATCTTAAACCAATATCAAAATTCATTCTGATTGCATCAATGGATTTCTTACAATAAAAACTTCACAATTGGATCCCATTTGACTATATTGTGACGAACTTTTTATTTGTATTTTTAATCAAGGTAACATATTTTTCCATCTGATGTATATTGTGGAATAAATTTTACAAACTCACATAATAAAATATTGTACTTGCCCAACAAATTATATAAACTAACGGAACAAATATGCATACTTGTAGAATAAAATGATGATACATACTGAACAAATTATATACACTTAATTTTTGTTATTGAACAAATAGTTATGGAGTGGAAACAAATATTTGCATGATGAACAAATATATACATATGATGAACAAATATTCACAGAGGCCGAACAAATATTCACAAAGGCTGAACAAATATTCATAGAGGGCGAACAAGTACATTTGTTCGCTGTAACCAAAATAAATATTGAGTATTATAAATTATTTTAAAAAATATTTCATCAAAATATAATCAGGTGGTGTCTTATTTTGAAGACCTTGATATAAGAAATCCGTTGGTGAAATCAAAATTTAATTTAGTTGCACGATTTAAGATCTATGGATTTTAATGGATTTTTAGATAGAAAGTTTCTTTGCATGTGGATGTTGTCATCAATTTGTTTTCTGTTTCTTGCATGCACGGGTAGCTGGAACACTCACGCACTGTAGACTGTGGCCTAGATCTGCTCCACGTACTGCGTACACATGAGATTGGATGATTTCCTATTTTTGCATGCAAGAGCAAGAGCCACAGAGGTTTTTAATCGCGTACGCGATGCATTATAGTGACGGCGGCCCAGGGGCGGCGCTCCTGCGATTGGACTCGTGGCTTCGTGGGAGACGAAAGCGGCACAAGGGGGCTCAAACGCAAAACTGAGGTGGGTGGTGTGCGCGGGGGCTCGAGCGCAAAACTGAGGTGGGCTGGGGGCAGTTATTTGCAAAATTGCCCACCTCTACTACTACCTATCCATCGGATGCCCATGTCTCGATTGGAGTTTTCAAAGTTTGCACATGGTGTCAATTTTCATAGAATACGCTGCATTTTTCAACATTTCAACCAAAAGAAATTTCTGATGACAAAGATGAGGAAGAGAAGAAGGATACAATGGTATACTTTTTTGAATAAGACAATGGTGAAGCCCGTGACAAAAAATGACAAATATTTCGATACAGAGTTAGTACATGTTGTTTACAAACTTATTTTAGTGAGGGTTTGTATCTTATTGCTTGTTTAGTAAAAGTATAAAAACACTATCCCCAGTACAAGAGGGAGGAGGATCGGTGATTTTTCTTGATGTGCCGGCCGGCAACTAAAATGCGTGCATCAAGTGTCCAAAGAACAAAGAAAAACAGCATATTGTCTAAAGCAGAGTATACCTTTCTACGTCCTGACACAATCTATGAACTCTGTTGCAATTAAGCATATATGATTTCGTCAAATAGGACATCATGTAGTAATTTTTTTTAAAAAAATTGTGCTCCTCACTAGGTGGACCAGTACGACCAAATTCAATAATACATGTATTGTAACATGTGATATTCCCTGTTGCCATGCCTTATATTTGGAGTTTCGGACACATGTAAGGGATAAACATTAACAAACTCATTTATTGGGTACTTCTGTGCTAGAAAATGGCAATTTCAGGATTGGACAGAAACTTTTATATCACACAAGCGAAAAATTTCAGACGATATGGCTGGAAATATCTCTCAAGTCTCAACCACAGCAAGTCGCCTAGTCTAAATTCATCTCAGGCGTTTGCAAGGCAGTCATGCAAAGGCAAACCTTCAGAAAATAAATTATAAGCAACAATTACTATGTTAATTGTTAAGAACAGTGAGGATGTTTCGTTTATTATAGGATTCTTACAGTTAACAAGCTTTTCTAGCTGATCTTCCACCTGTTCATCTACAACTCAAATACTTGGATGCTTATGTTCAGAGAACATAGAACAATAGGGGCATAGAGCTTATTGTCTCCTTGTCAAAAAAAAGAAAAAAAAAAAGAAAGCTTATTGTCCGATGCAGAGTATAGCTAAATGATTACTGCTGCAATCTCATCGAACAAGTCATCAACGACATACCAAATTTAACTATGGCACTGTCCATATGCTAAAATCAGGATTTGGACTACTGCTCACGTGGACTAATAATGCAATTCAATATAGTAGCACTCCGTACATACATTCCATGAGCTTTTCCATGTTGGCACGCCTTGCATTTGGAGTTTCGGACCAATCAAGTATAAAAATAGGCCGACCATCTTCAAGTCTTAAGGAGCTCAATTCATGCAAGAAAATTTCAAATTACAAAGTTTAACAGTAACAGAAAACTGAATATATGCAACAGAATTATGCCGTGTTACATACCCAAAAAACATATCTCGACCATTTCAAGTTCAAAATTCCTACTGAGTTTTTGGGTGGCTAACACATATATCACTCCCACACTTCAGTGATGCAAAGGCAAACCTTCAGTAAACAAGTTTAAGGAAACATGCAGGGAGTAGCAAAAGAAAATAATGTTAAGAGTTGGTTATAGGAATTTCTCAAAATCAGAGGCTGCCACTTGTCAAGCATTTCACTATCCCAAAATATAAAATAATGTAAGGGCAAGGGATAGAAAGAAGTACACAACAACAATGCAAGGACATTGAAGAAACCTATACTATGGACGTCCTGTTTCTAGGTATCATCCTTTACGCAGTACATAGAAGCAGTGGATATCCTATGGGCTCTCTACTTCACTTGGACTTTCAACACAATCACAATGTGCCAGACACAGGTAACGACAAAATTTCATAGTACCATCCACATTTTTCTTGTCACAATTCCAAACAACTCTTCATATACTCCGCTACTGCCTATGTGATGTTCCAAATCTAAACAAGGCTATCGTGATTGACATGCCTAGGCGGCATAAAGGAATGCAAACAATTACATCCATAACAACACCAAAAACTATCTTTGAATTTCACTTTAAAAACTATAGCCTTGCCGAAGCCAATCCATTCTAAGTGACCTGTCTCTTTCGTACATTCTTTGCTATAATCACTTTGGTTTGTCCTGGTATGACACGACCAAGGTTTGTCATAAACAAGTCTACGATGAGCAAGTTACTTCTTTTCCGAAGTTCAATGTACTAAACAAATGCACATGACATATCTATAAATGCATTTACCAGAACACTATCATGAACTGCTCAAGGCATATAGATTATTCACAAGAGGGGGAAAAGATGGGCTCACAGAGCTGTGGCTCTTGCTATGTCACAGCAATTCTGGGCAGGATGAAGCCCAGATGCCTGGAAGAGAAGCCACAACACTGTGAGACCGGCGCAGCCAGGGGCAGGGCAGAAGCAAGGCAAGACACTCTTGAAGACATCCTGTATTCTCCACAGAGCATTGAAGCCGAGGCAGTTGGGGCACCATCTCCTCGGAGGCACTCTCCAAAGGTCTGCCCACTAGACATGGACTCTTATGTAAACAACTCTCCTAATGTTAGGGAGAGCTTCTCCATCGATCGAATGTCCCTGAGGAGCCAAAACAGCATAGCCAGGAGGGTTAGCTTCAGATTACCTGATGAATCCGACATCTTCATCATCCCAGCACGCAAAGATCCTGATGAGTACTCCACTGATGATGAATCCACAGAGGATGTAAGTGAAGAAACTGATCAAAAGAAACCTCATTATGTTATAACCTGATACTATTAGGTTTGCTCTGATGTGCAAGTGCAACATCAGGATGGCCTGAGTACCACAGAGAAGCTCACTGCATTGATGGCTGCTTTATCAGGACAATTTACTATGCCACTTTAGGACTCATCATATTCCGTTCCATGCAGGACAGCATGAGTACATGTACTTTTATGTATTCCACCATCCGGTTCTCCAAAGTTTTGTAATGGCTTCCACCATGTTCTGAAAACTGGAGATATCTAAGAAAAGGTTCTGTATTTTGAAGATCTCATTTGTGTGATAGTGGAATTACAAGTGAGCACACTGCACACAACAGACATC
Organism: Cenchrus purpureus; assembly: GCA_022644695.1. Classification (NCBI taxonomy): domain Eukaryota; kingdom Viridiplantae; phylum Streptophyta; class Magnoliopsida; order Poales; family Poaceae; genus Cenchrus; species Cenchrus purpureus. Next base: position 59,779,118 of record CP053460.1, read on the forward strand.
TATAAGTAGAACTCCTTTTCTTTAACAAAATAATTAGTTCCTAATGTTAACATACATTCAGGAAACTAGGCAAAGATCGAGAAACACCAGATGTTCTACTTATACACAATTATCTATATTCAGATTTGAAGCCTTCTGTCAGAGCAACGACCTTAGACTGTAACTTAGGTTGTAGCCTGGAAACAGCCTGTCGAATATCCTACAAAATTATCATTTGTGTCAGACTTATTGGCCACTGACAATGATTTGGTTGGTTATTGACTCATACCTCAAGACTATATCGATTTGAGAAATGAGTGAGTACAATCGTTTCATTTCTAAACCACTGAGAGTGCTCCATTATCTACACACAACATGGGTGTAGGTTAGTGACTGAACCAGCAACCATTTCTGTCATCAGAATTTTCACAAGGCTCATTAACATGTCTAGGGAGTTTCAGCATGTGAACTTTCACCTCAGATAGATGCATGTGGCCATGCTCCCTAGCATGCTCAACATCAACATGGTCATCGAGGAAGGTTGCCTGCAAAATGTCAAACTATGTTGACACTAATAATAAAAGGTGGAGAATTAAAAATTGTTTATGTCATGATTGATATTTGAAGTGATACCTGATGAACTAGCATATTAACAGTTTGTAGCATGAAAAACAATACTATTGGTTTTATATAAGCAACGGCACCAAATTACAAAGATCACTGGATACTAGGGAGTATATGTATTTGTTGCCATCGCTCTAGTAATTTGGTTCTAACATATACTCTCTAGTCTCTAGTTTTCTCAACATACAGTAGAATTATGACATTTTACTAAGAAAAGTGAAAATGTTTTACAAATGGAAACACATACACACAAGCACCATCTTCTCTAGTACGTTTGTGCCAGACACAAATTGGAAAGGTGACCAATAGAGGCAGTTCATGACATCAATGCACACAGACCCTTAGCTCTATAATCTCTAGTAATACTTGGGGAACACCATTATCTGTTCCATAGTTGATAGCAAAAGATTAAAGCACTAGTGGAAAGGGATGATTAGGATTCAATTCCTTAGGATCTTGTTCAAACTAGAATAAATCCTAAAAATTCATGAGAAAACCCTTCTTCTAAACTGGCACCAAAGTGGTAGTTTTCTTGCATGTTCTGTTGATTTATATTTCTTGAACGAATATATAGATACTCCCTCCGGTTTTGAATATAAGGCGTACATGCTTACGGCACACAGACCAAGGTGTAGCACAATAGCACGCGCAAGCTTTAAATGTGTCAGTTAATGATGCGCTGAGTCAGTTACTAATGCGCAGGTTACCAAGGCGTCGCTGCTTCACGAGACCACACGCCCTATAAATCTGGTAAAAGGCAAAAACTGGCGTACGCCTTATAATCGAAACAGGAGGGAGTACATCAGAAACCATCAATTTTACGTATTTCTGAGCAAGAACAATAATGGTACACTTTTTTTGACCGAAATAATGGTACACTTTAAGTGTGCTCTCAGGAAACCTAACCACAGAAACACTGGAGGTGCAAAGACAATACCTCAGTTATGAGGACCTTCGCTCTAAGGGCATCTGCATTTCTTGGGTCAAGAATAAAATCCGACTTTGTATCTCCTGTGAAGGCAACTTCTGGATACAATATGGTATCTGTAATCTAATATCAAATCATGCTGTGAATAACATGCAACAGATATTCCTAATCAAGAGTAGGCCAATTCGAGAGAGCTCACCTCAGTGCCTGATTGCTTCAATTTCATTATCTGAGTACCTTTCAAATGAGCATACTGCTTTTTTAGTTTTCTTCGAATAGAGTAGATGACATAACCCTTTACACCATTCACAAGCACATAGGGCAAAAATGGACAGTGTCAATAAACATTAAATTATGCTCAATAATCAAAATACATGTCTGCTAACTCTAGTAGTTCAACTGAATTCAGACTCTCACAGCAGTACCTGGCTGGGTATAGCATGGTAAGTTTGAAATGGTCTGGCAACAAGATCATTACGAATTTCATACGTCTCTCCTGAAAGAAGTTGTTGCGTCATAAGGAACAAGCAATCAGAAAACATACAGGAGAGCAGTGAGACAATAACCATACCCAAATCAAGTGCAACTAATTCAACGCTCAGTTCAATTTGACTCATTCTGCGATGGACCTGAAGCAGCTCCTCAACATCATCCTTGATGCAGGGCGGTACAAATACAGTAGGAGGCTTCAAGTTGTAGAGGCCACGGGTAGCTATGTACATAGGGAGACCGCCCTGAACAATTACCACAGCAAAATTGGTGTATTAAGCGCTACTGTGCTACTCATTGTTTCATTTCATAGTCCAAGTAGACACGGATGCACTTAAGATATCATGTATTTTCATTATTTTGGGATAGGCCTCACTCCTAAGTCCTAAGTTCTAACAGACCTGTAAAAGCTCCACCTAATAATGGCGCACACATATCTTGAGATGCATCAGTGAACCAAGCCAAGTAAAAGCAAAATTAGTGCCTAGGCAAACCAGAGCATGGTCCAGGGTTCTCACGATGTGGTCGAGGTGGGCGTGGGTGATGAAGAGGTAGTCCTGGCTGACGGCGAACTGCGGCCCCCGGCCGATGTCGAACGCGACGTTCAGCGACGGCACGGTGACGCAGGTCTCGTGCCCGCCCACCGAGATGCCCTCGACGGCGTACCCTTCCACCTCCACGCCCTTGCGCTGCACCTGTGCTCGCGCGCGCCGGTACTCCTCCTCGTCCGCCAGCGCCCGGTCCAGCACCGACAGCAGCCCGCCCCCTTTGCCGCCGCGACCGCCGACGGTGGAGGCCGGCGGCTTCCTCGCGGCTAGCGTCTGGAAGCGGGACAGGCGGGCGGCGGTGCGGGATAGAAGGCGGAGCGAGGGGGGAGCGAAGAGAGAGGCGGTCGCCATTTCCGGGCAGCGATTTCGAGGGGAGCGGGATGGCGACTGGCGACGGCGCGCCACGGGGATTCTGGGTTTTGGTGAGGTCGGCTGGAGGATAACGTATTCGCACTGGAACCCCGTCTTTTTGCAGTACGCATCTGTTTTACTGTAGCTAAACGCAGAGGCAACGGTTGTACAACATAATTGGAGAGTCACTGACAAGTGAGAGAGAGAAAAAGCAATGGGCTGTTTTATTGACTGGTCATATCGTGGTTACAAGCGAAACTCAGGTAAAATTACAGAACCAAAAGATTACATACAGTTGGGTGTATTATGTACATGCACCCCCATTGCTGTTCATTTGAAAAGAGTGATAGGCGCATTACAACTATCCACTTCTCATGTTCAAACCTACATATATACATTGCATAATTATATTCACATAAAAAAGATATGTTACATTGCAACACTGCTAGTTCCATGGATGTTGCCACGGTTTTTCTGAACCTACTTCATACAATAGATCTTCCTTGGGTTTGGACAAGGAACAGGGCCTCTGGTTCCATGAAGGCGACATCACAGCTGACAATCATTTCTGAGTAAGAAGTGAGGACATATGCATCTCTGATGGAGAACCCCTTGATGATAGGCAACTGGAAGCCTTGCTCGAGATATGAGTTCACATAGGGTACAACCAAGTCTTTCAGGAAAATTCGCAGCACAGTCTGCAGATATAACAAACAAAAGCCTCATAACATTAGGCATCATGATAAGATATGAAGTTCCAACCCAAGGTATCAAATGAATCCTGAAATTTAGATATGCAACTCAACAAGCCACTGGTACATGGATAAGGTTCCGCCTATGCGACTCGCACAGCCAAGCCACTGGTACTTGTTTTGTTCCTATGAACCAAGTAAAAGGACAATGATGCATGCTGCAAGAACTACAGCACCAGTTCAGCTTCGCAGTATATGTCTACAAAGATGCAACTCAACAAGCCGCTGGTATCAATGATGCATGCTGTTCCATGGAGGCATTTAAATTCTGAAAGATTGCAGCCAGTGATGGGATCCTCATTCCCCAAAACCTCTATAAGAATATTTATTGGATTAACATTAGGGTTATGGTATCTCAATTAGTTAGCACCATCAACTTTACTGGGAAACCAGATGATTCCAACGTGTAATACCACAATTTTTCATAAGTTGCATCCTGCCCGAAATGCATTATGATCTCAAAACTTGACTTTGCTTTAAGGGTGCATGAAATTGAAGGCCCCTCTAGGTGACAGATAGGAAAGCAGACAGACAACACAAACATATAGCTAAGCAAAATCACCTGAACTAGAACAGTGTGGAGTTTGCCAACTTCGCTCCACTTCAATGTAAATGAGAAATAATCCAAGTCCACTCTTCCACCAAGATTATTCCCTGATACCGCCATGGCTCCAGACACAGCAACTGACTACAGAAGCAAAAGCATGCACGGTAACCACAACAGTACAGTTTGTACAGTTTGGAACACTGGGCATTTGGATAATGCATACATTTTCAAGAAACAAAAAGGAATGTAGAATCTAATGAGTTTACTCATAAATCAATGGACTATATGTTGAGCATATCAAACAGAACAGTTTAGTATGCAAAACTGGAAAACAGAACAAAAAATGCATGAACAATATTAGTTTTCAGGTGGTGGAATCCAGAACCTGCAAGGCTACAGTATGCTGCCACTTAAAGGGTTTATTCTAGGTGTAATTATAAGTACACAAAATTGCTAAAAGAACATGGAAAGAACCTCACCACTGACATGCATGCAACTGGAGCTATCTTGCCAAAATCCAAAACATTAACTGTGACATCTAAGTCAACTGTGGCATCAATTCTGCCCACATTAATTCTCACAGAGGGAGGAGAAATTGCAGAAATATTCAATTGCATACTATCATCTGGATATTTTCGATACAATTGAGGAACCAAAAACCTCCAGCTAGCAGTGTTCAAAAGGAACTGGTCAGGAATCTTGTCTACCATTCTTTGCAGCAAACCAGCCTGAATGATCAAAAGTGCAGTAACAATTAGAATATAACAATTGAAGTTCAAACAAGAAAAAGGATCAAGGCTGAAGTCCACAACCACACACTGTTCAGTCAATAAAATATTATGCTAATGGCAAAAGATTTGCTTGTATCCATCAATCAAAATAACAGATCTCGTTTATGAATTGTATCAAATGTATTCCAGCATACCTTGAAGTAGAGAGCTGAAATAGAGTTGAAAACATCTTCATCCAATGAAATCCAAAGCATTTTCGAAGAGCTCCCAAGAGGTAATGCAAATTTAATGTCTCCAAGAAGCATGTCTCTCGGAACAGCAATTTCATTAGATGGAATAAATAAGCCATCTATATCAAACTCAACAGAGGATCTCTTGAATATTGGATCATTAACAAAAGTAACATTCATTGCAGCAACACTATCAAGGTCAATTTTCTTTGGAAGGTTTCCGAGGAAGGAATCAAGCTTCAATACACCTTCCAATATTTTTTTCGTAATCGCATTTTCCACTGATATTCTGATATGATTGCTGAAACCATCTATAAACCTAAAAAAAGTAGGCAGAAGAGACATCTCACTAATTACTCATATGGTTCAAATAAGATGCATGATTAACTGAAATTCATCTAGAAAGGACACAGCTGGGTTTACTTCGGAAACAAATGAAATTGCTCAGGAGGACACTAAAGAAACTGTTCTCCTAAAATAAAAGCACTAAAGCTGAAAGCGTTATATTTACTGGCTGCTTGTGAGGGAAAATTCAATTTACTGAGCCCCTTTACTAACAACATAGTGCTTGTAGAACAAATTTGTGAACCACGTACACTTGATAAAACCAAGATGCTCCTCCATTTAATGTTATGTCCAACTCCTTCATATAACAGCCACATTCCATAACAGACAGCTTGAGAGATCCATTTTGATTCTTCATGCCCATGGAAACCCCAACCTCCATTCCTTCAACCTTAGTGAAAAGTAGCTATAAATACACCGTGTACCTTTGTATACATACATGTCAAAACTGACTGATACTACATTAATAAAGTTAAAGTTACAAGACATGTAAATGCAGCTGGACTACCTGCTAAGAACGGTATATTTTTCGAGAATACGCAAGAGAGCTGCGTATCTTTGTATTAAGAAGAAATGCTAAGAACGGTATATAGCAACTCAAAATAGTCAGATGATAAATGTAAATCTATGGAGCTGCAATTCTATGCAAACAACATAAGCAATGAATCCATTTAGTTGAGCTGCTTGGAGTTGTTTTCAACATTGGTTTCACAAAGTGTACATAACTGAGACCTTTTGCCTTGGTGAAAATAACAACCACCTTATCATCAAAAAAGGATTTGGGTTCATATAGAACATTTAAGTCACTGTCACTATATAGGTGCTTTGTATAATCTAGTTCTTATAATTTCATAAGCTCCGTTGTGTTAAAATGCTAAAGGGTTGATCAAATTTTATCTTACAGCTTACAGGTTGTGTGAAAAAGCTAGCAGTTTGGACTCCTAGAGTTGAAGCATAAGTATAACGTTATGCTGCTATTGAAAGAAAGCCAATATCCAATATCTCAGATTTAGTAAAAAGTGATAAACACTGAAGAAGACTCATATGTAACCAGTCCGTTTTGTCTTTGCTCATAAGGCACCCATATGCCCTATGGAGATTGAAACTTGAAAGTGCCTTCAGTAATCAGTACTTCAGTAGTTCAGTACCACTCAAATTGGCAGCATACTGGATCATAGACTCTATATATAATTCCCATTAATAAAGTCTGAACTCTGAAGTAGTTCAACTTCTGATATCTGATGCTTAAAATTTTCAGTGGTGACCATCGACCAGCCAGTTAATAGAAAATAAGCAACTCCCCTGCATATTCTCTAGAAACATGCATCATAGGCCAGAATCACATTATTCAACTAGAACAGGGTCCAATTAGCAATCCGCGCCTCTAGAACGATAACCAATCCAATAGCGACGAAACACGAGTCCCGTCATTTATACCTGAATCGAGGCATTCCCGCTGTCCGAGATGGTCACGATCCAGGCGTCGTACGAGTAGCTCCACTCCATGGTGAGGTTCGCTCTAGCAAGCGTGGCGGCCACCACGACGCCTGTGTCCCCGACGGCGACGGTGGAATTGGTGACGGCGAGGCCGTGGAGCACAATCCCGGAGGCCGTCATGCGGACGGTGCCGACGAGCGGGACGCTCATGGATTTCTCGATGTCCGGCACGCTCAGGGGAGTGAGCGTCTTCGCGGCGTGGGACACGAGCAGGTCCTTGGCGAAGTCGAGGCCTGACTGGGAGATGACGGCGGAGATGTGCGGTGACGCGGCCGCGGGGGAGGGGGTGGTGAACAGCTGGAGGACGATGAGGAGGGGGAGCAGAGGGGTGCCCATGGCGGCGAGGAGGCTAGCCGCTAGCCTAAGGTTGGGGAGGCCGTGGCTGGAGTGGGAGTGGCGTGAGGGGAAGAAGAAGCGCGGTGGCGGTGCGGAGGTGTCGAGCTCGCGGTGGGTTTGACTTGAACGCTCGTCTTCTCCGGGAATGGTTTGGTTTGAGACTGTCTGCTGCGCACTGGGGCCTGTAACGGGCCGCCAAAGCGACCTCCAGGTCGGTTTTGCCGTTTTTTTCCTGCACCGGGGGACGCCAAAGGCGACGGGATGACTCTGTTCGGCCGCGGCGACGCCAAATCCGACGTCGTCCCGTTCGGTCTGGACGCGCCTGGACGCGCGGACGTGGCGGCAGGTCCACGCGCTCGCGCGCCATCCCAACCACCCACGGAGCGGAGGAGAGGGGTGGAGGAGGCCGGCGCAGCAGCTCCTCGCCGCGGATTGGCAGCCGGTGCAGAGCTCGTCGGCGTCGGAACGGAAGGGAAGAGAGGGATGCTGCATCACCGCCGCCTTCTGCTCGCCTGCCGGTGCTCGACGACCCGCAGTCGCGGCCGGCGCAAGGGGGAGCTCCGAGCCGCCGTTGAGCTCGCTGGAGCCCGCCAGCCTCCACGCGCGCCGACCGCAAGGCGAAGCAGGGGAGCTCCCCTCGCCTGGATCTGTCGCGCGCGGGAGCTCTGCAGGCCGGAGATGGCGAGGCCGGCCGCCGGCCGGAGTTGGAGGAGCAGCCGCTCGATCTGCAGCCGGAAGAGGGAGCTTCGCCGGAGGAGCGGCAGCTTGATCTACAGCCGGAAGAGCGGGTCGGGGAAGGGCCTGCTCGCCAGCGCCGGTGGAGCCGCTGCTCGAGGGGGTGCGGGCGGCGGAGCGACCGATGGTGAGGGGGTGCGGGCGGCAGAGTGAAACGAGGGGGGGAGAGAACGGTTGCGGGGGATAAATGGGGCTGACAAGTGGGCCCCATAGGTGGTGGTTGGTATAGAGTTTGTGATTTGGAGGTTGACGGGTGCGAAAAAATTGGTACTGGAAAATTATGATGACCAGGCAGAAATATTCGTTTTAGAGGTTGGATTTGGAGGTGGACGAGTGCGGACAGTGTGAGGAGACGTGGAATGCTTCGCCATTGCTGACGTGGCGGAGACGTGGCTGCTGGCTAGCCCGCAGCGGCCTCTCGCCAGAAATGCTACCTACCTCTTCGCTGACATGTGGGGGCTCAGCTTCCGCTTGCCAGTTGCCACCACGAAACCGTCGGGCCCGGGTCCAGGCGCCCTTCTCTCGTCCTGCCGAAGCTTTCCCCTTCCCGAAGCTTCGCACCGCCCTCTTCCTCCTCCTCGTCCCAGGCGCAGCCGCCGCCGCCGCCGCCCCCATCTAGACCATCCAGAGTCGAGCCGGAGAGGCGCGAGAGCGGTGGGGCATGGCGACGCAGACGGGGGTCGCGGCCTCCAAGGTCCTCATCCTTGTCGGCGCAGGTCCTCGTCTCATCACCGCCACCATCCCCATTCAACATCTCTCCGATTGGATGCGATTTATTCTGATAGGCTGCTGTTTTGACCCCTGATGTTTTGAATTGGTGCCTCTGCAGGGATGACGGGCTCTATCCTGCTGCGGAATGGAAAATTGTCTGATGTGTTAGGGGAACTCCAGGTCGGTTGAATTTTTTCCCATTTTCTGTGTTCAAATCTGATTACGCGCCTAGTCAATCCGTTCGAAGTTTCCGACCTATTCCGCTGCCTTGTGTCATTGTGTGTTGTCGTATCATTGTCCATGAGTAGTAGTCATGGGTAGTGGAAGCATTAATTCTGCGTATGTGATTAACACGGTGTTATAAATTGCATGATGACTTCTGTATCATACTGATTTAGTGACTCCTCTTCAGTATCATACTGATTTAATGTCAATGTACACCAATTGAAATCTAAAGTCATGTGTAATTATGCTTCATGAGTTATTAGTGACTCCTTCTTCAGTATCATACTGATTTAGTGGTTTTGATGATATGCTCTGCAGTCTTGCGCCTTCACCTTCAATCACACATTCACTTTTTTCTAGAATACACAGGAGAGATGTGTATCATTGCATTGAGATAGAAGAAGAGGCTCAGGTAGACATATAAACACACACCTTGGGTCCTAAATCACATTCGTGCCTGTTCTTAGCATGAGGCGACCACCACCTAACCGACACACACTGCTACCCCAGGTCTGGCAGCAACCAGATCCCTAAGGCCTTTGGCACCAGCCAGGATCCAGTGATCAGTCTCATCGTATGCAAGAAGTGCTTGATCCATCCTGGGCGAGGCACCATTAAACATGATATCATTCCTAATCTTCCAAAGAGTCCAAGCCCCTTTGATCACACATGCACGCATGCTAACCCTGGAAACTATTATGTATTCCGGTTGAATAAATATGAGTAAAGGATCTATAAATGTTTATCTTATGTGTTTAGGAGATTATGAAGGGTGTAAACCAAGGAGCTGCTTCCGGCCCCTATGACATTGCCCTTATTCAAGCTCAGGTATGCTCTTCATATGGAATACATCTTAACATCATCTTCTGCATAGAGGTTACTCCTGCTAATGCTTCCTTCCATCTTGATAAACATTTATCTTGGTTTTTCATTCTTGTGCTTCATATTAGATTCGGAATTTAGCCCAAGAAGTCAGGGATTTGACAATCTCAAGGCCCATCACCATACTGAATGGCAAATCTGACTCGGGAGGTTTGTACCTGCTTCACTGTCTCTTCATTCTGCTCCCTTATTCACTCGTCTGTGCAAATATCCATTTATGTAAAGGTTTAGTTTCAATTCGGATAGTTCCTTTTATGAATGTTCAGAAGTATAGAGATCATCCAAATATTAGTTCTCTGCTAAAAACTCATGAAAGTATGCTCATGGTTGAAGTTAGTAATCATTGGTTCTTAGCTTATACTCCCTCCGTCCCAAATCACTATTTGTTTTGGCTTTTTTGGATACATAACTTTTGCTACACACCTAGATATGTATTATGTCCAGATACGTTGCAAAAGTCATATATTTAGAAAAGCCAAAACGAATAGTAATTTGGGACGAAGGGAATAGCAGTTTACTATAAGTGGGTAAGTGCTGCTGGTAGGTTCAGCTCTTTTATAATTTTGTTAGTTATTTACGTATCACTTTTGCAGGTGGTTTGTCATCCTACATACTACCAGCAGCTGCAGTTGGAGCAATGGGTTATTGCTATATGTGGTGGAAGGTAATATGCAAAATTTATGCCCTTGATTGGTTGATTATGATTTTTCTTTATGATCTCCTCTTTTTCTCCACAAGTTGTTTGTGTCTTTTTAGTTACATACTCCCTCCGTCCCATGAAAAGTGTAATTCTAGTTTTTCTAGGACAGATTAGTGGTGACGCGAAAAGACTCTAATACCCTCATTTGTTAGCCACATGCAGTAAGTTTTAACATACAAGTCAGATTTGATTACTTAATTAGGTAGATAATTAGATTTATTTTATAGAATTGCACTCTTTGTGAGATTTTTTTAAATGCTAGGATTGCACTTTTCACGGGACGGAGGGAGTATACCTTTTCATTGAATTAGTAGTTGAATACAAGAAAACAACAATTGTTCCCTTTCTATTACACATTTTTAGCTATTTGCTTTGTTTTGTAGTCAGTGGGTACTAAAAATTGGCTATTTGTGTTTGACATAAGAAATTAGTGCATTATTGTGACTGATGCTACTACATTCAGTTCGAGTAGGGTTGTGTGTGAATGCAGTGGGAAAAGTAAATAACTGCTACTCATCCATGTGGACACCATGGATGAGTTCTCCATCTTAATTCAATAATAGCATCTTCCTGATTGGCCATGGAATATCCCATCAGATTTCATTTTTCGAGTTGAGGGACATTTCTTGATTCTAGTAATTCCTAATTCACTAGCATTTCTTGACCGTTAGACTTTTCAAATCCTAATGACAGCCCCAAGGCGAGGATTTTCCATTTAATAACAGGTTTTTTAAATGCCTCTATGAGGGGATAGCCCCCACCTCAGTTTATCATTCAAAATGGACAACAGTGGGTGCCCATTTTAATAATACGTGAACTGCTTGATGTAAACCACCAAGAGAAGAAAGGTTGTATTCAGAATAATCCTTTTACCTTTTCTGGTTTGTGTTTCTTACATGTTAATAACCTCATGCAGGGATTGTCTCTCTCAGATGTAATGTTTGTCACAAAACGCAATATGGCTAATGCTGTTCAGAGCATGTCAAAGCAGTTGGAGCAAGTTTCATCAGCATTAGCTGTATGCTTTATTCCCAACTCTATTTCATGTTTACTTCAGCAGAGTCTGTACTAATCTGTAAGTGCAACTAATTTCAGGCAACAAAAAGACATCTAACTCAACGGCTTGAGAATTTGGATGGCAAGATGGATGAACAAGTAGAGGTCTCCAAAGCCATTAGAAATGAGGTTAGTTCATTTGAACTATGTTAGTCCTGAATCCAGAGCAGTAATATTATGATACTTTGCTTGATACTCACATGGTCCTCCTACAATGCTGTCCTTTGATGTGCCTAAGCATCAATTTTCATTTCCTTTTTATAACAAGCCTGCATCTGATCAGGACTTTAGAAATCCGTGTAAGCCCAGTGTAAATAAATTTGCATAAATGGTTCCATGCTTATCGAGGCAATTACTGCATATCTGCTTCAATTTCTCTTATTCATATGGAAAGTTATACAATGATCTTTGATAGCTGATCGGAAATTGTAATGAAAAAACTGGAACTTTTACCAGCCAGCAAGTAACCTTGTATTTTATTTTGTTGGATTCAGTGACTAGTTGGCCAACGGCTGTTTCATAAACCAAACAAGTGTAAATCTGTATCATACTATTATTCTATGTGCCTGACACCTTGTGTTGATTGCTTGTTCAATTTTTTTCTGTTGGAGCATCAAAGACTTTTCTGTTCTTCCTAATGATATACAGAATCTCGTCGACCATTTGCTTAGTATAATGTAGATACCATATACTTGTAAGCTATAAAGCTCTAAAATATATTTGGTTGTCCTCATTTCAATATATTCATATAGTTTCGTTATGTATGTGAAGGTCAATGATGTTAAGGATGACCTGTCACAAATTGGATTTGACATTGAATCAATTCAACAAATGGTTGCTGGATTGGTGAGTTTGAGCATTCTCTTAAACTTGTTCGTTAAGTGCTGTCAAAATTATTATATATCTTATATTTGGTTTCTCTTATTATCAGGAAGGAAAGATTGAGTTGCTTGAGAATAAACAGGTATCTTAATTTACTAGTGAGTATTAATGAATGCCATCCTCTAATTCTCCTTGCCTAACCTACGATGTTTACGAACAGGATGTGGCTAATACTGGTATATGGTACCTCTGCCAAGTAGCAGGTGGTATAAAAGATGGAATAAACACCAAGTTTTTTCAGGTGGGCATATTATTTGGCTAGTCTGTGCACGATACAATGCTGTTTGTTTGTTCAAGCAGATGTAATGTGTAAAGATGCATCTATGTACGTTCTTGTGCTGTTTGTTGATATTTTGTTCTGATGATCCATCACTGTTCTTCATTCCACAGGAAGCTACTGAAAAGCTCAAACTTTCACATCCAGCCCAACCTGAAACCAAACCTGTGAAGGTATATGCCCCCCTTTTCAGTTTGTTGTCCTCCTTCCAGATATTATGACCTTGTTGATGCCGAATCTCCTATTTGATGGTGTGCATATTCCAGGGACTTGAATTGTTTTCGGAGAGCACCAAGGAACACAAAGTAGCTGACTCCAAGCCAATTATGTTCACAAGCGACGCTGAGAATGAAAAGCCCACGAAAACCACCGCTGTAAAGGGCGCTGCAGTGCACAGGTCTATCAGGTTCTCATTTCACAAGGAAGGCCTTGCTTTGTGATCAAATTCAGGTCTTGAGATGTACATTTGCCTTCTTGGTCGCTTTGTCTCATAGAAACATACAAGAATAACCTGCATCTGGACTCTGGAGTGCCTGAAATTTTCCGGAGTGACAGGTGTGAGGTATTTGGCCTGATTTGAAAATACCTCCCGTTCCACGCATTTTTCATTTTTCCTCCTTGGATTTTGATTCATTTTATGGTTTCATTTGATGCTTTGGTTGCTTTATACAAAGTGATTGTAAAGAATAAGCAAAGTTTTTTGGTCGCATTGTGGAGAAATTCCTTCTAGTCATCAGTTGACGTGGCCAAACATGGACCGAGTCCAAGGATGTGTGGCTAAATCGTGATTTGCGTGCATCCATGCCCGAATATTTTTATTGTCCTGATCCCACACTGAGCTCCTCTCTTCGTTGTTTCTGCTGCTTAACTGAGTGTTCCTGCTGTTTTTGTGTCTTCTTTGTTCCATTTTTATTTGGAACATTAATTAGCCAACGAAGGCTGCTATAGATCTTTTACTCTGCTGCATGGTGTTAGTGGCACGGTAATGCTCGTCATCGTGCATCTTCATCCTCCCGAAGAAGATCAACGTCATGTCACTATGTCAGGAAGAAAATTGGGACGGCAGCATCACAGACTCGCAGTGGCAGCATGCATGTCATGTGTGCAGCAGCTGCAGCTCAGGGGTCTATTAGAGGTAAAAAATGTAGACTAATTATAAAATTAATTACACGAATGGACCGGAAATCGCGAGACGAATCCATTAAGCCTAATTAATTCATCATTAGAGATTGTTACTGTAGCATGATGTTGTCTAATTATGGCATAGCTAGGCTCGTTAGATTCGTATCGAAAAATTAGGTAAGAATTATGGAATAGGTTTTGTCATTAATCCACATTTAATACTCCTAATCAGTGTTGGAAGATTGATGTGACGGGTAGTTGGGAAAATTTTTGGAAACTAAACAGGCTCGAAGTTTGAAAACGGCAAGCCTCGACACCTACCTAAACAGGTTACTGTGGTTGCAGGCAGAAAGTTAATGTGTTGCGTGATGCAAGCCGCAGATTTTTGAAAGGTCACCTGTCTGACGCATAACACCACTATCATATACGGAGTACTTGAACAATTGCAATTGGTCAAAGTAATGATGAAGCAGGTGAGGTGATGCATGCAAACTTTGCAAACCCGCACGTACGGCCGGGGCTACGGGCTGCAAACTTGAAAGTTGGAGCCATCCAAACTATTTAGGCCAGTTTGAGTGGGTAGTGTCGTCACAGAGTTGTCGAGAGTAGAAATTTGAGAACTGTGTCAGCGGAGTGTCATGGTAACAACACTTCTCTCTCATCCTATGACACTCCTCTCTCATAAATTTCGATCCGGTGTGATATTTAACGCTCATTATACTCCTATGACGCCCTCCATTGAGACTGACCTTATATAGAATTCAGAAAAATGAAACCAGCATCACAATTTCTTATTACAATTGGTACTAATTATTAGAAGTAATTAGGCATTTCTTACCATTATTTTGTTGCGAGACGGAAGGAGTACTCCCTCCGGTTGGTAAATGAAGTCATTTTGGACAAAACTTGAGTTAAACATTGGGAATATAAATCATGAATAACTTTTAAATGGTTGAGTTTGGAAATGTGAAAACTACATGAATAGATTTGTCTTGCAAAATACTTTTATAAAAGTATACATATGTTAGTTTTTAATGAATATTTTTATAAAAATAGGAAGTTAAATGTATTTTGAAGACCGTATCGCTATCCTAAACGACTTCATTTACCAAACCCGAGGAAGTACGTACTAGGTACAGTAGCGTCGAAGCTTTGGTCCCTTGAGTCTCGGACACCGATTCTCATGGCGATGCCGCGATGGCATGCATCGCCTTGGTGCCACCAAAGTCAAAACCAGCAAGCAGCTCCAGGCGGCTGACCGCGGCCACCATCGGATTAGGTAGCCGCTTGCTTGTGATTAGCAACACTACTCCTACAGTCCTACTAAAAAAAATGCCGCTGCCGGGTGCCCCGGCACCACACGTGGAGCCACACGGGAGAAAAAGGAAACAGATCCCAAGGACGTACGTACAGCGGATTTCCGGACGGCCGCCGATGCAGTGCACACTGCACGTCGTGGTACAGCGGCAGGGGGCCGGGCCGGGGCTGGGCATGCACGCTCGATCGAACATGCACAAGACATTTCAGAGCTCGTACGTGTCCACAGTGATTCTCCCTGGTAAAAATTCGAGCTTCCGAATAGCGTTAGGTGGAGATCGACGATCGAGCTGGATGGCCAGATGGGGGCTTCGATCGAGTTTCTCGCTCAACGGCCGCGCCACCTAATCTCACTCGCGAAGCCGCTGATGGCCAATCAACCAATCGTGTCGTACCATGGCCGTGGGTAGTGTACTGGCCGCGAGACAGTCAAGAGTGAGCACTGCACGCTGAAGGCACCCTAGCTAGTAGGACAAACACAGGCGCAGTGCGTGACACGGAAAAAAATGATTGAAGGAACGGGGACGGCAGGCACCACAGCGCTCTCGTTTTTATCTATGCTCCATCAATGGCTCTTCCGAGGACGGCGGCGGAGATCGATCTCGAAAGGGTGCGTGGCGTGGGTGCGCACGCACAACGGGATCTTGTCGAAACGCGCTCTGTTACTACTAGTACTCTGTATGTAGATCCTCGATCTTCTAGATTGTAGAGGACAGCAGCGTACGTACTTCACTAGTACGCAGGCAGGTGTGGTGGTAGGGCCGGGGAAGAAATTACTTCGTGAACGGCAGAGATACTGATCATTCGGGCTAGAGCCGACCGGCAAAGACGCAAAGTGTGTACGGGTAGCAAAAATCAACTGATCATTCGGCAATGTGGCTTGATTGGACTTGTCATAGTTACTCGATCCCTTCAGGTGCAGTAAAAAGTAATGTATATTGGACGTGACTACGTGGGATTAAAGCAACACCTTCGTGGAGACCTGGTTATTAACTCGCACACGAAGACGACTATCATATCTAGGTGGGTATACTATTTACATGTTGTTTGAGGCTATCATAGACGTGATTGATAAACCTTGGCCTAAATACTCCCTCCGTCTCACCAAAATTGTTGGTTTAGAAAATTTTGGACACAATAGTAGTTGTGACAAGTGACCATAGTACTCCTAATTATTCTGCTTGCTTTTCTAGATTTTGATGAGTGTTGATTTAATTAGATTAGTCTTACCAAAAGATGAATGTACACTCTTTATGAGACAAAATTTTAAAGCTAAATAAGCACTTTTTGTGGGACGGAGAGAGTATCTGTTTTGTCTGTCTTAAGTCAAAGTTTTTTGAAATTTTAACCAAGTTTGTAGAAAACACAAAATATTTATTTATAGCATCAAACTAATTTTACTAGATAGATCAGGAAATATTTTTTTTCATAGTGCATTTATTTTAATATTGTAGATAGTAATATTTTTATAAATTAACCAAAGCTAAACAAGTTTTATTTAGGACAAAAAATAAAAGGACATGCGTTTTGGTATAATCTAACCTTTGTATTACATATTGTAGTGAAGTGCTCACTTTTTTTTGGAAAGGGGCAACAAAAGCTTTGCCATGAAAATTTATTAGAAGGAAATTGAAGTGTGAGAATAAAATAAAAAGTGGCAATCCATATCACCAACTATTGAGAACATGTGTGTTGCAGTCTGTAAATTCGAAGAAAGAGATAATTTCTTGTATGGCACAAGAAACTATTGAAAATCCCGTGCCACGAAAAGAATCTCGTCCCTCTCATGTGCTGTTACTACTTGAAATTCTCTTTGTAATTCTACATGCAACAAAAAAACTGATGGTAGTTGCAGACATATACGGTGGATGAGGAAGGCTTTTCATCCTGTGCATATATACTGGGATTTACGACGGTGGTAGCAAAACATTGCAAGTATCGTCGTGGTATTATATTTATACACACACATTATTCCCAACATTTCAACACAGGTAGCATATAAACATTAGTACGCGTCAAGAGAAAAGAAGTTCACATATCTATTTGGTCGGTGATTCTCGAGAACATATGCATTACGTAGAATCTTACAAAAGGGGAAGATCGAGAGAATACCAAGAAACCTTTAGCAAGTTGTAGTACCATCGCACCTCGAGAAAAAATGCAGATGTACATACTCCACTATTTCGGTATTCTTCAAGCTACTACTAGTAGTGTAGTACCTAAATAAATTACACTAATCACGCCCAAAACGAGAAACAGAGAAGACGTGCGCACAATATATGCCAATGCAAACAAGAACTAACAATCAATCATCACCACCGACCATGCCATGCAGGGAGAGGAAAGCTAACGGAAGGTACTTGATGAACTGCGAGAAAATGCCTGGCTTTCCCATGTATGCCGCGGATCGAGAGACCTAACACCACCGATTAATAGCTTCTAGCTAGCTAGCTAGCTAGCTTCGTTCTTCAGCCTTTAGCGCGCTAGTCGTCTCCGACCACGCCACCAAAGCTCGATCCCCTCCATTCTTTGGCCTGTCCCGGCCCCCCGCTGGAGAGCATCCCCGCAGGCCGCGCATCCTGCACGCCGAACAGGCCGGCGGCCGGACCGATCACCGCCCGCCGCCAGGATGAACGGCCTCCCGGAGCCGGCGGCAGCGACGACGGCGGGCGGTAGGAGCAGTCATGCACGGGAGGCGCGCCCCCCTGCACCTCGCGCCTTCCTCCTCCTCCTTGCCGGCCATGTCGTCGCAAGGTAAATGTGGAGGCACGCTCGAGGCAGCAGATAGAGCCAGTCGAGACGACCGAGAGTGTGCAGTGGCTAGGGAGCAAGCAAGGGAGAAAGGTTTGAGAATGGAGATGTGGCTATAGCCCTCGGCCTCGGAATATTTCAGGGCCGGGGCTTTTAAGGACGCGGGGGGCAGGAAAGCGGAAGAGGCGCCGGGTCAGGAGATCTCCCTCCCCTTCCCCGGCGGCCCGGCCCCGAGATCATCACCTGCGCCCCGGCACGGCCTGCACGGGCATGTCCTGCGCGCGCGCGCGTCTGGATCCGCTCCCAACCGCGACGTACGGGTGCGTGCGTGTGTGCGTCGGTGTCAAAACGAACGAACCAGACCAGCTGCCGCGATCCGTGCCTGTACACCCTCGGCTTCCTTGGCGTGGCAGTCTGGCAGCCAGCGTACCACCACCACCCGCGCGCGTGAAATTCCTCGCCGGCACGGCGCAACGGCCGCGCGCCGCGCCTCTGCTGGCAACAACGATGTGCCGACGACCACCACCAAGCACCGGCTGCTGCACGGACGCCGACCGACGGCGCGCATGCAGGTGCAGTCGTCGATCCGTTCCGGTGCGTTCAGGCACCGGCCAAGCAAGGGTACGCACGCGTTGGTTTTGGTGCCAGGAATTCCTCGCTCGCGCGTCCCCGGGAAAAAGGGTTTTCTCTCGCTGCCTGCCGAGATAAAGAGAGAGGATAAAGAGGTTGATGAGGTTCCCTTTCTCCTGCCGGTGGTGACTTTGTGTTATGCCCGTCGAAAATCCTGTCCTGCAAAGGCGTGGAGGGAGCAGCACGCATGGGGCTCTGCCCGTACGCCGGTCCGCACCGGGGGGCAAGTGGGGAGGAGGTGGTGCAACCACGTAGTATCATCATCACGCTTCTTTTGATTCCTCCAAGGTTTGTCACGGGATGGATGTATTGGACATATCTTTAGCTGCACAAAACTATAGTATTGTCCTGTTAGACACGGCTTCGACTCTTAGTTAAGCTAAGCAAGATAGTAGTAGTAGAAGTCAGCATGATTTAATGTTACATCTATAGATTTTCGATGCTGCACGCAGACTTTTTGTTTCGATGTTGCAACGGAGCGTCGATACGAGGCTTCCCATCGAATATCCGGACGCTAACAACGCAGAACAACAAATTAAACACTGTGCTTTTCGTGTGGCCTTTTCAGAACGATGCCTAAAATAGGATTGCATCTTTTGCGGCTCTTTGTAAGAAAAAAGAAACAATGGTGACCTTTGTGCAAAGCACGACCAACCATGCATGGAGCATGGTCCACCGTGCACCACCTGATCACCGCCACCGCCGCAACAAGCTCCGCGGCCGCGCCCCCCACACCCACAACTTGCCTCCTCCTCCTGGCCGCGCCGCGGCCGCCCCGGACCACCATTTCCTCCGCGCGCGCGCGCCTCTGCCGCGCCACATGCCGCCCGGGGTCCGCGACCATCTCATCTTCTGCCGGTGGTGGGAGCCGCGCGCGCCGTGATGGTCGGGTTCCGGTGTTCCGCCGCGGCGCGCCCCCGGCCCCCGCGGGCGCACGGTGGCAGCCTGGCACCCCGTGTTCCGTGCTCCGTCTCGCGGGGGCGGCGCTCACGTGCGGGTCTCGCGGGGGGGGTTTTTTCCCCGGGCGGGGACCGAATCCCGCGACATCGGCCCGGCTCTTGCGCCGATGCGTCGTCCCCGTCCGCGCGGCGGCTTCTATTCCGTTTCGGAGCATTCACCGCCGCGCGCCGATCTCGATGCCGCCTCCGACTCAGCGTCAGCGCCGCGGCGACCCCTACTACTACTTCTTTCCACTCTACTGTAGGGCTGCAGCCCGGGCCCCCCGCTCCTTGGTTGCTTGGATTCTCTAGATCGACGACCTTTGTATCCTCTGAGTTGATTTCCTATGCATTGCAGGGCATCTTCCTTTTCGATCCATGTCTGTCAGACTGATGCTAGGAGGCCGGGAGGGAGGGAGGAATCTGTGCGACTGCGTGCGCGCGGTGGAGCAGAGGACGGACGGCCGAGGGCAGAGGAAGCGGCCGGCCCGCCGTTGTCTGGACTCTCCTCCAGCCAGCAGCCGGCCATGTGGCCCGGCAATTTGCCGGCCCATGCTGGAGAATCGGACCCCTCCTGACGAGCTAGCCGCCGAGCAACTCCTGGAGTACTAACTGACAGCCCGATCTGTGATCCGCAGGTGCAGCCGTGCAGGATTGCAGTCACTAATGAATGACTGTAATTGTCGCCTGGATTTTGCTGTCCCCTGCAGGCGTGGTACGTACGGAGTACTATGCTAGTAGACAGACAGGGTCACTGGATTCGCAGGATCGTAGGACGCGAGCGCCGCCGCACGGTGCACGGCAGTTCCCCGCGGTTAAAAAGTTTGCCCGTGCAATTTCCAGCAAGGTAGTAGTATTTCCTTCAAGCTAGGCCGTGCTTTGCGAGCTCATCAAACGCCTACTAGCGTCGCAGCTGCAATATTTTTACATGGATTCAGCAAAAGTTCCCGAAGTAAAAAAAAAAAAACACCAGGTCATCTGGACCAGGCACAACAGCTTGTGTGATTTTTTCCATGGCCTCCTATCTGCCCCGCTTATCACCACCAACCAAGAAACCGTGATTTTCTCTCGAAACAAATCACCATCAACCACCAAAGAGATTTTTCTCGAAGCACCAAAGCGAAGATCAAGTGCTGGCTACACTCAAACAGAACGAGGGAATTGGTGCCCCTGCTGTTAAACTGCTGCTGCTGCTACTGCAGTAGCCAGCAGAGTTAGACCTTACAATCTTTCTTTATCTCTGAGATTAAATGCTACACTTGTTACCATGCCTGCGCCATTAGGAAAACAAGCATATACTTATAAAATTAAATAGCTAAAATTATTATAGGTCAAGTGGAGAACTGAGCAGATCGCCTAAGATCCGAGACATCTTTAATTGAGAACAGATTCTTCAGACCAAAAATTAGTTGCATACTTGCATGCGAGAACAGTAGAACACAACGCACATGGAAGTTTCTCGGTTATTATTTATATAGGCATGCCAAAGGTAAGAACCACCCCTCGAATAAACAAAGTGTGTTTAGCATACGCATCAATCTTTCAGGTCCGTACAACCACTTCGATGAACAAGTTGTAATCTTGATGAGCATGTTATTTCTGCCAGGAACAACTCATCAGTGTAGACCCAGCATCTCGCAGGGCCAAGTCTCACGTGTCCAGTGGGCATCAACAGGTTGATAGATCGATGGATCGTGTCATTCAGAGGTGAGGTGCGTGTTTGCAAGCAAATTTTATTATCTGAACAACTATCTATGGGTCTCTGATCTTTTTTGATAATTCACGGGGCCTGGGTGGTCTTGGCCGCGCTCTGTGACGCCATGGGGGTGTTGCGGGGCGCGCCTGAACACCTCTCCGGTGGTGCTCGTCGCTTGCGTTGCCCGCCGACGCGCTGTCGCGGCTCTCGGTACGGGACGGGCCGTGGTTTGTGCAGCTTGCTGTGGTTACTCTAGGCGAAAGTCTTGGCGACGGCGCCCTCGGCGTTCTCCCGTTAGGGGCGCCCCACAATGAGTCACTGTACGCATTGCATGATCCCTCGCCCCCGGTGGTCTACACCGTGGTGGTGCCGTGTCTCGGTTCCGCACCTCGAGGACTTTGCGGGGGTAACCCTTCCCACCTCGGGACAACGTCAGTGGCGCCTCCGGCGTCATGCCCTTCCTGGAGGTGACGTTGAGCGTCCTCGGTGGGCGACGGCTGGCTTGGGTCCTCCGCCTTGTGCTTCGGTGTGGTGCTGTATGAGAGTTTCTTCCTTCCTTTTCTTTGTATTATAAAAAAAGAGAGAGTAGGCAGTAGAATCTCTTTGAACGGGGAAAAGAGAGGGTTTGCGTGTGGTGGCTCGTGTCGACGGCGGGTTAGAGTTGTGGAGACCCGGATCGATGTCCCAATCCGACTGGACCGATCCTTCACAGTTGTTTGAGTTGATCGTGTCGATGTCCCAATCCGACCGATGAGTTGTTGAATTGAGCGGTGCGTGTTGAGGTCCCAATCCAACCCACCGGAGTGCTTAGTTGTATGGTCTGCGGACCGGAGTCGTTCGGGGTCCTCTGCTCCCCTAGTTGTGTGGTCGATCGACCAGAGTTGTATGGTTTTGGTCCGGTTTCCCTTATAAACTGGATCAACTCTCTTCTTCAATAAAAATTCGAAAGCACAAGCTTTCACCGTCCGTTAAAAAAAAAACGGGTCTCTGATCACCAGCTGCATAGAGAGACTAGAAGAAGAGTGCTAGCAGTGAAAAAACTCTTTTCTGTATTCATTGAATCACTCATCCATCAAAAGATGATAGAAATTATATCAGAGTAATGTGACGTAAAATATTCCAACTCGATCCTAACGGCATGCCTACTATATGTCCAAAAGAATGATTCCTTCAACCAATTCAAAACGAAATCAAGTGTGGGGGAAGCACGGACACTGTAGTCACAGAAGCATCAAGCACCCTGCAGCGGCTAGCAGCAAGGAAGTGGCCACGCCGCCGGCGCCGGCTTTGCACGCGGCGCTCGTCGAGTCACCCTTGCCGCCGTTCAGTCCGCCTGAGTTGCCGGCCGCCGGGCTGGGAGCGTCGGACGCCCCGGACTCCGGCGCGGGCGCCGGCGCCGGAGCGAGGGGCGGGTCCTTGCTGAAGAGCTGCATGGGCAGGAGCACCTTGTTGAGCGCGTAGATCGCGACGGGCTTGGTGGCGTAGACGCTGCTGGCGATCTTGGGCCTGGACCACATGGACTGCACGTAGATGCTGCCCATGTCGTCGGTGAGGTTGAGCGTGTACGGCGACCCCGCGAAGGTGTTCACCGGGTTGAGCGAGCTCAGGTTCTTGAACTCGGCCAGGGAGTAGAAGTTGGGGAACGCGTGGTACAGGAGCAGCGTCTTGAGCTGGTCGGAGGTGAGGTTGGAGAAGGTGGACTTCTTGAGCGCCGCGAACGCCGAGTCCTTGGGGACGAAGATGGTGATGCCCACCTTGGTGTTGTTGGCCTGGCCCTGGAAGGTCTCGATCACGTTGGTCTTCTCCAGGTAGTTGAGGAACGTGTGGAACGGGCCGGCAACGCTCAGGAGCTCCGCGAGGTCCACGTAGTGCGGCGCCGGCGCCGGCGCCGGGGACGGCGGGAGCGACACGGGCGCCGGCGCGGGCGGGCTACTCTTCTGAGCCAGTGCCGGGCGGAGAAGAGGACGGCCAGTACGGCCGTGGCAAAATGGCAGCTTTGAACCCCATCATGGCGGCGTTTGCGTACCTCCGCTTCTTCTCTGCTGATCCAGCAAGCCCTGATGAGATCACGTTACCTTCAGAATTCAGAAACTGAAAATGCTGAATACTGGATTAATTTTATCTGATTACTTAATCTCTTTGATCACAATGACCAAGATTGTGCTTAAAGTTCAGAACTTGCAGGTATTATGTATCTGTAACATTACTGATCTACTTGGCAGCATACAGTTTGAACATTTGGTTATTCATTCATTCGCTATCACCAGGGAAAACATTTCAAATGTAAAGAGGGGTAATTAGATCCAATTAGTATATTATTGGCCACGTTGTAGGATGGCAACTGCCAACATACAACATGTTGCTTGGACAAAAAGAAGGGGAAAGAAACTTTCACATCTCAGCACCAATACAAAAAGGTCAAGAACCAACCAACTACTCCTAGATGTATGAACACTCAAGAGCCTGCACGATCTTTGCTTCGACTTAAAGATGAAGAAATATCATTGTGTGGTGGGTGCTAGTTATGTTCTTGTTCCCAAGATCGAGTGCGGAAAAGATACACAAGCATCACAATGCATGCAAACATGGCAACTCCAAAGCTAACCAACGAGCTAGAACTTTGCAACAAATGAAAAACACACTACTAATCGCAAAAAATGTTTTATCGCATTGCAAATGCTGTAGAACAAACAAGAGACAAATTCAGGGGAGCAGACCTGAGCCGAGCAGGAGGAGAGAGAAGGAGAGAAGAAAGGCCAGGCGGCAGCACGCAGGGGAGCGCTGAGAAGAGGAGAGGCTGCTATATAAAACGCTGGTGTTCTTTCGTGTGGAGGGAGCGGGAGAAAATATTTCAGAATAGAAATAAAACAATGAGGTGTTTCGTATGAGTGGCAGCTGTTGCGGGCGGGGGCAGTAGTAGGTGCCCGCGCGCTCTCAACCAAGACGATTGTTGCTGGCACTTTTCTCCCGCCTGTTCGGCCAGCTTTCTGCTCGGTTCTTGAGTAAATTGCACTGCTTGTCAGTGGTAGTACAATTAGACCACATTTAACAAATGATTTTCAATCACGCAAGAACAATGCATGTATATTGTTTACTCTGAAATCTATCCGAATTTATGCATTCCAGGCAGGCCCTTGGTGTACCTCAATTTTTACTGTAAGGTCAATGCGAAATTAAACTGTCGGCCGGCTGCATCAAGTGCTTCTGACTTTTTTTTTTTCGAGTCCAGTGGCGCACTTTGCGCTTTCAAAACGTTCTTAAGCGAACCCTTGTGCAAAAGTCACACGATGTGTGGATACTGTAGACTTGTTTATTCATTGCCTGACACAGAGATCCTCGCAAAAGTCATAGGACTAGTGGGATCGCAACGTGATCGGAAGTAACAGTGTGCTCGCCCTAAGTACAGAGATTCCTACGCTAGAAAATGTTCAGACTTTCAGAGATTCCACTTATGATATAGGTATATCAAGATTTCACCGGAGCATTATCAGCATATGCCCACATGTACACAACTTCAAAAGTCAGTAGCAAATCAGCAATTCAGCAGTAGTTACTAATGCTTTTTCGTGGAAGACTTCAAGTCAGCCTAGCGCATCGGTGTGGTTAATAAATCTGACAATGTAACCGATGCTCCTTTTTCTATAACCAGGATTCCTTCAACTTGCATGGCACTCAAAGTACTAATACCAAACCGATTTTTGGTGAAGTAAACAAGCACATGACCACGAGAAACTGTCACAAATTGCCACCATCAGCTAGCTTTTCGTCTCATGAGAATGATCTTTCAAGAAATGATATGTTAGTTCCTTGATTATTAGAATTGAAGGATTTGAAATTATTTAGTACAGGCCTTCTTCTACTTAACCGAAGTAAATTGTGTGGATCTCAATCGGCATATAATATTTTACTTAATTTAGGAATGAATTATGTGCTTAATGAATTTCAGAATATGAGTTGTCAAGTGGATTTGATAATGTGAACTCACTACCTGACTTGATTTTGCCGTGTCGGTGAGATGGCCACTTGACTCAGTTGATACAGTCCTGTATCTGGTGAGATCGATTAAGCATCTTCCCCTGCATCAATTCTAGAATAATCATTGTCCAGCGGTAGCCGGTAGGTATCAACGCCTTGATCATCATCAAAGGAAAAGGAAAGTTCATTTCTTGAGCTGTCATGCTCAATTAAGTTTCCATAGGAAATCATATTCAGTACTATTATTTATCATGCCCAATCACGTAACATGTTTAATATCCATTGGCTGCAAAATCGATATAAACTTCGGCATAATTGAAGGTTTTTTTTGAGACAGTTAAAGTTCATGTGCAAAATCAATAAATGACATGTGACTGTAGCAGAGTGTAATAATAAAATTCAAAGTTTTAGTAAAAGTAGACATCAATTTGTAAAATAAGACCTTTCTAATATATTTCAGATTTTTGTGAAATATTGTTTCTGCACATTAATCACATGCCATTTGTTAGAGCTTGTACGGAGTAGTATATATCACATAAACAACCGTCAGATGAAAGGTCCAGCAGGAACCTAATGCGCCTCCTTTCACTATAAACAACCGTCACACATTTTTTCAACTTTACCTTTTTTAGAGCAACTTTACCTTTTGGTTTGGTTTCATTTTCCAGGAAAATTCTATAGTCTTTCCTTTCACTCTAAGTATACTCTGAAAATTAAACTTGGCTCCTGTTCATTCCGGAATTGCAGGTAGCTAGTTCTTGGATCTCCTTTCGCTATATGTATAAACAACCAATTCGTTCCTAATTGATGATCGTAATGAATAGCATGGAACTCGCTCAAGCTTTTGATGACTTCTCTAGTTCTCTAATGATCTCAGATGAAAATGCAGTGTCAGTAGTTGTTGCCCTTTTGAAGTTCCACGTCGAGGTAGCCTCTAGCCACTAGCCTGGCTTCATCTCCGTGTCAGGATGAAGCGAACCCA
Source organism: Cenchrus purpureus (assembly GCA_022644695.1). Classification (NCBI taxonomy): domain Eukaryota; kingdom Viridiplantae; phylum Streptophyta; class Magnoliopsida; order Poales; family Poaceae; genus Cenchrus; species Cenchrus purpureus. Next base: position 59,805,354 of record CP053460.1, read on the forward strand.
TTTTTTCCACTCGCAAAGATTTCTTCCTTCGGAGCTCATATTAAAATCCACTCCTTCTAGGCTTCTTCTACCAACCGCGAGTCTGCAAATCTAAGCCTCCTTTGGAAAGCAACAGCGAGTGCTCCAAAGAGAGTCTTTATACACACACACACACACAGGATTTGAGGAGGCAAAAAACTAGTGCTCCAAAGAGGGTATTATACATTACAGACATGAAAGATCAGGGGTTCAGACCATATGATTTTTTTTCAGTCACGATAAAAAAACATATATTCTTTTGGAAGCAATGGCATTAACATCCGAATAAGGTATACATTAAAGAAATATGCATATGTTTAGATTTTGACCGGGGCGCTGTTTAGGGTTAGTGTAAAATGTGGATGCTAGTTGTGTTAATGTAAACTGTAAATGTTGATTAGGATGACATCTTCTGTTAAGGAAGTCTAATTTACTTGCTTTTAAGTATAGCCAAAGTTTGGATAACCTCCTAAAGTATTTCTTTGTGCAGTCAACTCCTAAGCTACACCATTTGGTTCAATGTACCCTTTAGCATAATTTTTTTCTCCATGCACAAGTGGAGTCTTGAAGTTCAAATTCTGCAAGGTCATAGCAGACACCATAAGACATGTTAGAAAATATATCATATTTTTTATTAAAGATATTTAATAATATAAATACAAAATTATATAAAATGTAATGATGAATTTTTCACAATTTTTTAATATAGATTATGATGTCTCAAATTCAAATTCAATATGTGTATGAAGAAATAAAATTGACAGATTGCATTATGGGGTAGGTTGAACCAAGTAATGTAGTTTATGAGTAAATTGAACCAAGATATAGTTTTGGAGGTTATGTGGACTTTCACTATGATGGGAGTAATTTCGATTTTTCCCTTTTCTTTTAAATGATAGCCATTTCGCAGATCCACGATCATCAGGTGAGGAACCAGCAAATTGGCAGCGACGAAAAGGCGCCAAAACCTTGTGCGTGCGGGCTCTACATTTTCCCTCCATATTTGCACTTCCACGCAGAACCATTTGGTCACCGCCGGCACACAAAATGGTCGACGGTCTGATATTGGCGGCCGTGCAGACGTCCCGTGATCTCCATTTCCATTTCCATATTCCTTTTTCTCCGAGGAACGCGACCGTGGAGATGTGGCTGGAGCGCAATAATTGGCGGCCGGTGACGGGAGAACCACCGCCACAGCCACAGCCACAGCCGCCACCGGAGACGAAATGAACACGAGAGGAAAACGAGTGGCCTGGCGTACAACGCGGGAGAGATGGAGATGGTTGCCATGTCGTCCGTCCAAGCACAAGCACCCGCGGGTTCTGCTGGCCGGGCGTCAACGTCCGCCTGCCCGCCCCACGCGAGGGAGAGGAAGACGAGGGCTTATTTTAATTCCCTTGCAAGCCATGGGTGCCGTGCCGCGCGTGTGCCGTTGCCTCCTCTCTCGCAGACTTGCCGTGTGCTCGCTTCCGAGTAGTGATGAAAGTGGTACGGATATTATCCGTCAGGATGACCGACCAAATCGAAGCCGACGTGAATCATCCGAATATTTAATTCGGGGCGTGTCCGTAACTATCCGTATGCCGCATTAGTATCCGGAAATTGAAGTTAAATTTCTATGATCCAAATATGATAAATATCACTATTCGAGAAAAATATCATCGTGTCGTATTCGATCCGAGAATTCATCAGAAAGAAAAATTATACGTCAGATCAGATCCGTCGTCGTATCCGATCCGCCATCCCTACTTCCGGCGGCGTGAGGCGGCGTCAGCGTTGCCAAGACGAAGGATCGGTGGTTCGCCCAATTTTATATTTTTAATTATTTTGCAAAATTATACGACCGTTTCAAAATTTATCGGTTTAACAACCAAACGCCGCGTTATGGCGCGCCTGGTAATACCACAGCGGTTAAATCCAACCGCTGTGGCCACGGCGGTTGATAAGCGCCCCACCCAGGCGTGAAGGTCACCGCCCACGGCGGCTGAGGCCTATTCGCCGTGGGCTACGGCCGACCAACCGGTAGAGGCCACGCAGTGGGCTGCACCGCGTGGCTTACGGCCAGATCCGGTCTCCCATATAAAAGCAAAATTAGCCCGGAAATATCATAAAAATTCAAAAAAGAAAGAGATGGTTGGGAAGAGAGGAGGCGGAGCAGCTCTCGGTTCTTCGCTTCATTGTAAGTATTTCGCCTTTTAGCACCTTTACTTAGAAAGCATAATTAGTGATTCACCTGCGTTTCTTTAGATCAGTAGTATTAAAAATGTCACTGCTTGTAGGGTTAGGGTTGAGAAGGAGAAGGGAGGTGGAGGGTGCGAGCGATGATGCTCTCACGCTTCTTCGCTTCATTGCGGTATTTCACCATTTCACTAATTACTATTTCATCGTAGATTTGTAGATTTATGTATGGTATAGATTTCGGAGTATAGATCTGTAGTTGTAGATTATATTACGTAACATATTTACTGTTAAGTGTGTACATTGTGGCTGATTAGTTTGCTAATTTAGTTTAGATATTAGTTTATTTATTTCTTAGTCCCTGGATGTAGTATTTGATAGCAGTTATTGCTTTTTATTATGAATCAGACATGTCGGAGACAGTCACAATCAAATTGTATTATGAAATTGGAGAAATTATATATGGTCCACAAGGAGTTGACTTGTCAAATTATAGTTCAATTGAAAAAATATTAAAAGAGCAGCAGAAAGAACTTGGGAGGTTATAACCAACTGGCTGGTCAAGGCATTTGCGATGAGATTTAGAGCACCAATGCACACGGTGATGGCACTAATCAACAGAAGTGAACATGTGTATTGGGAGCTCGTGCCACTTGAAGGGACTCCACGATGGAGGAGTTTTATCAGAAATGCCTGTCGAGTTGGTTTGCCTGTGATTTTGTTTGTCTAAGTTTTCCAGAAGGGTGGGTCTAGCAGTTAAGTGCATGAGGAAGCTGAGGATGTGGGCGAGGGGAGGTTGTGAAGAAGGGAAGGTGGTGAAGAAGGGAAGGTCAAGAAGGGGAACAACAAGAGGAGGAAGAAGGGATTCGAGGGTGAGCAGTCTAGAGGTTATGTTGTCACCGGTGTTATTGATGAGGGAGAAGGAAACCCAAAGGTGATGAGATAATATCAGAGAGAGTTAGAAGCTGATGAACGTGCATTGGAAGATGACTCTTCAGATGATGATGCTGATCAGTCTGAGGATCATGTGCCCTGGATTGGCAGAACTACGATTTCTCACAGTGTACTGTTAATAGTGGTGAGAATGTACCATGGGAGTACACGGAGAATGAGGTTTGTGAAGGCGCTATGTACCCCAAGATCTTCGCACATCCAAGGATACAGTGAAGCAGTGGTCCACCTTGACCCTACACAGGGAGTTCATGGTAGTGAAGAGCTCTCCGAGGATATATGATGTGTGTTGCAAGGAGAATTGTTCTTTTCGAGTGTATGCATATATGGGGAAGTGGGATAATTACTTACAGGTGAAAGAAGTGAAGGGTCACACTTGTACCCTTGATCGTATTGATGCAAGGCAAAAACATTTCAGATTTTGTTGCAAGCCACATGTACCCTACCATAGTGAAATGCCCTGCTTATGAGCCGAAGGTAATTATCGGTGTAATTGAGAAAAAATTTGGGTACACCATCAGTTACGGCAAGGCATACCAAGCAAAGAAGAAGGTGTTAGAGCATAGGTGGGGTACTTATGAAGCATCCTACCACAATTTGCCTAGCTTGCTACACACAATAGTTCGATGAATCTGGCGGCTACTATGATATCAAGGACTATCCTTGTGAGGAGAAACCAGGTAAGCTTGTGCTTCAGCGGTCATTCTTGGCATTGGGTGCTTGCATTGAGCCTTTCAAAGTGTGTCGACCGGTCATTTGCATACATGGCACTTTTCTCACGAGGCAAATACAAAGGAACAATCGACAATTGTGGCGGTGATAGTAACAATCAGTTGCTTCCCTTGGCCATTGCATTTGCAGAGGGGGAAACGGTGACAGTTATTCTTGGTTCCTTGAGAGGTTGAAGAACATGGTGGTCCAGATGTGCGGGATGTGTGTGTGTGATACACGACAGGCATAAAGGTATATTTTGCAAGCAATCAATGACATGAAAGAGGGCAGCCAAGAGCGATACAGAGTTCCATTGTGGCCAGATGTTAAGAGCAGGTGGTGCGTTAGACACATGAAAGCAAACTTCCACAGCCAGTTCAAGAACAAGACCCTGTCTAAATTGTTTGAGCGGTTGTGTGAGCAGACTCAATGAGAAGAAGTTTGAAGCCATCCGGAAGAAATTAGATGATCCGACAAAGAAGGCATCGAGGAGATAGCAAAGAGGCCAGTGAATCCCGAACCTGGAGATGAGCCAATTTCTCTCGAGTATGTGGGATTAGATGGCCCTCAAGTCAGCGCAAGAGGGCGTAGTGAAGACCTTCACCGGTGGATCTAATGAGCCTAAGGAAAAGTGGTGTCTCATGTTTGACGAGGGTGGAGCAAGACATGGGATAAAGACCACTAATTTTCTTTGAGGTATACAACTGTGCTCCAGTTCAAGACCTCTTCCTCTAGTTGGCATCATTGAGTTCTTTATGTATCGCATAACGTATTTTCACCAAAAGAGCAAGATAGCGGATGAGGTTCGAGGAACACTCAAATGAGATCGCACAATGACTAAGTATCTGACCAAGGCTCAGGAAAAAGCACTTAAACACAAGGTCACAGCGCAGCCTTTGTACCAGTCTAATGACAATGAAATTTTGTGGAGCTATGAGGTTGAGTGCAAAGGTAAAATGCGCCTAGGCCCTTCAAGCGTGAAAAGACGCATCAAGTTGCTAAACTTGGCAACCAACTATGCGAGATGTACATGCCTAAGCCGCGAGATACTACACACCCCGCTCACATGTGATCGGATGCTATGAACGCAACAATTCAGCTACCATAGGTACATGCCATGGTACTACGCTAAGGAAACCTGTTTCGAACATTTGGAACCGAACAATTCAGACTACCTCGCAGGTACTTTATCGAGAACCCCAAAGAAAATGTTGTGCACATACCAAATCCAGATCCCTCGCTTGTGACAAGGTGTTGGAAGACGGAAGAAGAAGAGGATTAGGAACAACATGGACGCGGTCGAGTTGCGGTGAGTGATGTGCTACAAGTGCCACAACACGGGTCACACGCAAGAGGTGCACGCCACAAGTTATGCTTGCAAAGCACCACCTACGCCTGTGGGCTCATCGGCAACTTCGTGACCATCCCAACCCCCATCCGGACGTGGGCCAGGCGTAGGACCAACGTAGGATTGATGATCATAGTTGCTTGTAATGTTAGGACATTTAATTTCGGAATTTGTAATATTTGAACTATTATTTCTTGTACGAACTTATGCATGGTACTGTATTATAATATTGAACTTCTATTTGTATTATTTTCCTGGTGATTATTCTAATCTTTTTTGTAATAATTTATGCCGATTCAGTTGTATTATTTTTTTGCCTCGATTGTTCTAATCTTGTTTTGCGGGTTTGCAATGGCCTCCTCAGGTCCTGAGTTGGACTTGGAGTTCCTCACGAAGAGGAAGGACAATGTCGGGTGCCACAGGATCGACACTCCTATGTGCTTCATGGTGACAATTGCAAGCTTGTTAGGTGCAAGGTTGGGTACCCTGGGATGAGGTTCTTCATGTGCGCTAACTATGCGCACGACCCGATCCAGCCATTCGACCGCAACCTTAAAGCCAATGTAAAGACTTACTACATTTCTCAATTATTCATTTGTCATTTGTGGTTTATTATTTACTGACATGTCTTTGAAAAAGACTCCACCTCCTCTTTGTGATTTCATGCAGTGGCTAGATACCGAGCAGTCCGACTTCGACAAGAGGTGCGTCGAGGGAACTGCCCGTGATGCTAGGGAGAGGTGGTTCGCATGGTTGAGTGGGAAAGAGAGAGGAGAAAAGAAGGAGGAGGAAATGCGCCATCGCCAGGAGATGAGAGAACGTGAAGCAGCCCAGGCCTGTGAAGCCGATAGGGAGAGGAAGAGGGAGAGGGCTCGCCGGGCCAAGGAAGCTGGGCCGGATGCCTTGAGAAGGGAAAATACCCTCAGTACTCGAGACCTAGAGTACTATTAGCCTCGGACCGTATCAAATAATTTGGTTCATGACTTCGTCAACTAGGGTCCTCGGTTTGTATCACGCCCGCTTTTAGCTCTAATAAATCACCTAATAAATCACGCGTGTTTTCAAAACTTTCCTGAGCTCATTTATCCCTTCGAACCCCTGCGTCTTCCCCCTCTCTCACCCTCGGCGTGCCGTCGAATCCGCGCACGCACCAGCAACACCACGCATGCCTCCGGCCGTGGTCGGCCACCGTCGAATCCACAGACACGGTCCGCCGGCCGGTCGCCTCGCCATCACCGTCGTCCGACAAATCGGAACCCCGCAAAACCCTTCCCCTAATTTTCCTAACAATTTTCCTAAATTTCTAAACCTTTTCCTTATTTCTTTTCCTTTCTTTTCCTATTTTCTTCCTTCCTTTCCTTTCTTTTCTTTTTCTTCCTTCCTTTTTCTTTTCTTTCTTTCCTTCTTTCCTTTTCTTTTCTCCCTTCTTTTCCTCTCCTCCTTCTTCCTCACGGCCGCGCCCCCCGCCGCGGCCGACCACGCCCGCCCAGCAGCCCGGGCGGTGGCCCGCCTCCACGCCACCCACCCAGCCGCCACAGCCCGCCGAGCACGGGCCAAGACAAGACCCCTCGACGCCGAGACGTCGCCTCCACAAAGACACCGCCGCCGCGGCCGTCATCACCGCCGCCCAGCCGATCCGTCCCATCCCCTGCGCCGTGCTTGAGGAGACCATGCTCGGCCGACCTCCGCCGCCTGCCCTGCCGTCGCCCGCCGGCCGCCGCCACGCCAGCCGCCCGACCTCCCGCCAAAAAATCTCCTCCTCCGAACCGACATACGCGGCCTATAAAAGGCCGGCACCCCCTCCTCGCCCTCACCCCACCAAGCCTTCAAGTTGACCCAATTGCACCGCCACACCACCATTTGCGCCACCAACCTCCACCGCCACCTTCACGAAGCACCTCCTCAAGCCGTCCCCGACCAAGGTGAGCACGGGAGTAGATAGCCGCCCCTCTTCCTTTTCCCTGTCCCGCCGCCGACCGGATGCCGCCGCCACACGGGCCGAGGCCTCCCTCCCCTGCTCGGATCGGGGAGGAAGAAGAAGCGTTCAAAAGCCCCTCCTCCTTCTTTTTCTCAAAGCCCCTCCCCAACCTTTTCCTATTCTCTCTCTCTTACTCCAAAATAGCCCTAGGTTAATAGTTAATTGTAAACTACATACCGTTAAGCCCTAAACAATTTACAACTAGTGCCCTTACCAAATTTACATTATCATAATCACACCCTTTTTCCATTAGTAGAAATTACTAATAGGTCCTTAGCCCTATAACCTCTCTTTAACCCAACATTCATGCACGATTTTATTCTGACATCCAAATTTCACCACACCTTTCCCAAGAATATCCTCACGAACCATACACCAACCCCCTTAGACTTATATATTTCTCCATTTATTTCCCTCCTCGAGCTCTCTAATATGTGTGCTTATAATATTGCTTGCTTGTGTGTGCTGCTATAGCCGACGGAGTAGACGAGGAAGGTACCCGAGCGAGATCGGAGCCGACCATCGCGAGCAGGAGCCCGAGATCCCGAACGCCGAGCCGCACTCAAGACTTCAAGACGGCAAGTTCAATCTCATCCTTTGATGCATGCTTTGATCCTAGTTTTATAAACACAACCCTATACCCGCTTTTATAAATTGCATATTGTTTTTCTCAAAAACATGGTAGGATAGCCACCCTTGATTGCTATGATTGAACCTTGTTTTGGCCTAAATGATTGCTTTAAAATGAAAATGTGTGAGTGCTTAAAATGGAAATGGGATATGTTTGGAAAATGAGTAAAGAACCGGGTAGACGGATGGACGCGCGTGTGTCGAGTATGGGTGAGCTCGTACCTTTGTGGTTGAGCGTGTTGGAGATGTCCATCTTGTCGTTAAGGACCGGCGTGACATCTCACGACCCAATTGTCGCATTTACCACCGACCGCTGTATGTGGCAACGGCTTAGCATAAATCCCACTAGTTAATCTACTTGCCATCGGAGTGCGGGTGAGCAGCGGGAGATCAAGGAGTAGGGTACGATCCGTGTGAGGTACTGGTTATGTGAGATAACCCCTTGGTTGCTCCTGTGGTGGCTCGAGGGTTAGCTAAGGTGGGTAATGGCTTTGATAGGATCCGCTACCGACACTAAGGTGTTCGTGTGGCGGTACCCTACTTGTGGGTAAAGATGTACAACCTCCGCAGAGTGTAAAACCTATTCGAATAGCCGTGTCCACGGTATTGGACGAGTCACGGTGGGGTCACAAAACTAGTGTTTGGGTTTGGGATGTTTTCATGGCGTGAGTTGTTTTTGAAAAGTGTGTGGTCAGGTGTTCGGCTATCATGCGGACGGGAGTCCTAGTCTTCATTTGGTTTTCACAAAACAACCGAGCTACTTGAGTTATAAAATTGTTTGCGAAAACCTTTTCGAAAGCAAACCCCGCATGAGTAAATGTGTTTGTAAAATAAACCTTATCCCGATCCTTGATATATCCTGCATGATCTGCTTATTCCTCCGTGGGTGGGGTTGAACTTGTTGAGTACGCATGTACTCACCCTTGCTTAATTAACTGCTTTTTCGAGGAGGATCCCGACTGCCTCAAGACGCCGAGTAGGTCGCCGCCTACACCCAACCGTGCCTGTGGACTCGTGGTCGCCACAGAGCTTCCATGGCGTGGTACTCGATGAGGCCTTAGAAGCCTTCGTGTAGTTTGGTCTTTAGCTTTTGTGTTGTTTCTCGTGGGTGGCGCCCCTGCCCACTATGCCGCCGTGATGTAAGGGACTGAACCACTTGTTGTAATAAATGTGTTGCTAGCCTCCCGACTAGTATTTGTGTCACATTTAGTCACCTCCGATGAGGGACGCCTGTGTGGTATCGAGCCGTAGGTTGGCCGAGGACGCGACCTAGGACCCGAGACCTTTCTAAGCCTCTCTAAATCTTTCCTGCTTAGCTCACCTTTCCGCAAATCTCTTACCTTAACCCTTGCCCGGTTCCGGATGGCTAACTTGAATGGAGGAGGAGTGCCTGCCCACCGGCCTCCCTAAGTTACCGCCACCCAGAGCGATGAGTAAGGGACCCACCGGAGTACCTCTATCGGAGTATGAACTCGGCACCTTTCGTGTGAGGTGATGATTTTCGTGGAAGGAGCACGTCTACCCCGATGTGAGCCTGGTACTCCAAAACCACCGTATCGTCACCGACACCTACCACAAGGCCGCCCGAAAAGCCCTTCGCCATCGAGTGATCTATAAGCACCACCTTCACCGGGACCCCAATGGGATTTTTCCCACTGGAGGAAGAGGTCTCATGGATCGCCCGGATGAGGAGGACTTGAAAGAAGAAGAAGACCTAGAGGCATTTCTCACCTATCCATCTACCTCAATGGCCTAGATAAGCTTTTACCGTGAAACAGCAAGACAAATCAAGGAGCAAACTCAGAGCGTATGAGGAGCAAAAGCATTAATAGAGCAAAGGATAGAAGGTGGAAAAGAAGATAAGACAACCATGGCGGAAGGTTGAGCTAGCTAAAGCTGAGGAGGAGAGCACGCTGAGGAAAGGAGAACGCTCAAGATTCCACAAGAACCTATGGGAACCAAAAGGAACGTGGGAGAAGAGAAGAAGAAGAGAAGAACCCAAGAAACCCATTGGGATAAAGGCACCTGCATCAAGAGGATGTTGGAGCAATGCCTTCCACCAAGAAGAAGTGTCACATCCGGTGAGGAAGAGTCCTCATGAGGGAGTAGAGTACCTAGGTGAGACCTATGGTATAATAAGAATAAAGTGTACCCCGAAGGAGTGTACCCAACCTTTGTGAATAAATAAAACTATCTATCTTTTGTACCCTACCCTTTGCACAACTTGTTCAACTCTACCCTTGTTTTCGATGGTCAAGATGGATGGACCCAAGGCGTGCTGTGAGGAGCCTGGTTTTGCTCGCCTTCTTATCAACTCCCGAGCGCCTTTGATCACCGAGCGCCCAAGGTACTACAAGAGAGAGTACGAGCAACTCGGCACTCTTCAGTAGGGTGGTCCTCTCCATCGCCAAGCACCCGCTACCCCAACGCCGAGCCGCGTGGCGCTGACCGCTGTGTTTTCGACATCGGGATACTTATCCCTTGGCCCTCCGGAAACTCTCCGCTACTCTGTGGGATCTACGAGGAGCACCTTGTCCCCACACCGATGAGACTTTATCCTCCCGCCATCGGGACCCCCGCGTGCCCGCATGAGAAACCCGAACGACGCCGCCACCAAGAAGATCTTTTGTACCATGGTTGCCTACCTCGTCTCCTCGGATAAACTCTTTGATGATCGTGCCAAGTTGAGGGAGCAAATTGGCCGAGCAAGCGAAGTCACAAAGAAGGATGCACCAAGTTCGAGTAGCCCAAGTCAAGCAAGGACCGGCCGCCATAAGCAAAGTGAAGTCCGTTGCCCATGAGAGCCTCAAAGGATCCGGATCAGCGACATACAGGAATGGACTAACAGTGGAACACCCGTTCCTACTGTGGAGAAGCACAAGTCCTAGTTGGGACACCCTCATAGGATGGGGAGGAGTTCCTCGAGACCCCAACACCGTCTCGAGTCCGCCGAGCAACCAACATCAACCGTCAAGAAGGAACTTCCGCCACCCCAAGAGAACGGGAACCCTGTGATGATGACGGTGATGAGTCGCTCATTCCACCGGAAGCACACTCCGCCTGTAAGATGGCTCACCCTGCGAGTAGTATGCCCGTAAGCCCTTGCCAAGGAATGAAGCCGCGTTGGTCCAAGCTAGAGTCGCCCCTTAGCTTTTGTCATGGTACCAAGTCGTAGTGTACGTCGTTGTACCAAATGAGTAGACCGGGATGTATCCTCCTCTCATGGTTGAAAAGTTGTTTGTGCTTGTGTGTCATGTGTGCTTGTTGTGTGCTTGACGGCAGGAGTCGATCCTGCCTTTTCAAAAGCCCGCCTTAATCAACTTAAACATCACCTAAAATCTCATAGAAACCCGCACAGATGGTTTCATAGGCCCCACGGAGCTTTCCAAGGCTCCAGATGGACCCAAACGCGGAAGGATCGCATGCTTGAACGAAGGAGCACCCTAACGACCAAGAAGTGTATCGTGACGAAAATGGAGGAGAAAACATGGTTCCGCCACCGCCACCACCGGCCAGACCTGGCGCAAGTATTGGCTAACTGCACTGCTGGAAGCCATAGCCAATGCCATCACCCGCCCAAAGCCCCGTGTTCGGGCATGAATGAGAAACCGATAGAATTTCTCCTGACAAAGCCACCCACGCTTTGGCGGATCCGTGAATCCCTTGGATGCGTATGATGGCTAAGGGCCATCCTAAGGGAACTAGAGCCATTCAATTGTGAGGATCGAGACAAAGTTCTGGCCACCCACCACCACCGGAATGCCTTTTAGCCTGGTGGGAAAACCATCTGCAGCCGCCAAAGATCCTCCGCCATCACTTGGGATGAGTTCGTGGAAGAGTTTCGCCGCTACCACATCCCGTAAGCCACATCGAAGCGCAAGGCGTGATGAGTTCCGTGAACTCGCCAGGGCAACAAGTCCGTGGAGGAATACACTTATCGCTCATAGAGTTGGCTCAGACGCCCGAGGAGGTGGATAAGGACCCAAGAAGGTGAGATGTTCAAGAAGGGCTTGACTCGAACCGAGGACTCGCCCCTCGATCTACCCCGATTTCAACACACTTATGAACATGGCCATCCTCACGTAAAGAGCCAAAGCAGGAGAAGAAAGAAAACAAGAAAGTTCATGGAGCACAAGGCTCAACAACAGAACGCTCCTGAGGCAGAGAAGCTGGACACCCCATGTCCAGATTCCAAGCCCCCATGCAAGATGTAACCCAGCCCCAAGCCACGGGCTCTCAAGGCCCCGTAACCCGCTTCAAAGACAACAACCGTAACACCATGAAGCCTCCACAGAGCAACACTAGCCGTGTCAACGCCAATAACAACAACAACAACAACCCGGTGTGTTTCAACCGTGAGACCGGACACTTCATCGCTAACCGCCTATATGCCAAAAGCCAACAGCCATTTTCTCCAACTCGTGAATGGGCCGAGACCGGTTGTATCTGAGCCAACCGCGCTGTCGAAAGAACAACAACTTTGGCAATAACAACCATCGATGAGGCAGCCCTAGCCTTATGGACGAGCCCACACCACATCAACGCACAGAGGCTCAAGAAGCACAAGGCGTAGTGCTCGGTGAGTTCTGGTCACCGGCCTTGGCAACTATATTATTTGATTCAGAGCATCACATCTGCTCATATCTTCAAGTTTTGTGGAAAAGCATAAAATACCTACGTACTACTAAAAGCACCCTTGTTAACCCGAACACCGGAGGTGACATCAAGTGTCAATGGGTTGCTCCCGGTGAGAATAATTTTAAGTGGGGTAGAGTTCCTAGCGGACTGGTAGTAATGAAGTCCAGGATAGATGTGATTCTTGGGATGGACTGGTTAAGCCTCCACCACGGCCTTATAAGTTGTGCCGATAAGGTAGTACACCTAACCAACCCGGATGGAGTGCAAGTAACTGCACGCAGGAAGCGAGCACCGGACATAATGGTTTTTAGCATGGAGGCCAAGTCCCTAGAAGAAATCCGAGTACGGAGTACCGGATGTATTTCCAAGAACTTCCCTAATGCCACCAGATAGGGATATAGAGTTTGTTATCGACCTCATCCCCGGAACCTCTCCCATAGCCAAGAGACCCTATAGGATGGCAGCCCCTGAATTGGCAGAGTTAAAGAAGCAACTGAGAGAACTTCAAATGAAATGGGTTCATCGACCAAGCTCGTCACCATGGGGAGCCCGGTTGCTCTTCGTCGAAAAGAAGGATAAAAGCCTGAGGATGTGCGTGGACTATCGCTCACTAAACGAAGTCACTATCAAGAACAAGTATCCTCTCCCCAGAATAGATGATTTATTTGACCAACTCAAGGGAGCCAAATATTTCTCAAGGTCGACTTAAGGTCAGGGATACCACCAACTCAAGATTAGGGAGAGTGACATCCCAAAGACCGCCTTCGTCACCCGTTATGGACAATACGAGTTCACCGTGATGTCCTTTGGACTCACTAACGCACCGGCGATACTTTATGAACCTTATGAATAAGGTGTTTATGGAGGAACTAGATAAGTTTGTCGAGTTTTCATTGACGACATACTTGTTTACTCCAAAGGTGTGGAGGAACATGAGCAACACCTTGAGGTGGTCGAGAAACCGAGGCGCACAAGTCAGACGCTAAGTTCAGCAAGTGTGAATTCGTTGGAGAAAATATCCTTCCTTGGACATATTCGACGAAGGAGTAGCAAGAGACCACGGAAAGTCGAAACAGCTTCCAATCATGACCAACCAATGTGAGTGAAATCGAGCTTTCTTGGTTTAGCAGGATACTACCGAGGTTTATTGAAGGATTCTCCAAGATTGCCCGACCCATGACAGAGTTGCTCAAGAAGGAGAAGAAGTTCAACGGACCGAGTCATGCGAGAAAAGTTTCCAAGAGTTGAAGAGAAGATTGACCACAGCCCGCTTGACCTTGCGAGATATCCAACGGACTTTGTCGTGTATTGCGACGCCTCCGACAAGGGTTGGGATGTGTTCTCATGCAAGATGGGAAGGTGGTGGCATATGCTTCCCGGCCAGCTCAAACCCCATGAGCGTAACTATCCCACCCATGATTTGGAGTTTGCAGCCGTAGTGCATGCCCTTAAGATCTGGAGACACTACCTGATTGGGAATAAGTGCGAGATCTATACCGACCACAAGAGCCTAAAGTACATCTTCACCCAGCCCGACCTGAACCTAAGGCAAAGAAGGTGGCTAGAGTTAGTCAAAGACTCAACCTGGAGATTCATTACCACCCGGGAAAAGCCAATGTAGCAGTATGCCTTAAGCAGAAAGTCTTATGGAAGCAGACCTAAGAATGCCCAATTACAAGAGGAAATGGCACGACTCAACGTGCACATTGTTCCCCAGGGCTACGTTCACCAACTAAGTGTCCAGCCCACCCTGGAAGACAAAATCAGAAAAGCCCAAGAATCCGATAAGGAGCTGATGAAGATCCGCAAGCACACGGGGGAGAATAAGGCCCCAGACTTTAGGGTGGACAGCCACGGTACACTATGGTATAAGAACAGGATATGTGTACCTGAAGACGGAGATTTCACACCATCATGGATGAGGCACACAACTCGGCGTATTCCATCCACCCGGATCCACTAAGATGTATATGGATTTAAAGCGTATATCTTGGTGGAATGGAATGAAGGCGGACATTGCATGCCTGCCGCCACCGTGATACTTGTCGAGGATTAAGGCAGAACACCAGAAGCCCGCAGGACTGTTGCAACCCCTACCCATCCCGGTATGGAAATGGGATGAGATAGGCATGGACTTTGTAGTAGGCTTGCCCAAGACACAGAAAGGATATAATTCCATATGGGTGATAGTAGACCGACTCACTAAAGTCGCTCACTTCATACCCGTACGTAATAATTATGACGGAGAGAAGTTGGCCAAGCTGTATATAGCAAACATAGTGAAGCTGCATGGAGTACCCAGCAGATAGTTTCGTATAGAGGGACCCGTTCACCTCTAGGTTTTGGGAAAGTTTGCATAAATCCATGGGAACCAAGTTGGATTTTAGCTCAACTTATCACCCTGCAGACGGATGGACGGGATGACCGAGAGGGTGAATCGATCATGGAAGACATGTTGAGAGCATGTGTCCTCACCTATGGCAAAGATTGGGAACAGAGCTACCATATGCGTAGAGTTTTCATACAACAATGTTATCAAGCCAGCCTAGGCATGTCACCATTTGAAGCCCTATACGGAGAAAATGCAACCCCATTGATGTGGTCAGAAGTGGGGGAACGTGCCTTGGTTGGACCCGCACTTATAAAGGAAGCCGAGGAACGAGTAGCTGAGATCCGAGAAAAATTGAAGGCTGCCCAATCCCTACAAAGAGCTATGCAGATAGGAAGAGGCGAAGTAAGCTTCAATCCAGGAGACTTTGCTTATCTCAAGGTTTCACCTATCCGAGGGACTCGAAGATTTCAAGTTCACGGGAAATTGGCCCCTCGGTACATTGGACCGTACAAAGTACTGAAGAGAGTTGGAGCAGTAGCATATCGGTTAAAGCTACCAGAGGAAATGGCAGATATACATCCCGTGTTCCACGTTTCTCAGCTGCGGAGGTGTTTGAAAGTGATCGAAGAGAAATGAGTGCCGGTAGAAACAATTGATTTGCAGCCGATCTTAGGTACCGTGAAGTGCCCGCCAAGATTTTGGACACAGTGGTCAAAAGAACAAGAACATCGTAAGTAATGTGTGCAGAGTTCAATGGAGCAGACACGGAATAGAAGAAGCCACGTGGGAACGAGAGGACGCGTTGAAGAAGGAGTTTCCACCTGTTTGAAACCCAGTCAATCTCGAGGGCTAGATTCATTTTAAGGGGGTAGGTTTGTAACGCCCGCTTTTAGCTCCTAATAAATCACCTAATAAATCACGCGTGTTTTCAAAACTTTCGAGCTCATTTATCCCCTTGAACCCCGTCTTCCCCTCTCTCACCCTGGCGTGAATCCCGCCGGCACCGCCTGCGCCTCGGGCCAGCACCACGCATGCCTCCAGCGCATGGCCGGGCCACCCGTGCTGAATCCACAAGACGCCGCCGCGTCCCGCCGGGGTCCGCCTCGCCATCACCGCCGTCCGAAAATCACGCCGACAAGGGAATCGGGAAAACCCCAAAACCCTTCCCTAATTTTCCTAACAATTTTCCTAAATTTCTAAACCTTTTCCTTATTTCTTTTCCTTTCTTTTCCTATTTTTCTTTCCTTCCTTTCCTTTCTTTCTTTTTCTTCCTTCCTTTTCTTTTCTTTCTTTTCCTTCTTTCCTTTCTTTTCTCCCTTTCTTTTCCCTCTCCTCCTTCTTCCTCCCACGTGCCGCAGCCTTCGACACCCGCCGCTGCCGCGACCTCGCCGCGCCGGCAGTGGCCGCCCCACGCCACCACGCCAGCCGCCACGGCCGCCGAGCACGGGCCAAGACAAGACCCCTCGACGCCGAGGCCGCCTCCACCGCCACACCGCCCGCCGCGACTGTCGTCACCGCGCCCGTGCCGATCCGTCCCATCCCTCGCGGCGTGCTTGAGGAGACCCATCGGTGCCGACGACCTGCCTCGCCAGCTGCCCTGCCGCCGGCGACGGGCCCGGCCCGCCCCATGCCGCCCATGGCGACCTCCCGCCAAAAATCTCCTCCTCCGAACCGACATACGCGGCCTATAAAAGGCCGGCACTCTCGCGCTCCTCACCCCACGCAAGCCTTGAGCAGCGCCCAATTGCACCGCCACACCACCATTTGCGCCGCCGCCACCAACCTCCACCGCCGGCCGCCCCTTACCGCGGAAGCACCTCCTCAAGCCGTCCCCGACCAAGGTGAGCACGGGAGTAGATAGCCTTCGCCCCCCTCTTCCTTTTCCCGCCTGGCCGCCCCGGATGCCGCCGCCACCGTGGCCGAGTCGCCTCCTCCCCTGCTCGGATCGGGGAGGAAGAAGGGCGCTTTTGCCCAAAGCCCCCTAGCTTTTCTTTTTATCCTGAGCCCCTCTCTAACCCTATTCACTCTCTCTCCCTCTTACTCCAAAATAGTCCCTAGGTTAATAGTTAATAGTAAACTACATACTGTTAAGCCCTAAACAATTTACAACCGGGCCCTTACCAAATTTACATTATCATAATCACACCCTTTTTCCATTAGTAGAAATTACTAATAGGTCCTTAGCCCCTATAACCTCTCTTTAACCTAACATTCCATGCACGATTTTATTCGATTAATTCCAAATTTCACCACACCTTTCCCAAGAATATCCGCGAACCATACACCAATTCCCCTTAGGACTTATATATTTCCCTCTCATTTATTTCCTCCTCGAGCTCACCGGTAATATGTGTGCTTATAATAATTGCTTGCTTGTGTGTGCTATAGGTAGCCAGGAGTAGCGGAGGAAGGTACCCGAGCCGGAGATCGGGAGCCGACTCATGCGAGCAGGAGCCCGAGGTCCCAAACTGAGCCGGACTCAAGACTTCAAGACGGCAAGTTCAATCTCATCTTTGATGCATGCTTTGATCCTAGTTTTATAAACACAACCCTATACCCGCTTTATAAACTGCATATTGTTTTTCGCAAAAAACATGGTAGGATAGCCACCCTTGATTGCTATGATTGAACCTTGTTTTGGCCTAAATGATTGCTTTAAAAATGTGTGAGTGCTTTCAAAATGTGTGAGTGCCTTAAAAAGGGAAATGGGATATGTTTGGAAAATGAGTAAAGAACTGGGTAGACGGATGGACGCGTGTCGAGTATGGGTGAGCTCGTACCTTTGTGGTTGAGCGTGTTGGAGATGTCCATCTTGTCGTTAAGGACCGGGTTGCGTGACATCTCACCTGACCCAATTGTCGTACTGCCACTCGACCGTTGTATGCGGCAACGGCTTAGCATAAATCCCGCTAGCTAATCTACTTGCCATCAGGAGTGCGGGTGAGCAGCGGGAGAACAAGGAGTAGGTACGATCCGTGAGGTACGCCCTGGTTATGTGAGATAACCCCTTGGTTGCTTCCGTGGTGGCTCGTAGGGTTAGCTAAGGTGGGTAATGGCTTTGATAGGATCCGCCCGACACACTAAGGTGTTCGTGTAGCGGTACCCTACTTGTGGGTAAAGATGTACAACCTCTGCAGAGTGTAAAACCTATTCGAATAGCCGTGTCCACGGTATTGGACGAGTCACGGTGGGGTCACAAAACTAGTGTTTGGGTTTGGGATGTTTTCATGGCGCGAGTTGTTTTCTGGAAAAGTGTGTGTGTGTGCAGGCTCTGCACGGGGAGTCGGTAGTCTTCATTTGGTTTTCACAAAATAACTGAGCTACTTGAGTTATAAAAATTGTTTGCGAAAACCTTTTCGAAAGCAAACCCCTGCATGAGTAAATGTGTTTGTAAAATAAACCTTATCCTGATCCTTGATATATCCTGTGCATGATCTGCTTATTAACCCCTCCGTGGGTGGGGTTGAACTTGTTGAGTACGCATGTACTCACCCTTGCTTAATTAACTGTTTTTCAGAGGAGGATCCCGATTTCGTTCAAGACGCCGAGTAGGTCCGCCCACACCCAACCGTGCTGTGGACTCGTGGTCGCCATGCAGAGCTTCCATGGCGTGGTACTCGATGAGGCCTTAGAAGCCTTCGTTGTAGTTTGGTCTTTAGCTTTGTGTTGTTTCTCGTGGCGTGGCGCTCCGTGCCCACTATGCCGCCGTGATGTAAGGGGACTGAACCACCTGTTGTAATAAATGTGTTGCCACCTCCGACCGGGTATTTGTGTCACATTTAGTCACCTCCGATGAGGGACGCTTGAAGATCGTTAAGAACTTTAATCGAACTGCATTAGAGTGTGTACTAGCACCGTATATGCCATTGCAAATTGTGTTTCCTTTGCTAAATATAAACCGCCGGTTGGGCGCTCATGCAATCGCTCGCCGTGGGATGCTTCTAACACGGTTGGGCCTGCAACGTTGTCAAACCGATAAATTTTGAAACGGTCGATAATTTTGCAAAATGATTAAAAATATATAAAAATTTTGTTCGCCCGCACCGGGCCGGCCTTGCTTTGGGCCGGGTAGCAGAAGATTGCAGATGGGCCCTGTCACGCTTTCACTCGCTTCATTCGCGATTTGCAGAGAGAGAGCACGGGGAATGTGACGAGAAGGTAGCATCTAGCGTGATCATGAGTCGCGATCGAGAAACTTCCTATCGTGTGATCGATTGTCGCTTGTGAGACGAACCAGTTGGCACAGTGTTGGGGGCCATCGGGCGCTCGTCGCCTCGACACCGCCACGCCCACGATCTCGGCCCGCCTCAGCGACGCCAGCGAGTGCGTGTGTATTTCGTTAATCTCCTTATTCAACTTCACAAGTGGTATATATACTTTTGGTCTACTACATAAGTTGACTAAAGTCCTCCTCAAATACCCATACCACATATTATTCAATTTTCTCTTTACATTAATTTAATGAGCTAAAAGCAACAAATTTTGCGTATTTGAGTTTGAAGCTGCAAAACGTGTGCACCACCGATTGAGCAGGTGCATTTCTACGCATTTGTTTGATTTTGTTTTGTACATGTTGATGAAAATGTGTTGGTTGCATGGTTAATAAATTGTATCACGTGATATGGCAAATTCAGGACCAATGCCTTTTGTGATCTTACCATCAGATATAACAATAACCCAAACGATGAGCATAAGTAACTTTGCTTCTATATGCATAATAGCCACCATATCAGTATCATTTTTTATTTCTATATGTTTCCTGTCAAATTAACAATTGAATTAATCATTCCTGCTGTTAAGTCTTGTCTCTTGTATGTGTGCCTACAGTTGTGATATGACATTAGATTGAGTAAGTGGACTTTATCAAATTAGAGTGTTGCTGGTCTCCTTTCCAAATTCCACTAAACACAATTTAAAACAATTCTGCTTTGACTGCCTGATCCGTAATGTACTCTATTGATGGGTCCAACTCTAGAAGCAAGTTGGTGCTTTTTTTTTGTCTTTTCTCATATATTGCTCATATCTTTCAAAAGCTGCAATACCTTCTTCGTTATTATGGAATAATAACTGATTGGATCTCGAGGAGAGGATCATGGCCTTCGATTGCCTCATCTTATGCTGGTCAGATGCTTGGTTAATATCGAAATAGTTAGTCCTTTTTTCTAGTTTTAATTTTCAGATGTTGCCTTACATACTACTTAGTAGGCAAGAAGCAGAAAAGCTGATGTACTTGAAGAGCATATGTCTATCACGCTGGTAGTATCCATTTTTAGTAGTTAACCATGCTGAACTTCATAAAGAAATTGGTCATTGCTTCTATGCTTTTACCACAACAATATATCTGGTTTTGGTTTCAGGTGACACTTGTGGGATGCTGTAAACAAATACTCTATAGTAGCTTACAACAAAGCTAAAAGGCTGCTATTTGAAACTACAAGCTGCAAATGAAGTTTTTTCAACACCGCTTGATTTTTCTGGTATGGATAAATGAATGCTGCCCATTTTATCTTTCTGGTATTCAACACACATCATGAAGAGGACATGCAGCTAATTGCAAGAGTTAATGCTTAGAAGTTGAGTTTTTTGTGCAAATTGGAAGCATGAAAAGAAGACAATTTGATTAGGAAAGAATTAGTCTAAAATTAATTAATCAGACAAGACTTCATGCATATAAAGTTCATCTGATGGGAATGTTAACTATTAATTATTTTGGTGTGTCTTTTTGCACTTGCATCTGTGAGCTTAGTAACTCATGGTTTATGCTTACGGTATGTGAATCACCTATGTTTTGTTTGTTGGCTTCTGTTGACATGGACTTTTGGATGTATTTTGGATTGTCACTACATTTTGGAGTCGGAATGTATGCCCAGTCTATACATTCCTTTTTTTAGTTTGGACTAGGGATGAGCCCTGAAATTAAGATCTACATGTGTTCCTATCAACACATACTCCCTCTTTTTCTTTTTATAAGGCGCGCACGCAAATTAAGATTCAAACTTTACGATCTTTGACCAATAATTTACGTATCAATTTTTTATTTTTGTAGTGTAAATTTGATATGGTTGGATTTGTCATCAAATATACTTTCTAATGATTATATATTTATAACCATAAAAAATATAATATAAGAGAAATAGATGGTCAAAATCTAATTTTGAAGACCGTGCCATGTCGCGTCGCGCCTTATAAAAAGAAAAGGAGGGAGTAATGTTTAATTTGGTCTCCTATGTTTTCAAAATGATGGACTTGAATTAATGAACAGTCAACCATATATAATGTGTGATTAGTTACCTCATGATGTGTTATAGTTTTGCTGCATCTATGTGCTCATTTAAATTGTGGATAATCCACGAAGAAATATTATGTTGAAGTATTGCACATTTGTTTTTAAGATGGGGATGATAATAATGTAGTTTGATTCATTATGCAAAAACCTTGTGATGTCAATCAATGATTTTGCATGATAATACAGTGATGCATCGGTGAGTGGTTAACAAAGTAGTTACTAATAACAAAAGTTCCAAATATGGGCAACATATTATACATAGTTATAATTTGTTCAAAAAAACATGTCGTGTTGTACAAGTTATAAAATCTGAACACTTTCTCTTTTACAGACTATCAAGCTATCATAGGAGCAATGATCCTCTCCGAAATAATATCAATTGACGACAACTGTGGGACAGTTCCACAAGAACTGCTGCATATTTCATAGGTAAGCAAAATGTTATACTATCAGCAACAAGATGTGCATCCTTCGTATTTTCTTCAATTCTCAGCTAGCTTATAATGGAAATGGTCCACCGTATTGTAAATGAGTCCATCAACCAACAGGCTATCAAGCAAAACTCTGCACACATGGAGGTAAATATGTTAGGAAAACCAAAGCACAACATCAAAAGTTGAAATATATGTATAAAAGTTTTTAATAAGATGGGTACCTGAGCCTCTCAACAACAATCTTTGTTTCCTTGAGTAAAAATCAAACGAAGCACCACTTTCATGCTTGGGATGAGGATGGTAACAAAAAATGTTGTCAAAATGAACAATTTCCATTCTTTCAATGAGAAAAAACATACCTAACAGATGCATTTGCCAACAAGCATATAATCCACTCCTTTTCTATCTCATCAACAGCTTCAGATGCACGCTCAGGGAGTGAGGGTTGCTCAACTTTTCTACAATTAATCTCAGCACTACTCCCTCCCTTCTCGTTTATTAGGCGTGTGGAGTGATGCTCCAAAGACCAAGATGGGAGAGACAAAGTTGCACAAAAGTCAATTTTGCATTGATTGTAGCAAATTTCCATGGCTGCATGCAGCATAAAAGAAAAAAAGAGAAGCAGTTAACCAATCACACGCGCATGCAAATCCTTACTTTTCTCCCTGCGAGTTAATGCGGTCATTGGAATGTGGAGACGCCTTACAAAATTAGCAAAAGTGCAAAAACTTGTAGAAAGTGATATGTAACCTCATTGAAGTCGTGAACGTGCCTGAATTCAAAGTAAAACAAATATGTTATAAATCAAATAAATGAGATTGTAATACAGAAAAACACTCACACCGAAACAATATGCAAACAACATGTAATATGTATTGAGTAACTGCAAGTACAAAAAGAAATGCCAAGAGAAAAACCTTATGCTCAAGCACTGCACTTCAGGGTCACCAGCAGAAACAGATACGGTACCATTAACCATCAAGTAGTCATGTATGCTGAACCTCTTAAACAAGTCTCAAGATTAGTAAACATAATAACTATATAAAACGCAAGAAAACTCTACGAAATCATGTAATTTTACCTACACCCTTCAAGGCCAGTCGTTCCGGTCTGCGCGTTAGACCTTCAATGTAGGAAGAAACAAAAATTTGCATAGGGATAATTAGAATTTAAGTTATACGACATTTCAGCATTTTTATCTAACTTAATGTTTCTTTACACTAACCAGGTCATGTACCATCAATATAGAATAAAATCAGCGAATGGGTCGACATTCTCAATTTTCCAACTTCCCACATAAGACAATCTTGTATGTATGCAAGGAACAAAACACCTGTGTCAATGTATCTTGATATGGTTGTATCGTAAATTGAACTCTGTAGAGGTGTTTTCCACATCAAAATACTACTCCCTTTGTCCCAATTTAGTAGACGTTTTACATGATGCAATATTTTTTTGGAAATACTATGGTATACTGAGTACCGTGTAAATCTGAGTGTCGTTAAGTACAATCCTTCCCTTGTAAACTTTGCGATCAAAAGCAGAATCCTTCGGTATCTTGATGGTAGCAGGCATGATATTGAGGAATTGTTCCTATACGGGACCTCTTGAGGCTTAAACTCTCTTTGATTGGGACAACATTATTCATAGCGAAAACTCCGCCAACATCTACAAGACACAACGGAAAACTGAAGGTCCAGGGAAACAACAAAGGGTATAAATATAGATCCCCTTATATGATGGCAAAATGAACCGACCTATGAAGCACACTAAAACCGAGGATACAAACCGACTAAAAGATGAGACGGCTAAGGATCAACGTGCGGAGAAAAACAAATGAAAAAAAAGAGCAGTCAAACCGACCTTTGTACCAACACCGACAAGCATCACTGACGACTCGCAGAATATTGGGCTGAGTCAAGGCTGAACAAGTGAGCCCGTAAGTCTGAACACGCAAATGAATTGTCAATGCTACATCAGCAGCCACCACGTCCAATGCTCATCCAAGCTGTAAAGTACTCACCACTAGTCATCATTGTCTGACCATTACCACTAATCTCAAAGCAGCAGCATGCACGATCTGAACCATCGTCTTCTGGTCGGATCGATGGATCAATGGTGCCTCCGTCAAAATGCTCGCCCCTAACCTTTGGTTGGCAGTCCCCGCGAGAGTTAGAAACAAACGGACGGTCGTTGAGGGTCTCACGTTAGGTCGCTGGATTCGTGATATCAGGCACGACCTTACGGTGCAGGTATTGGTGCAGCACCTCAGGATCTGGGACCTGGTCCACGACTGGCCTCTGTCCCAGTTGTCTGACAGATTCGTTTGGTCTTGGTCGCCGAATGGTAGTTTCTCGGTCGCCTCATCCTATGATGCCCTCTTTCTTGGCAGGACTAGGTTGCGGGGCGGGAAGCAGCTTTGGAAGGTGCAAGCACCTGACAGGTGCAAGTTTTTTTTGGCTAGTTGGTCCTCCATGGTCGTTGTTGGACCTCTAACCATCTTCGTCGGCATGGGCTGAAAGATAGACGATTGTGCGCTCTGTGCTCAGGAGGTCGAGACCTTAGACCACCTACTCACTGGTTGCTCCTATAGTCCCGAGGTCTGGTTCCGGGTGCTCCGCGGTTTTGGCCTTCATGTTGTCTATCCTTTGGCAAAGGAGCTATTCCCTGTTTGGTGGTTGCGGGTAAGGAAGATGATTCCCAAACTTTCCAGGTAGGGGTTTGATTCCTTGGCCTGGGTGGTCGTCTCGTCGCTTTGGCGCGAACACAACCGCAGGGTTCATGACCGTGCTGCGTTGATACCGGTCGCGGTTGCTCCTCTCATCCTGGTTGGGGCGGATGGCCTTCGAGGGATCGCCCTCCTAATGAGATCGGCCGCTTAGTTTTTTTCTTTTTGTACCTTTGTTTAGTAAAACTTGCTCTTGTACGGTTACAACACTCTCTTCCGCTTAATAAAATACATGCTATGTGCGTTCTTTAAAAGAAAAAAATCTGAACCGTCTCGTATCGGGGGCACCTGACCCCTGAGGCTGAAGAAACTTCGCGCGCTGGCGATCTTGAACGCGTGCGTGCCCCGCGCCGTCTCCGGAGCGCTCGTCGACGCCGTCCGTGTCTGCTGGTCGGGCGGGATGCTGCTGCCATGGTTGCTCTGCAGTTTGCGCGCATTTGTATTGACGAGACGGTTCTGTGCTGTAGACTGTAGTCGGCTGCTTGATAAGGGACTGACACGGTCCCGGTGTCCTTTTCGTTCCTGACGATTTTGGTTCAGCTGCAGTGGGGTTATGATTTCATTTTTTGATTTTTTTTCAGTCCCAGGCGAAAACATCAAATTTCACAAAACATCAACCAAAAGTTCAAACTATGACATCAAATTCTGAACACACTTATGACATCAAACTTCCAAGTATGTAGGCTATTCTTTCCAAACAGGTAAGTTCTGAAGAATCACAGCATATGTTGAGCTCAGATTGAACATGTTAGAAAGAAAGCTACAGCACAAACAAATACAGATGGGCAGCCAAGCCAACGGTGGAAACTGAACCTCCAGTAAATCACTCTGGTCAAGATTTTAAACAGAAACTATTACATTTCGATAGCAAATATCATGGGCCGGTACAAAATTTTGTAAGTTGTTACAGCTAGCTCAACAAGGCACACCGGCATTCTTGTCCATGTTGGTCCAAACGGCAGCTCCTGGCAACTGTGACAACAGGGGCAAGCACGAGTGCGACAGTGAAGTTCGCCATCTTCTTATGTTTGAGCTCATCAGATTCTTGGCGCTGCAAAAGATACCATCACATGGATCAGCAGCATATTGCAAGCTTAATTAGTTATGGTACAGACCAAGGAGAAAACAAAAGGAAGACACAAATTATCTACCCAATGAACATATTGCATACCTCCACCAATTGTGGCTTCCGGAAGCCGTTCTATCGAGTACCTGTGCCGTGTAATATACATGATTGGAACACCAGGAACCTGCAAATTTGAGAAAATGCACATGTTATAAGGGTACATGAAAGCTTCTGTCATATCATGATCCTGAGCTGAATGCAGTAAACACTAAACATACCTTCCTTATCCTCCTTTTCAAATCTCTATCACATGTAGCAACAATGTAGCATTTGTGCTGTCATAGAAAGCATATGGTTTAGAACAATTCAATCAAATGCTTGAGACACAAGGTAACATAAACAAAAATGACCAAGAAAGCTATAAAGATTTATATAATCCAACGTACTCTGCAGTTTGGATGCCACATGTATACATGATATTTTAGAATAGGAGTCCAAGGGGGGTATAAAGAAACAAATGCACCTTATTGTTCCACTTCGGAACAGATACATTATAACCTTCAACTTAAATAACTAATCAACTGCCTCTTTAAATGTTGGCTAAAACATAAATATTAGCCAAAAAAAAATTGTGTTTTCAGCTAGAAGTTTGCAATTTTAGAAGTATCAACCTATATTTTCATAACTCGTACATTTCTCTGGAAAGAGTTCAGAGAACTGGTAACGTACATTACAAGTACATACAACTACATTTCTCTACTCATGTCCACACTCCATATCAAGCTTATTAGCATATACAATATCTAAGCAAAGTAAATATGGAGATTATACAGGAAACGATAACGTAGGAAAAGTCGCGAAGCACCTAACAAGAGTTATCCACCTAATCTAAATTCCAAACTCCTCAAACTCCAACCAAATAAAAGAATGATTTAAGAAGGTCAACATTTACCTGAGTAACCCTCTCCACAATGCAGTCATCAGCATAAGTTCCCTTGTGTGTGCATGCTAATCTTTGGAACCTAGGGTCCTTGGCAATTCTGTAAGAAAGGCAAACTATGTTATACAAACAGATTAAAATAACACTGAAAGTACCAAATAAGACCATAGGGAAACGCAATAAACATTTTTTGTGTGTGGAAGATGAAGAGTAATAAGGATACAAAGAAAAACTAGATTAAACCCTTTTTTTGGCAATGAAGCGGATAAAAGTAAAAAGAAAAAGAATTAAACAACACAGTATGGCAACAGAATTGAGCACACCTTAAGGCCACACGATACTTCTGTCCCAGCTTTTCAAGCTCAGCCATAACACAGTCAGTGATACACGGGGTGCCTTCATAACAGGGCATCAGAATTGTTATCAAAGGTATATACAGTCAATAAAATGTTAAAAGAGTAGCTCAAGACGCTAGAAAGATGATGTGAACGCAATATAACAGAGTTATATGCTTACATTTTGCATAAAGGCAGTCCATCATTCCTTTCTCCAAATCCAGCTGCACATGGGAAATGAAGGATTTAGTCAAACTGCTAAGTGTTTATGCTCTGGTAGTTAGCTTATATATCATGTGTGCTAAATATGACCCCAAATTAATGACATCCCAGACTCATAAGGAATATCTGCATTCCATAGCTAAGTGTCAGACGTGCTGATTGTCACAAGTAACAGCTATAACATGATTCCAAGTGACCCAAGCCTCAGGGATGATAGTCATGGTATCTTTTGCTAAAACAGATCACCCTTTCAACTAAACCCTAAATAGACAGCCAGCCTAACCAATTGCTCTGTGGTGCAGAGCTTCACCAGAAATTGAGAGTGGGGATGCTAAGGGCCAGTTTAGTTCCCAGAATTTTCACCAACAACCCGTCACATCAATCTTCTTTCCACTAATTTGGAGTATTAAATGTAGATTAATGACAAAACCCATTCCACGACCCCTACCTTAATTTTTGAGACGAATCTAACGAGCCTAATTATGTCATGATTAGACAATATCGTGCTACAGTAAATAATCTCTAATGACGGATTAATTAGACTTAATGGATTCGTCTCGCAATTTCCGGTCCATTCGTGTAATTATTTTTGTAAATAATCTACGTTTAATACTCCTAATAGACCTTGAAAGGGGACCCAAAAGTTTCAATTCGCGAACTAAACGGGCCCTAATTACCTATGGACAAAATCATTTGTTGAAGGAGGCAGATGAGCATCAGATATACTAAAAACATATACATCATATTGGAGTTTTCCATGGTGTAGGGGGGCCAGGACCCACCCTAGCCTCAATTAAGCTCACCACCACATTTGCTTTTGTGGTCAATAAATGTTTCAGTATCAGGTTATTCTTGCTCTGGCATACATATACATGTGGATAATAGAGCTCTAAATGTTATAACCAAGTGAAATTGCAAACACTGTTTTTGTGACAACCTAGCACAGAGATCAGTTAATTTTTGAACAAGCATCTAAAATCCAACTTCTATTTGGAGAACGTTGTATGGATGTAGAGTTCTAATGCCATAAAAAACAAAGCCTTTAGGAAGTTAAGAGTTCTAAATGCTCTAACCAAGTGAAATTGCTAATCACCGTTCCTGTGAAAACCTAGCATAGATATTTTTTGAACAAGCAATTGGATCAAACCTATATTTGGAGATCATTACATGTAACTTCAAAAATGTTCAAAACTGTTTGCAGACCAAATGAAGCAGCTGGCAAAATTATGTTGGTCTGACAGAACCAATTAACAAAGGAAAACAGAACACAAGCTAATTCAACAGCAAACCTTGTTCTGGATGGAGAAGTTGATGAAGTTGGTGTCCACAATCACCCGATAAGGCGGCCCGAGCGCCGTGTTGTAGCTGAAGAACAGAGCCGACGAAACCTGCGGCCTGCGCACCGCAAACCAAAACGGCATGACCAATCCAAACAAGCATACGAAACTGGGACCCAAAATCACAGCGCAGACAGCTACTCACACATTCCGGCCGAGCTTCTCCTTCTCGGCGTCCTTCTTATTGGGGTTCAGCACATCCTGCTTGTACCTAACACAAGCACAGAAATTAGGGATTTGGGTGGCGAAAATCGAACTGCAGGGGAGCGGATAAGGAGGGGCTGAGATGGTGGAGGCTGCCTTACTTGTTGATGGTCTTCTTGGTGATGATCTTCTTCACCGCCGCGAACTTGGGGCCCTTGCTCTTCGACCTCCCCATAAAGACCCAAACCCTAATAAGTGCGTGTACCTGGCTCTCGTTACTGCACGGGGCGGCGGCGGCGGCGGCTCCCTCCGATGCCTCTGGAAGACGGCGAGCGAAAGAGAAAGGGTTTGCGGCTTGCGCCTCCGAGAGGAAGAAAGGCGGCTGGTTGTGGGCCTAGTTGTCATAGACGGTCTTACTGGGCCCTAGCATCTTATTGGGCCTTCTCAGAAATTCTCTTGGGCCGTTGAGTGTTGTTGTGGGCAAATCCTATATAGAATTTTTTTTATATTTTTTTAATCATTTTGCAAAATTATACGACCGTTTGAAATTTTAGCAGATTTGGCAACCAACCGCCGTGCGCCACGGCGTTTAGAACTAACAGCCTGGCAAGACGGCAGTTGGAGGCGCCATTAAATTTTTGATTTTAATAAATCTAGTAGAAAAGGGAAATTCAGGACACAATCTCCAACCTAATACCTACCGATCATGTTGTTTTTGTTTTTTAATTTAAGGAAAAAACACTACGTTGTAATAAAGAAAAGCAAAGTGACATACTAAAAAATAGTCATGATCACATATACAGGTTCTGTGACAAACAATACTCGACCTAATCTAGCATCGCTTGGGCTTCTTGAGCAGCACTGGCGGCTCGAGCGGCGACATGCTGCGCGCGAGGGTACGCCAACGGGTCGAGGAGGTGGATCTGCCGACGCCTAGCATTACCGGGCCGGCGGTGTCGCCACCGCCGCTGTCGACCCTGCAACCTCGTGGGACGAACCTGGCTGCCCTCCGCTAGCGCGTCAGCGTGCGAGCCTCACAGGCTGCGCCCCACCGCCGCGCCCGCCATTGTGAGCCTCCTGGAGACGACTGCGGCCCACCGCCGCTGGCGGCGCGAGGCTCCGTGTGCCCCACCGGCCGCTCGGCAACCGGAGCCTCCACGCCACTGCTCCTCCACGAGTCCACGTGGGTGGCGCGCGCCTCAGCTGCGACCTGCGAGCTTGTCCTGCGATCGCAAACCACCGCAACCCAGTCGAGGCCAAGTCGTCGAAACCGGACCCGGACCCGGACGCTCCGGCCTGGTCCCCTAGGGTGGAGTCAGGAATGTCGACCACAGTCGTCGGAAGAAATAGTAATATTAAATCACGTTTCCTAATTAATACAATCTAGTATTATAGAGTAGTGGTCAATACCTGACGGAAGAGCAGGGCCAAGGGACGAGGAAGGAACCGGTCTTCTGGTGCTGCCATCTGCCGCTAGTAATCGGTGCCAGTGCACGGGTCCTCGTGATGCCTGGCCCCAGCCCTCCCGGTCCGGTGCACGTGTAGGCGCAGGACCTCTGAGAGGAGGCCCCCCTAGCGGAGACATCCTCGAGGGAGGATGCGCCGGAGGGCGCGCCGGGTAGAAAGCTGCCTGGTAGGGTGGCCGTGACGAGGACGACGGTGTGCGTGGGGAACGACTCGGCGAGCCGGAGGACGACCGGGAGTACCGTGGAAACAAAGTGGTAGGCGGGTTGCCGCGGTAGTTCACCGCGGCAAGGAACCTCCTGGTGATGGCACCTATCCTGAGGAACGTCTCCGCGATCTCTGGTGTGACATCCGTCCAGCCTCTCCTCTACAATATGTGAAAGGTCCGCAATCACGTCGAACTGCAAAAGAAATTATTAGTAAATGGTAGAATGTAAAGTACCATAAGGGAAAGGCGGTGAATTTTCAAACTCACCGCCGTGTCGTAGTGCTGATCCCGTCGAACCGGGTACGCGGTACTAGCAAGCACCCTCGCCGTCCGGGCCGTGGCTGCGGTCGCTGGTAGGGGCGTACATCACACGCGACCAGTCCTCGGTGTACCATCGATGTACGCCTCCACGCGCCGTGTCGCCGTGGGGGACCTCCTCGACCAAGTTCTGCAACGCGGTAGCCCAACCGTCCACGTACGGCTGCACCCTCTCAACCCAGGAAAAACGGTCCGCAACTCCCCTCCGCGACCACCTACGACGAATTAAACATATTTGTCAGCGTCACGAAATCTTGACGCGAATTAAATTTAAAATTTCGAGAACTACCTATGGTGGGCGCTCGGGCAGTGTACGCAGGCACGAGGCCACTCACGTGGCGGCGCCTCGGCACCAAGACTGTGGACGGCGTGCTCCTCCACGTACATGTCGAGCGACAGCGGCGACCTCGTCATCCAAGATCTGGTCGCGGAAGCACAAAGTCGAGAGTCCACGTGGTGCGCGGGCCGCGACAGCCTCCTCTAAGTAGGGCGTCCACCTGAGCGTCTGCGTCCGTGAGAGCGTCGAACTGCCCGACGAAGTCCTTGTACGCCCTCTTCGTGCAGTCGTAGGCGTCAGGTCTATACAAACCAAATGTGAACCATAAATGTCGATTGAACAAACTAGACGAAATGGAAAGACAAATTGAAAGTGAAAGGTAAGAAATTACCTTAGAAGGCACCACAACGAGCCCATGGTGAAAGCGGTGCGTCGTGGCCCTCCGCGAGGGCTCAGACGCTGCAGAGGCACGGCCGGACCAATCGCAAACCGCTCGTGGCACCAGCTGAAGAAGGAGGACAGCAACCGAGAAGGATCGGCTCCGCCGCGACCCTTCAACACCCGTGCACTGACCCTCAGACGCGCTCGCAAGAACGAGTTGCTAACCGATCCGGGGCACGGCGTCAAGGGCGGCGATCCTCTCGAGCATGGGGATCGGTACTCGCCAGCGTCACCACAAGGCAGAACAACACGAACCCAAAGCACCACACAGTACGCCTCGAAGAACACATCGATCTCTGCTCGGCGTCATCTCGCTAGGTAATCACCGCCACAAACAAAATCAAAGCGTTAGTTTTATTGTCTCCATATAATCAAAACCGAGAGAAATATGAGGTAAAGGTACGTGCGCTAAAGCTGCTGCAACCAAGTCAAGGTGGGTCCGTGAGCGTTCGCGAACTCTGATGCGGGCGGGCGCGATCGTTCGAGGCGTTCGCGAACCGAGCGAGGAACTCCGTCGCCACTCGGTGGAGATGTCCGCAGCCCTCAGCGGCTCGCCCTCACAAGGAAGGCCAATCAGCAGCGATGTGTCCTGAAGGGTCACCGTCATCTCGCCGACGGTGAAGTGGAACGTGGGTCTCCGCCTCCGAGTGGTCCGAGCGGGGAGGGAAAAGTCGTCTTGGGCGTGTCATGCGATCCTTCCAAGAATCGCGTCCTGGTTGTCCCCCACGGACTAACACTTTTCTGAGAGTCCTGCAAGCAAATAACGTAATTTATTAGTTACAACAAAAGGATAAATGAAGGTACAAACAATAACACGGCATCAATTCACGTGCTTGGAAACCCAGTGATGCGTGGATCGGCAGCGACACGTCGCGTGGTGCGGGAACACGTGTCCAACATCCTCTCGAGGACGGCGGACGAGGAGCAGCGGTGCTGCGGTCGATATCCACATCCGACAGGCGGGCGTCACGACGCCTCAAGCTCGGCTGCGACTGAGCCTCGACCTAAGCGAGCTGGGCACGAGCTGAGCTGGGCACGAGCCTGAGTCTGAGTCTGGTCCATAATACAAAAATTACATATACAATTAAAAACACGGATAAGTAATTTTCTACAATTTCTACAATTTGTACATGAGGTAAATTAATTTTCTAGATTTTCTAAACAAATATAAGTATTTTCTACAATTTCTACAACACATAAACTCATTTTCTACATTTTCTAAACAAACTAAAGTAATTTCGATAATTTCTACAATATCTAGAACGGCTAAATTAGTTTTCCAGAATTTCTAAATGAGTTAAAGTACTTTCTACAATTTCTGAACGATGAAAATTAATTTTCTAGATTTTCTAAACAAATAAAAGTATTTTCTACAATTTCTAAAACAGGTAAACTCATTTTCTATATTTTCTAAACAAACTAAAGTAATTTCGGTAATTTCTACAATATCTAGAACGGATACATTACTTTTCTACAATTTCTAAACGAATTAAATTATTTTCTGCAATTTCTAAACGATATAAACTCATTTTCTATATTTTCTACACTAGAAAATTAATTTTTTAGATTTTCTAAACTAGAAAACTAATTTTCTAAATCTAAACTAATTACATTAACTAATTTTCTACAATTTCTAAACGAATTAAATTAACTAGAAAACTAATTTCCTAAATCTAATCTAATTAATTAACTAATTTCTAAACTAATTAAATTAACTAAAAAAGAGAGAGAAAACTTACCTGGATGAGAGGAGGGGCGTGGAGAGGAGGAGGCGGTGGCGAGGTGGGGACGGCCGTCATCGCCCTATATAGGTCTTGACTACCAGCGTCACTTGCAGTATGGTCTGCAAGTGGGCCGCCAGGCCAGTGACTAACCGCCGTGGCCCAGCTGATATCTTCTGCATGAGCCGCTCATTGCATGCGGACCGTTAAGCGGCCCTAAAATTTCAAGCATTATAATTTTGCAAAATGATTAAAAATATATAAAAAATTTCTCCTATATACCTTTCTGGCGGAAGGCCTGCCACCTTCCAATGTTTGAGATTCGTGCGCTTACAGAGTCAAGACGATCTCTCCCTCCTCGCCTTCCTCCTCTCTCTCTGCGAGCCACCGCGTGGCGACAAGGGCGGGTCGGGTCGGCCGCGGTGGTGGTCGAGGCCCAGGGGTGAGGGACGGGCCCACGGAGGTTAGGATTTCGTTAGGTTAGGGTTCGGGTGGGGGCGCAAGCGAGTAGTGGTGAGCGGCGGCGAGGTCGCGCCACCGGAGTGGTGGTGGAGGCGAGGCGAGACCTTAGTGTTAGGGTTTCGGTTCGGTTCTGAGGTCCTCCATGTCCCGGACCTAGAAGGGGAGGTGAGCCGGAGGATCGGCGGTGGCGGAGTTCGGCCGCCGGCATGGGTCGGATCGTGAGGCGCACCGGGTTAGGAAGAAGGGCGGGTGGTGGTGGTGGGCGGCAATGGCCGTGGCTGGGACGGAGGCGGCGGTGGTGGCCGTAAGCCGAGAGGAGGAAGAAGATGTTAATGGGCCTTGGTGGGCTTATAGTTGCTTTCCTTATCTATCTTCCTGGAAGGAGATAGGATCCGTCGAATGAACTGCGGTCAATGGTAGGACGGTCCAGGTGACGCTACCCACCGGGGTTCAAATCACTGGTGCTCGCACCTTTTCCTGGATTTATTCCGGATTTTCCCATTATGCATTAAGTGGTAGCGACGCCCCGCCGACGACGCAGACGCCAGCGGTGACTTCGAGAATCTCCAGATCCGCCGGTCTCGGTCCTTCGGAGGTGCTCGCAGGGGGAGGTTTCTTACGCCGATTCATTGGGGTGAGTGTGCGTGCGTGTTGTGACCGTGTACGTTGTACTGTGTAATTAAAAAAAGATAGGATCCCCCGTTGTTGTGCGCCCGCGCGTCTCGTCGGAAAGGGGGAGGGAGAGAGGCGGCGGCGGCGGATGGCGGCGACGGCGACGCTTCGGTGGGTGCTGCAGCTGCACAGGAAGTGCCGCGGGCGGCGCGGTTCTACGCGGAGGGGCTTGATTTCAGCGTCAACGTCTGCACGCTCCGCTGGGCCGAGCTCCAGTCCGGGCCGCTCAAGCTCGCGCTCATGCACACCAACGACAGGTTAGCACTCTTCTCGTCGTGTTCTGGTGTTTTCGTAACAATTTAGTGCTTGGAGTTGGTTGACGGAATGCGGCGGCTGTGGGGTCCGATCGAGCGGCATTCTACCCCGGTGGTGCTATGTGCTACGAGGTTTGTGTGTTCGATGAAATGCGGGAGCGCACTCGTGTTTTGGTCAGATAAAGTAAACGTAGGTAATGACATGCAAGAATCCGCGCTGTGAGATGCTGGGGGCCAAGGAGAAATGCGGTTAATTTTCATCTGATCCAGCCGTGAAAATTTTGTCCTCAAATCCTTATCATGTTTGCATATGAACTGGGGTTCAAAACTCCTTCGTTCCAAACACTTTAATTGTCACCGGCACCTTGTAGTTTAGATGAGTACCTTTGCAGGTTAAATGGAGTGAGTGTCTCTTTGCACGCTTGTCCCCCCTTGGAAAGTGGTAAATTGCTCTTGTTTCAGTGTGCAGGAGTTAATGACACATGTCAATGGATCCTTCATTTCTGGGCAATGATTTGCAGCTTACAGGTTGCTAGCGGGCTTTGCAGGTTGAGCCTTTGGTAGGATGTTCGCCGAGTCCAATGTTGCACATTTACTTTGCAACTATCACTCTGAAGTCTGTGGAACGAGTGTTGGATCTGTGAGGTTGCCTATTCTTGAGAAATCAATGACCGAGCTGAGTGATGACCCTACATTCCAAAATATTGATTCAAGATATCTCAACACATTTAATGGTGTTTATTGCAGTCTTGCCAGCTCAATAACAGTTATGGTACTGATATGAAAACAAATTATTAATTAAATTATTTTTTCATCCTTGAAGCTTTTATCAGTTTTGTCATGGACTTAAAATTTCATCGCTATATGAATATAAGATGGGCAAACATCTTGTTCATATGGAGTATAGAATATATGTTAAGAAAGATAAATTTCCAATTGCAAAATCGTGTTCTTTAGATACTATATAGCATGGTTTTGAGTTGACTAGTGTAGAAATCAATGACCGAGCTGATGACCCTACATTCCAAAATATCGATTCAAGATACTACCTCAACACATTTAATGGTGTTTATTGCAGTCTTGCCAGCTCAATAACAGTTATGGTACTGATATGAAAACAAATAATTGATTATTGAATTATTTTTTCATCCTTGAAGCTTTTATCAGTTTGTCATGGACTTAAAATTTCATCGCTATATGAATATAAGATGGCAAACATCTTGTTCGTATGGAGTATATGATATATGTTAAGAAAGATAAATTTCCAATTGCAAAATGCGTGTTCTTTAGATACTATATAGCATGGTTTTGAGTTGACTAGTGTATGAAATTGTAACTGTGTCTAATGGTTCATGTATATTTGCAGTAATCTTGCGTCTCAGAGAGCCTATTCTTCAATGCTATCATTCACTGTACCAGACATTAACAGTACAGTTTCAAAACTAATGTCACTGGGAGCTGAGTTGGATGGACCGATCAAATATGAGATACATGGAAAGGTATTATGCCTATATATGCCCATAATTCCGTTGTACAATCATGCTCGTGAGTCCTTGGGAAACATCTCCTTGGTATTCTTATTTGTTTGTATGCAGGTTGCAGCCTTACGATGCATCGATGGTCACATGCTAGGTCTTTACGAGCCAGCTTGAAGAACTCATGCCATAATGAAATTGACAAAAATCTTGTTTGATTACTTGCAAATGACTGATGTGTTCATTTGTTCCGACTTCCAAACATTAGAAAAACTGACTGGACCTGAATGCTTTCTGAAGTGCCAGGGCTCCATTGTTAGCAAAATCATGTCAGATAACTTACAGGAATAGAGCATTTATATATCAGTCTCTGTCTTGTATAGCTTGTTGGGCTGCACATTTTCTAGAACCGAATGCAGGATGGTCTGTTATTTGAAGTATCTCTGGTGGTTTTGCTTGGTCATAAACCTGTCTGGGTCGACGTAGCAATGTATCTAATTCAACGACCAGCCTAGTGCGTCAATGCCCATTCCCCATTAATTAGTGCAATGTATCGCTTTTGGATATCATGCAATTGAAAATCTGATGTAAGCACTTACTGTGTTGACAATTGTGCACCGAATAATTGCTTTTCACTTCAATCATCCTTTCTGCATTTCTTGGATTTTTAGCGCTTGATGCCAAGGGTCAGTGACATGGCAAATTATGCATCTCAAGTCTTGTATCGAACTTGAGTTATTTCATTTAAACCTGTGGTGTGCAAGACTGAGAACTCTGTAATGTGTGACCATCTAACGTCGTGATTGTGTTAGCGTGAAAAATTATGTGATGCTTGTTAATAATTTTTAGATGACAGAAAGTGTGGAGAATCTGGAGGTATTTGTGGTCATTGGTTTCGGACATGGCGGAGCTCGCTGCCTGCCCAAACGAAGCTGGACGTCCTGAGCGGTCTCTGGCTCGACGCCGGCCAGCCGAGATGCACCCTCCTTTCGGAAGGGAAACCCACGCACCGGCGCTAGCTGCGGCGCCGACCATGACTCGACGCTACGGGAAGAAGGCGCACATTCCCGCGTATTCTGTCAGAGACCCTGCTGCCTTCTTTACCGGCGAACGAATAATCAATCCACGGGGCCAGAGCCTCTGCTTTAGATAGAGGAGAACAGAAACTTGGCTTACATCTCAAGCGAGCGTGCTTCTGATGGAGGCCGGAGAACAGAAACTTGGGCACATCCCGCAGCATATTACCCCCGGCAAAACCAACTCCCGGCGCACAATGCAAGTGCCGCGCCGCGCTCTATAAAACGCCGCCACGTTCCTGACGGCATCTCTCCAAACCGGTCGACGTGCAGAAAACACAAGTGCAAGCACGTACTCCCTCCGTCCCGCGGAGTGTCCACTTCTTTTCCCGATCAAACTATTTAAAATTTGTAAATTTATAATGAAGAGTATCAATATTTATAACACTAAATAGATATGTAATGAAAATATATTTCATAATGAATCTAATGAAACTTGTTAGACATTGAAAATGTTTATATATTTTATATAAACTTGGTTAAACATAAGATGATTTGAGAATGACAGGAGGGACCTGCGGGGCGGAGTAATAGCCCAGTGAGCCAACACAACAAGCTCTATCTTCAAGATGAGCGTGGAGATCCTGGACGGGCGGACGGTGCAGAGCTTCGTGGAGGACGAGGGCGCGTTCAACTCGTGCGTGGACGCCCGGTTCGCGGCGCTGGACGCGGACCGGGACGGCCGGCTCTCGTACGCCGAGATGGCGGCGGAGCTGGCGGCGCTTCGCGCGGCGGAGCTGGCGGCGCTGCGGGTGCGGGAGGCGCACTTCGGCGCCGACGCGCCGGCGCCCGCCGCCGAGGTCGCCGAGCTCTACGGGGTCCTCTTCGCGCGCTTCGACCGCGACGGGGACGGCGCCGTGGGGCCCGACGAGTTCCGCGCCGAGATGAGGGACCTCATGCTCGCCGTCGCCAGCGGGCTCGGCGCGCTCCCCGTCCAGATGGTCGTCGAGGAAGGGAGCCTCCTCCGGAGGGCCGTCGACAGGGAGATGGCAGCGTGTCGCGATGCGCCAGCGTGATCGACCGACACCGACCGCCGGCGAGGGCGAGGGCTGCCTCGGCGCGTCGTGATGCGGTTCGCAGTGTTATTAGTATTTGGAGCGGCGTGAAGCGTGTGTGTGTGCTCGTGTACCAGTGTATTGCCACGGCGGGTGTAGCTTAACTAAAGCTGACTGATCGAGATTTCAGCTGTGAACCGTGACAGAGTATGTACTAACGTATGTACGCTGCGAGTGATAATGAATTACTACCTCTGTTTTTTGTTTAGTTGAATGTTAATTTCTCAATATTTTGGAGGTAATGCACGGGTAGTTTCTCAAGATTTTGTTTCTAGCTCCGCGCCGTGTGTATTTTCTAGGTTTTTCCCTCGTTCGTTTGACCTTGTAATTAGTTATTCTCAGATTTTGTTCTTCTCCTGCAATGAAAAACATGATTTGCGTTTAAAATCAAATTAAGAGGGCCGGAAGCGTAGCTGTGCAAATTTCAGAGGGCTCTTGGTGCATGGAATGGTCGTTTAAGAGCTTCAGCTCTGTGCGAGCAAACACAACTTTTTGCCTTTTGGCATGCCAAAAGGTTCGCTGTGACCTCTCTTTTTCTACGAGCGGTTGTGCTTACATCTGTGGTCTTCACCGTCATGCACGTCGCCTTCGCTTTGTTGCAAAACACTTTGGAGGAATGGTTCGGTTCTACTACACTATTTGTTCAGCAAAGAAAATCCAACCTCGTTTCTTTCTTCACTGCCCGCCTTAATAAAAATACCTAAATATTTCAAGACATACTCATTTCACAAACATTATTGCACGGAATTTTTAGTGGAAAATTGGAAATGTGCATTTCTATAGAAAACACTAAAATTTTTGTTGGGCCTTTGATCTCACCATATCGGGCTGCAATCTGCCCTAGCCTCGCACTAGACCCCAAAGGCCCAAAAGCCTCGTGCGCCGCATATTCTGTCTGTCTCTGCTGCTGTTCACTTCACCCGCTCCGTCCGCCGCCGAAACTGCGCCGCCAGCCTTCAATAACGGCAGCGCCGCCCGCCACCACGCCCCCAAAATGCCGACGATGTTGGCGGCGCAGTTTACGGGCATCCCTCTATCCCAGTCACCCGCGCCACAGCCCAGCTTACGCATTGGCCTCCGCCCCTGGCCGGCGGTGAGGGCCCGCTCAATCGCTCCGCGGGCGGCGGTTCCCCCGGTTGCGGACCGCGCCGTCGTCCGTATCGGGCTCCCCAGCAAGGGCCGCATGGCCGAGCAAACCCTAAGCCTGCTCAAGGTTCGGTACCCCACGTGCTTCCGTTTCTGAGTCCGAAATGTTGAATTGTATGATTGGCTTGCTGATTCCGTTATGGTCTTGCTGTTTTTGCTTGATGGTGCAGAGTTGCCAATTGTCGGTGAGGCAGCTCAACCCGCGGCAGTACACTGCGGATATCCCGCTGGTAAGGTTTACAGAACTATGCCTTCTCTGACTGAATTACCATCTCTTGAATCTGGCAGGTGAGGTAACCGGTTGCTGGATTAGGTGTTGAGTCAGTAAGCCTTAGGTTCCTGATTCACTGGTAGGATAATAGGGTTTGTGAACAGTGTAGCATAGCTTTCTTCTCCCTAGGTTTGTCTGTAAGATAGGTTGTTGTAAAGGAAGATTAACACTTATCAAGTGGGAAATGGCTACTATAATTCTGATGATCATGCAAGGTCTCTTTGGTGTTTGGTTGAAGCAATGCCATGTACATGTTTCATTGTGTCTATTGATCCCGCACTATTACGAGCCTACATAAAAATCATGCGTTATTCATGTGGCAAAACCATGTAAGCTGCAGAACATGCTTTTGTCATTAGTTTCAACTAGTCAAGAGAAATTAGGCCAACTGGGCTATCAACATTTCTGAGTAATCTTTTGAATTCAAGAAGGTTTTTGCTGTCTACTACTAATCTGTTGCTATGAGAGGACGGATGGCCTGACACATTGGGGAACATAGCGAGTGCTAGGTGGTTGCAGACTTTTAGTAGAATTCTCACCCAGTTTTGATCTAATGGACTGATATCTTTTCATCCTCTTTCAGATTCCGAACTTGGAGGTTTGGTTTCAAAGGCCTAAGGATATTGTTCGTAAACTGCAGTCAGGGGATCTTGACCTCGGTATTGTGGGTTTTGATATAGTCAGTGAATACGGAAGGTAAATTTCTGAGTAATCATGTTGCTGTTTGTGTATGCTTTCAGCCTTAGCTGTTTCAGCTGTATTGGATACTCCTTTTGTCACACAATTTAAGTCCTTTTATTCAACAGTCACCATTTAACAATTTTAGTCCATGTATGGAAATAATAGTGTGACTATTGCACTTTGCACCTTCCGCTTGCAATTAAACAGGTCATTTCTCATAATCTTATCCTTGGTTTGTGTGCACATGGAGGTTGTGGACTCATATATTATTGAACATGAATTTCTGCTAACTTCACAATATTCTTTAGGTGTATGTTTTCTGTTTTGAAGAATCTATATCTGGTTTGTGCTTACTTAATATTCTATGTATCAGGGCACTGATGATTTAGTAGTTGTTCATGATGCTCTTGAGTTTGGACACTGTCGTTTATCCCTTGCGGTATGGTGTTATCTAAGCGCATTCATCGATAAGTCTTCCTATTCCTAATTGAAATTTATATCTGAAGCATTTAACTTGTGTGACCAGGTACCTAAGGAAGGCATTTTCGAAAACACAAATTCTCTAGAGGATTTGTTAAATATGCCTGAATGGACAGAAGAAAGGCCACTACGTGTTGTTACAGGATTTGGATATGTATGATCATTCACCCACTCATTATAATTCTAGACCCCCCCACGCCCACCCCCACCCCCACCAACATACACATGAACATTGCTTTGCTGATATTGACCCATGTTATACTTTTGTACTGCAGCTAGGTGATAAGTTTTTAAGAGAGAGAGGTTTTAAGCATGTTCGCTTTTTATTTGCTGACGGAGCTCTTGAGTCATATCCTCCTGTGAGATTGCTTTCTCTTCATTTGATTTCCTTCTGTTTTAAGATTGTATTTATTTCGATTTTGGATGGACGAACAGTTAAGGTTCCCCATTTCTGCTCCGCAAGACCGCAATGGTACTTACGTTTAGATCTTGAGAGAATATAAATGTCAACATTTTGTGTTAGCATACATTAATCATTGGTCTGTCCACAAATTATGATTTTAAATAGAATTTTTATTTACTACTGATATATGCTGTTCCTTTTTTGTTCTTGCTCTAGTAGTTATGATGGTTGCCATGAATTCTGTATGGGTAAATATAAGACTTATGTAGGTGTCTGAACTTTAACTCTTTCACATGGTCCAATTTGTTCATTTACTATTGTATAAGGTATCCTGGAATGCGCTCTAGTGTTTTTCTTTAGTAGCTTTAGCTGTAATGGTAATATATCAAGAGGCTATGAAGATTATTGCATGTTGCTAATTTCCTGTTTTCCTGTGAAGATGGGTATGGCTGATGCTATTGTGGATCTCGTTAGTAGTGGGACGACCTTGCGTGAGAATAATTTGAAGGAAATTGAAGGTGGTGTAGGAAAGCCAGGTAAACCTTCTCACAAACATGAACATGCACGGATGTCTGTCTCCCCTTCGTGCAGAGGCACATGGTCCCACCACACTGAAATTGGCAACATTTCCAACTCCCTGTTATTTTACACAGGCCACTCTTGTAGCGAGTAGGAAATCTCTGCACAAGCGTAAAGGTGTGTTGGAGATTACTCATGAGTTGCTTGAAAGATTAGAAGCTCACCTCAGAGCAACTGCAGAGTTAATGGTAAGTCTTAATATGGCTTGTGCATGCATGATTATACTGGGTTGATTGCTCAAATTATCGTACTTTCTATTATTATATTAGGTCACAGCCAACATGAGGGGCAGCAGTGCAGAAGAAGTGGCAGAGAGAGTTCTTAGCCAAACATCAATATGGGGATTGCAGGTAACAATTAGGAATATTCTAGCTAGCAACAATCATTATCTTCTGAAAACTGGTAGTATATCGGTTTTTGTGTTAAAGTGATTATCTTCATGTTTAAAAATAGATCTGCATTCATCATGCATAGACTCAATATACAGATTTGTTCATTATACAACTGTAGCAGATCCAATATCCACATGAACCATATCTGATTAATCCGCATCATTTAAATTTTCCCTACTGAATTAGGAATATAAATATTTTGTTCTCTTTATTTTGCTTCCATGAGGGAACTTCTGGGCCTTTGGAGTGAGAATGGCAGCTCGTACTATGTAGTAACATTATTCTATTATATATATGCAGTATCTGCCATTTTTCTTGCAAAGGTATATTAACATTATTAATTTATTATAGTTATGTAACTGACAGAGTAGTTAGTCATTATCTGTAATTTATTGTACTACTTTGAAATATTGAGGTTTGATTCTTATATTTATGACTCTTGTTTATGATTTTATTTACACCATGATCATGTGAGCAGGGCCCGACTGTAAGTCCCGTTTACTGTAGACGTGATGGCAAAGTTGATGTGGAATATTATGCTATTAATGTAGTTGTTCCACAAAAGTTGCTTTACAAGTCCATTCAACAACTGAGATCTGTAAGCCTGCTGTCTCATCCTTTCTTTTGTTTAGACACACAAATTTCCTAGCTGAATGACATGTTCGAAGAATATGATTATTCTCCACTAACTACCCTAAGTAAATTTGAATGTTATCCTCTGAAGTGATGTGTTTCTGGCATTACATTTGAGTGGTGCGATTTTAGATCAGGGTTTATGCTTCATTTGTATCAGTTGAAAGCAGAGAACTATATTTTCGTTCTTTTACTTCGGCACCTAGTGCAGTGAACTTGTTGGAGCTCTTACCAGAACTTACCACTAGAACTTATGTCATGCTAATTTCATATAATCATCTTTTCTGAACCTGTATGCTTCTTGATGTTAATGGCATGAGCAATACTAATATCTACATCCCTGTATTTGGAACTGCAGGTTGGTGGTAGTGGAGTCCTAGTAACAAAGCTGACTTACATATTCGATGAGGAAACACCAAGGTGGCGCAATCTCCTTTCAGAGCTGGGGTTGTAATGCAACTTGGCGCACCGTCAGCTTACGGTCTCTTACAACGTTCGCCGTTGTGCACGGCACTATTTGATCATTACTGAAGCATGCAAACAACCCATACGCAGAAGTGTGCTACCGTGTGGAATATCTGTCAGTGTACCTCTTCGGGAAATTTTGGCCTGTACCGTCGTGTATTGTGGCGCAACTGTTTATACTCCGGGCATTTGTTGGACCGTCCGTGTTGCCGTCGTTGTATACTTTGATATAAGAGGGTGTGCGTGCGCCTCGCTCGACTGCGTGTGTATCTGTTGTGTGGTTGTGCCTGACTTCCGTTCGCTGTGGCACTGAATAATTGGCCATATCAATATCATGTTTATAAATAAACAAATCCGGTACGGTTCCTCAGCTCCTTGAACCCCCTACCTAGGGCATGTCCCATACCCTGCTATATTTTTCGTCGGAGCTTTGATACATCTGTAATTGCTGGCCAAGCTAAATGTATTGAATCTACATTTCGCTTGCAAATTTGCTAAAACACAGGTGTCCTCTGGAAATTTTTATTTTTAATAGGAATACGCATATTTTATAACATACGCGACAGCTGCCCCAATCGAGCGGTTTTTTAGCAAGCGCTTTTTTTTTCTCAACACAAGAAAGACTTTCTCTCTCGGTCCTGCCCTGGACGGCACTCATGGACCGTGGGCCTTAATTACCCCCATCATGGCCCAACCCAATATTCATGAAACATCATCCCGTTCCGTATTACGCGGGGCTCGTCCCGTCCCGTTCCTCCCGCGCGCTGAACGACGAGCTCACTCCCAAGCGGCCAAGACGCTGCCGGAACGGTGGTGTTGCCGTGCGACGGTCTACAGCCGAGTGGACCGGGTGTTTGGAGTTCTGGGGGCTTCCTTGGCGACCCCGTTTCCTCCCCCCTCTCCCCATTCCCCTGCCTCTATATAAGGTCGCGTCCGCGGCGGTGCTTTCTCACCTCGCTACCATCGCCACCACCGCCGCCCAGTTCTTCCACAAGCGAGAGAGGGTCGGGATCCCAGGAAGAGATGCAGATCTTCGTGAAGACGGTGCAAGACGATCGCGCTTGAGGTCGAGAGCAGCGACCATCGACAACGTCAAGGCCAGGATCCAGGACAAGGAAGGTTTGTGCCATCTCCGACCACCTCTCGCCTCCGTCTCCTCTTCTCGCCGGCCGCCGTAGCATCAGTTGCTTGTTGCCATGTTTGATCGATTGCGCAGAGGTTGCGTCTTGTGGTCAGTGCAGCGCGCTCCGATCTACTT
The DNA here is from genome assembly GCA_022644695.1 of Cenchrus purpureus. Lineage (NCBI taxonomy): Eukaryota > Viridiplantae > Streptophyta > Magnoliopsida > Poales > Poaceae > Cenchrus > Cenchrus purpureus. The sequence goes on from CP053460.1 coordinate 59,849,361, forward strand.
CAGAGAGTTAAAACCCTCCTTTTCTTTGTGCAAAAGTCTGGGTTTTAGCCTTGTAGGAGAAAGCCATGTGCTGTTCATTGATTTTTCCCATGGGCGGTTGTCATCTCGATCTGATACAGAGCAGATCGAGTGAAGTCCCAAAACCAAAACTTCTTTTCATCTGAGAGTAAACTGCAGAATCTGGTTTACCTTTCGTTTTGGTTTCTTGAGCGGAATCATGATACCAAAAACCAACCTTTCTTCTACTTTTTTGGGAAAAAAAGTTCAATAATATAGGCCTGTAGCGCCGAATCACCCATTTACCCTGACCTTTAGATGGTGTTGGAACTCCGAACTGGTTTCTTTCTTCCTTCCTAAAGGAATTCAATGTGGTAGGATCTAAAATCTTCTTTTTGTTGCTTTGCAACTAGCTAGCAAGTTGAAATCGCTGTACTTTAGAAGTTCCCTGTTTTGGATCAATTTTCTGGTTCAATTTCATCATCTGGTCCGAATCATGTGGAAATTGCGCCTCTGGTTCTATGGCATCTGTCTCTGTTCGGATTAACTAATTCCCCGCTTGAGGTTGAAGTGATCTTGCGTGTTTGATTGAGCTTTGCTTTGGCTGAACCATCGCAGGCATCCCACCGGACCAGCAGCGCCTCATCTTCGCGGGAAAGCAGCTGGAGGATGGCTACGCCCTGGACAGCAACAACATCCAGGAGGAGTCCACTTCACCTGTTGCTTCATCTCCGTGGTGGGAGCAAGAACTGCAAATTCAACATAGCTCCCGACAGGCTTGTCCTCGCGCGCAAATACAAGGAGAACCGGCTGATCTGCCGCAAGTATGCACGCACACCCCTGTTCTCACCCTGCACATGAATGATTGCTGAATTTTTCTAACCATGTTCGACGCATGATACGTACTGGTTGTTCTTGGGTTAGATGTGCATCTATGCGAAGTGTAGGTAATGAACATGTTTGTCAAGACACCAGGTTATCGACTTAGTCATTGCAATGATATCTATGCATTGTGAGAATGAAAAGCTGTTGATACATGACATAAGTTTAGTTCATATATATGCACTGCAGAAGTGAAAGAGGTTGATAAATAACGTACATTGGTTAGTTGATTGCTGCTGTCATACACTTTGATACATATGTTCTTTCTGTTTTTGTATTAGTCTCTTCTGTAACTTTGTTCTGTTTACTCAGTTTCATAACTGTCAGATATGCCAATATTGCCATGTCTAACAATTTTTGTTTCACCATCTTGTTTTTCAGGTGCTATGCACGCCTTCCTCTCAGGTCTACAAACTGTCGCAAGAAGAAATGCGGTCACAACAACGAGGTGAGCCTTGTTTTCCTTTATTTCCCTCCACTATCTAAGCATTGTTCATCTGTACTTCCTCAATCATTTATCTTAGTCCATGTTATTGGCCTTAGTCTCCTACTCTCCTTAATTCAATTCCTGGCAACTGATATCAGAATTAAGTTCTGATCAATGTTGCTCATTTATTGATCTGATGCATTATTTTCCAACTTTCTCTAATTTTCAGTTGAGAGCGAAGCATAAATTTGACTCCAAATATGGTGCCGAGTGATGTTACCAAGGAAACAGCTCCAAATCGTTCAACCTTATGAAGTTTAGTCTGGCACTGGCCCTAGTTATGTTTTATGCTGGATGTTGAACCATTTATCTCTTTTATTTGAGTATGTTTTCTATTTTATGCTGGAACGGAACCTTTGAGTATTTGAATTATGAATGCAATTGTAAAGGAATCTGTATCAAACTTCCCCATGTAATGTCTAATCTTTATTGCTCTTGGTGGGCGTTTTGATAAATGGTAGTTAATATCATGTCTGGAATGAGGAATGGTATTTTAACTTTTAAGAGATTTGGACACCACTGTCTCCTGTGTCATATGGGGTCTGTTTGGATTGAAGGGGTAAATATTTCCTCAAGGCAAATGTTTTGCTCCTTCCATTTGCCTCTAATAATATTTTCTCCTTAGAGTGTTTGGATTGAGGGGTAAATGTAGATGTAGATGAGAGAGAGGACTGGGGTCCACCACAAATTTGCTCCAATTTACTACATTTTAGGAGTAAATGGAATTAGGGGGGCAAAACATTTGCCCCACCACATTTGCCCCGTTTGGCACGTTAGGGGTAAATTTGCCCCATTTACCCTTCCATCCAAACAGGCCCATGATCTTGCATTGTCGCTGAACATCTTAGCAACAGTTCAATAATTCACAGTCCAAAAGTCTATTTGCTTATTGAAAGAAACAGAGTGGAATCGTAGAACATTGCACACTGTCCCAAGAAGCAAAAGAAGTTCAGGACATCACTGACGCATACTTGAAAGTGTGGTCACGAAGAACAAGCAATGCGATGTGGAATGTACTAGTAAATCAGGGTGGAGTTAGTACTGCAGATCCCAATCATAATCCTCAGCTTTCCATTTACTTGAACAGAGGCAACATGCCATGAAAGATTGATCATGCCATCACCAGTAACAGGCACTTCCCCGTCTCCAGAATCAAGCGAGATGGCTTCCTCATCCCCGACACTGGATGCCCACTGCCGACTTGCACACTTATCGAAGCTTCCACAGAGTGAATCCATATTACACAAGCAGGACATACACGAAGGACTGCACCAGCTGTGTGCACGATGAGCAAGTTTTGACCTCGAGCGACCTCAAGAAGTTGAAGTCGAAGTAGGCAAGCTTGATGTCAAACGGCAAGCGTCTCCGTCCTCCTCTGCTCTGCGCTACGATTGCCGATCCAGAGGTTGATGAGAACTCAGAAGCACTTTCGAGACCGCTGAGAAATACAAACACACACTATTCCAGTGTTCCATTCTCAGTACAGGACACACACAGAGATTGCAAACAGGATTGTCAGGCCACTGTTTCACTTCCGACATTGGATCATGTCCAATTCAGCACTTGAGATGCTACATGCTGAACGCTCAACATGCTAGAGACTGCAGACTGCTTGAACCACAACCACCAGAAAATCATTCTGTTAAAGTACAGCTGAGATCATTGAGCAATGCCACCCAGTCAAACATATCACACGTGAACAGAACAATTCAAGCAGCCAATATTTGCATAGAAATGCTACATAGTAGGTGATCCAAGAGATCAAGTCTAACTCAATTCCGATACATATAACGATATACAAAGCATAAACCGACATCAGCATTAACCCCAAGTTCAGTAAATAGTTGGAAACTTCCACTGCACATCACAGCAACTAAATTGAGCTGGCTCATTCAGAAGGTGCAACGGAACCGTAACAAGGGACCAAGCGACAGTGACTTCCATTCTGCAGAAACCAAAATTAAGCATATCAAGGCTTCTACCGGCATCATTAGGTATGAAATCCTTAACTTTCCATTAATCTCAACAGAGACAACCTGTCGTGAAAGCTTGATCATGTTATCACCAGTAACAGGCACTTCCCCATCTCCACAATCAAACAAGATAGCTTGCTCATGTTCAATACTAGCTGTACTGGCAGCACATTGAACACGACCTAGGGCTGCCCGACTACTGACTTGCACACTTATCGAAGCTTCCACAGAGTAAATAATATGGGCATACTTAAGCTCTATAGTGCTAAGCTTGCTTGTGTAATCCACATTACACAGCAGGACATACACGGAGCACGGCGCGATAATGGCTCAACTAGAGCAATTAAGTCTTTATCATCAGATTCAGTAGTGCCCTTCACCGCTAGCTTAACCTCAAAGGTCACAGGATCGAACGATACAACAGCACGGATAGGACCTGTCAGCACTAAACATGGATCATGTATGGAACGTGCTTCGCAGCTCCACGGGCTTATCCGTGCTGTTGTATCGTTAGATCCTGTGACCCTCCGTTCTTAATTGGGCTTCTCAGCTCAATCCGACCCGTCACTCAAATGCAGACTTCTCAGAGATTCTTCCGGTTCTATGGTGGAGATCCGAGACTTTCATATTACACTTTAATTCTTCACATGATTCAGTTCTTCTCACTAACTCATATGGCTCTGGAGTCTTTGTTTACTAGTTTATGAGTTGAGATATGATACATCAATCAAGAGGCTATCAAGTAATTCAGGGGTAATCCATGTTTCTAATCTTTTTCTATGTGAAGAACTTGAGATGGATATGGCCTAACTATGCCAAATAATTTGAAGGGAATGAATGTGTAGTTTCGAAGGACAGGTAATGAGGTAAGTCTCATCTCTCAGAAGCACACACACTCTCAACTTCTCAAGCCATAGCGTGTATAAGCAAAAGCAAACTCCAACGATCTTCAGCCGCTCAGCGAGAATTTGGAAAGTCCATATTCTCTGTTGCGAATGCAACCAAACTTTGCCACTGGCCATCGAATCAAATGTTCTAGTTGCAACCAAATCAATCATGATAGGCCATTTGGGTTGGCACCTGCAAATGTTGCACAAACATACACAGCCCGTTAATCGGTCTCCATGCATCCGGAAACTACTTCTAAAGCTTGCAGAGCTGCTACTCTGTTAGACACAATGGCCGCAGGAAACCAGATGTAATCAGAACTCAATCCTTCTCCTCAAGATCACCTTCCAATAAAACAGATTTGCCTGATGAACAATCATCGATCTCCAGTGACCTCAAGAAGTTGAAGTAGGTGTACTTGATGTCAAACTGCATGTCGTACCAGTAGTTCACAGCAATGGTGAGCCCGTTCGGCCCTGGGCTCTGGCTGACATGGTGGAACCACATGCTTGGCAGGTAGAGCATCTCGCCGGCCCGGACCGTGCACCGAATCGGCGCTGGCCCGTCGAAGTAGAGAGGGAACGACGATGCCTGGGCGGCCATCTCCTCCGGCGACGCCGGGAACGGGTCTACGCTGCTCCACGGCACGATCCTCTGGGGCTCGTCCAGCTCCAGCTTAAGCCTCATCTGATGCTCCCCTCCTGCGTCGGCGTCCTCCTCCTCGGCGACGTAGTGGGCGGCGGGGTAGTCGCGCACGTAGAGGCGGTGGTGCTCGGTGGGGCAGCAGCAGGAAGTGCTTCTCGCCGGAGACGACGGCGTAGATGTTGTCGTAGTGGTCCTTGTGGAAGGAGGTGACGGAGTGGGCGTTGCCGATCCAGAGGTTGACGGCCTCGGGGAGGCAGCCGAGCGCCTCGCTGGCCCAGGGAACGTGCGCGTCCACGTCGCCGGCCACCGCCGCGTACTCCCCGCGGAGGCAGTCGTCCTGCTGCTGCGCGTACGCCACCAGGCCGGCGGCCGGGTCGGATCCTGATGAGCCCGACCGCGGTGGGAAAGTCGACGCGGCGGACGTGCGCGGACGCGAAGCACTTGGCGGGGAGCCCCGGGTGCGGCGCGCGCGTCGGCGCGGCCGTCGGGGTGAGGTGGAGGAGACTGCCGTGGAGCGGAGCGCGTCGGTGAGGTAGGAGGCAGTGGGCCAGAGCGACGCGGCGGGCCAGTGGCGGGTTGCCGCGGCGGATACGATGAGCGGGCGGCCCGGGGAGACGTGGTCGCGGAGGAAGGCGAGCGGCGTCGGGGGTCCGCGCGCGGCACGGCGGAGGCTGTGGCGGCGGTGTCGTCAGGGGATGGGGAGCCGAGGCCGAGAAGGTCCCGGGACTCCGCCCACAGCTCTCTCACCGCGCGCTCCATCGTTGCGTTGCGGCGGCCGCCTGACACGGGGCGCCGCGGCGGCTTCTGCCTCTAGCTGCTCGATGGTTTGGCGAGCTCGGCGGCGGCGGCGGCGGCGGCTCGCGCAGTGGTTCAAGAGGAAGGCGTAACTGGTGGGCTGGGATGGACGGAAATGTTATTCGAGCAGGACAACGGGCCTAAATTTCTTGGGCATTTTGGGCCTTTACATCAAGTAAAGAAACTCCACAATGAAGCCCGTGAGTGCAAAACTGGGAATCAGAACTCCTTCATTTTCTTGTTAAAAAAGAACATGAGCTTCTTCAACTGAATCTGCGGATGCTTTTCATGAACATTCTTCTATCTACTCTAAAAAAAACATTCTTCTATCTGAACATGTGGGTTCTTACTAAGAACAGAGGCAAGTAAGTATGAAGTCACTGAAAGTCTGAAACCTATCTTTTACATGACAACTTGAACAGCACTCTACAAACTACATTTTTCTCTGGCCAAACATGTCAACGGCGCCGCGCGAGAGTCTTAGGGCAGTCCCAATGGGGGATTTTTTTTTTTGATGTAGTTTCCAAGAGAGAAAGAGAGTAATTAATGTCATTAGAAATTATCTCTCCCAACCCATAGTTTCTATAGCTTTGTTCATGTAAAGAATAAATTAAATAGAACACAAAAGGAGAGTAGATCAATTGTGGCAATAATCTGTAGCCAGCAACAATGCATAGTCGATGTTTGCATCAAATGAACAAATGGGTTCTGCAGAAATGATCTTAAGCTATATTTCTTACCCACAATGTTGAGCTATAACGTGAGCTGCACATCATCAAATAAAAAATCCCAAGCCCAACAGTCTGAAGCTTCTTCTCTCTCCCTGCGGCGCCCGCCGTGCTTCCTCATGTGGTCGATGGTTTTGCGAGCTCGGCGGCGGCAGCGGCTCGCGCAGTGGTTGAAGAGGAAGGCGTAACTGGTGGGCTGGGCTGGACGGAAATGTTATTCGAGCGGATGAAGTCCTTTTGACCCCCCTCATGTATTGGGTGAGTTCGGTTTTTCCCCCTGCTGTCCTAAACCGGGTATTTGAGGCCCCTCATCTCTTGAAACTGTGTGTTTTCCTCCTCGGATGTTTTGCAGCGGTTTTGATGACGTGACGCCACGTAGCGGTAGGGGCCCACTTGTCGGCGTCACCTTATCTCTTCTCTATGTTTCCCTCTCTCTATCCTCTCATCTCTCTCCGCTCGTTCGGATGGGGCAAGCGCGGTGGGTGGAGGCTGGCGGGCTACCCTGCTCCTCTGTTGCTCGCTGTCAGAGGCCCACCCCGCCTCGCGGCACCGTCGAAGGGCCACCAGCGCCGGCTCGGGGAGTGTGGCGCGTAGCGGCCGGCGTCGAGGAGCAGCCGGAAGAAGAATGTTGCCGCCACCACCACCCTCCTCTTGGAAGCGGCGGTAACATTCTTCTTCCGCGCTACTCCCCGACATCGGCTGGCGCCACACTCGAGCCGGGCTTGGCGTGGCTCGGTCTTCGGGGCGGGTGAGCCTCGGCGGCGAGCAGCAGGGTGGCCCGCCCCCTAGCTCCTCCGCCCACCGGCCGCTCGCCTGCTGATCCCTGCTCCACCCGAGGGAGCGAAAGAGGGAAACACAGAGAAAAGAGATGGGGTCACGCTGACAAGTGGGCCCCACCGCCACGGGCCCACGTCATCAAAACCGCCACGAGGGAGGGAAAACGCACCGGTTCAAGAGATGAGGCCTCAAATACCCGGTTTAGGATAGCAGGGGGGAAAACCGAACTCACCCAATACATGAGGGGTCAAGGACTTAATCCTATTCGGCAGACAAGGACCTAAATTTCTTGGGCATTTTGGCCTTTACGGTCATCAAGACAAGAAACTCCACAATGAAGCCCGTGAGTGCAAAACTGGGAATCAGATAGGCCTGCTAATGGGGCGGGTTGAAATGGGTTTTATGGTGCGGTTGTTTCATAGGTGTGTTTGAATGGGTGAAAATGGGTTTTTATATCTAATGGGTTGGCGGGTTGGGTATAAGACAAATGCGGTTAGGCGGGTTGGGGTGGGTTGAATGTGATGTTTTAAGATCCGGCTTTTGACACGAGGCCCACGTATAAGTTTAGGCGCACTATTTTGCACAGAGTAGTGTGCTATTAAATTGAGTCATCTGTATAAATTTCAGCCAATTTCTTTAAAATTTTAAGGTGTGAACGCGAGGTTTTAGTTTTAGGTGCAGTTCTTGACGGCCCACGTATAAATCCAGCCCTTTGCCACTTTGCAGTAGCGGACCATCAAATTGAGTAATATGCATAAATTTCACCCAATTTCTCTAAAATTTTAAGGTGTGAACGCGATGTTCTATTTTTGGGGTCCGGTTCTTGACGCGGGGCCCACGTATAAGTCCAGCCCCACCACTTTGCACAGAGTAGCAGACCATCAAATTGAGTCATCTGCATAAATTTCAGCCAATTTCTCTAAAATTTTAAGGTGTGAACGCGAGGTTTTAGTTTTAGGGTCCGGTTCTTGACGTGGGGCCCACGTATAACTCCAACCTCACCATTTTGCACAGAGTAGCGGACCATCAAATTGAGTCATCTGCATAAATTTCGGCTTATTTCTCTAAAATTTTAAGGTGTGAACGTGAGATTTTAGTTTTAGGGTTTGACTCTTAATGTAGATGCTACAAGCAATATAAGCAAATAACTACAACCCATTTTCACCCACACATAATGGGGTGGGGTGGGGTGGGTAGCAAGTTAAATGGGATGAGGCGGGTTGGGTTGACATAATTTAATTATTAAGTATGGAGAGGGGTGGGTTTGGGGCGGGTTTGCCCCGTTAGCAGGCCTAGAATCAGAGCACCTTCATGGCTTCATTTTTGTTCAAAAACGAACATGAGCTTCTCCAACTGAATGTGCGGATGCTTTACATGAACAATCTTCTACCTACTCTAAAAAAAACATTCTCTATCTGAAGGCCCTTTTGCCTTTGGAGTGTGAAAAATAACATATTTCGCATTGCAAGTCTGAGAAATATAGATCAACATGTGGGTAACAACTAAGAAGAGAGGCAAGTAAGTATGAAGTCACTGAAACTATCTTTTACATGGCAACTTGAACAGCACTCTACAAACTACATTTCTCTCTGGATAAACATGTCAACGGCGCCACGCGAGAGTCCTATATTACTAAACCTTTGACCTCCAACTGCTACGGGCACGTACGGAAGCAAAGCATTCCGTCACATTATTGCATTGCATTGCATGCTTTGATACCATTCCCTCACAATATCCCCAATGCAATGTCTAGCTACAGTTAAAAGTTAAAACATGTTTTTTTCGAGGGAACTACGAGGGGATACATCCCCACCTGCATTTTTACCACTAATCCCGGACATGCCGGTAATGGAAGGAGCCAGGCTCCAAATACAAATGTGCAGCCCGTAGGCTGAGAGGATTACAGTAGGTAGGAGAGAGGCAGACTAATGCATTTGAAATAAAGTACACCAAGCGCGGGTCTGCGGGATGGGGAGACGATGCTTCCATAGTTCACAGTCCTCTCTGCATCTTGCGAAGGCGACAGATGGCGTCTCTGGCGGAACACCACATTCCGGTGTTTCCAAATCCTGACAGCAAAGTAGAACCATGGTAGAGAGGGATGCGGACGGCAAACCGGAAGACTCTTCATTTCTCACAGACGGTGACCGGCGGGAGAGCAGCGGAGGAGACTCCCAAATGCGCGCAGAATGTCTGCACAAAGGCGCACTTGAAGATGAGATGGTCACAGTCTTCATTCGCAGCATGACAGAGGTCGCATATAGCGTCATCGACGATGTGCTTGGTCAGGAGGTTCTTTTTGCACTGGATACGCTTCTGAAGGAGAAGCCAACCGAAGAATTTTGCTCGTGGAGGCGCATGGCTGCGCCAAACAAAGCGGAAGAGGTCGCTTTCCACGCCCGATCTTGTGGAAACTTTGTAGAGTTGCGAGGTGTGCAGCTGTCGGCCTTTTTCTCAAAGCAGCTCGGCGACCGTCCTTGGCGCCGGGATAGTTGAGTGGAGAGGAGCAGATCATCCACTATACTTTTGTCTTCCACGAGCCTGTTAACCAGGACAGTGGCGAGCCCCTGCAACACCACCTCTTGAACAGTAGCTTCTGGCGCCGCGGAGTGGCTGTACAGTGCCGGAAATAGCTCAGCCAAGCTCTCATCTCCGGCCCAGATGTCATGCCAGAATGAGCACACCCGCCCATCCCCAACACAAACACGGGTGATCCTTCGGTAAGCCGGTAGAAGGGAGCGCAGGGCAGACCAGTGGCGTCCCGTTGTGTCTCCGTCCAGCCGTCCAGGGTAGCGAGCAGCCCAAGAACTTCCGTTTGATGGACAAATTGGACACGTCACGGATAATAAAGTTCCTTATCCTGCAAATGCGTTGTCGATCGCTACTCCACATGACGTCGCGCCCATCATGGCAGTTGATCGATCAAGATTCCCTCTTATTTTTATTTTTTATTATTTTATTTTTGCGGAATTGCCCATCAGGCACCCGTAAAACTATAGTGTTTTTTGTTTCGTCGATTTGTTTGCAGGAGGGTACGGGAATCTCTGATTGGTTATGGCCTGATGGGCATGGGAGTGACTTGCTCTCCGTGAACTCTCATCAGGATTCAGCTATAGCAGGCACGTCAGTCGCAAGCAAAGTGGTTACCGCATGGCGCCCCCGCAATGGCCGACGTGTCGGTGCAGCATTTGTTCGTGGTCCTTAGCTTGATGATAAAGATCGGTACATTTACAGGACTACTAGGTACTACCGCCATTGGTCTTCATGAAATGATGATATCACAGATTCCTTGTCAAAAATGAAATTTTCATTGTATTCATTTGTGAACAGTAAAAATAATGGGATTATTGAACTACATGCACAGAGATCAGTTATTCGGTTACACCCAAAACATTAAGCTGAAAGAGGAAGACAGATGATTCAGCCTATACATTTGTAGATAGAACTAACTAGAATAAATGCAATTGATCAAAGATTTGATAATGTCTTGATGTCTGTCCTGATGTCGAAGTAGTAGCTCTGACTGTTTTGGAAAAAGAAAAAAATAGTAGCTCTGGAGAAATCAATTTGCATTTCAAACAACAGGTTGATGTTTACAAAAGGTAAAATGGTAATAGCAATGCACTCATTTACCTCTGTTGAGGGCTTTCTTCGTCCGTATCTTATTTGAAAAAAGAACTAGAGTACATTTGGCGAATATTGCAGGAGCAGCATGTGTACTAGATCACATTACAGATCCAAGGAGCCTACATGCATGCTCTTATGTAAGCTAGTATATATGGGCACTAGGTAAGTTTTTGAACATATCATTATCTTAAAAAAGGTTTTTGAACATATGAGGTTATGGGGAAGGAATGTAGCATCATGTCAATCTAGGTGAAAACAAAGTTAAGAGTAATTAATTTTTTAACGATACAAAGTGTTCGCACCCAAAATTGGCACGTCTTGTCTCGACCCCGACCAGGTCCCACCGGTCAGACCGTGTGGTCAAAGATCATAAAATACAATTTGGACTTCACCATTGGATAGATCTCGTCGAGTAGATAAAGATTCATATGTGAAACGTCCAAATCGAGTCCGGATGAGGGAGATATGACTTTGCCTCGACCGGCCGACCGGTGCCCCGTCCGAACCGAAACAAGGAGTCCTGATAGATTTAGGCTCGTAAAAGGATTTCCTTGCAGTGCAAGACCTCCCCACCCTATAAATATAAAGGCCACGACCGATTGAGGTATCCAATCGATCAAAACACTTTCGTTTATCTTTTACCTTTCTTGCCCCTAAACTTTTCCAATCTACTACTTGCTGTTCCTCCTTCGTCTCACGTCGATTGAGGGCGTTCTAGGTGGCCTTGCCGACCCTAGAGCAACCATCGTGCCCTCCCGGGGATCGCCCGGGCGACGTTCGGAGGTCTTTGCGTTCACGGCAAAGGTCCGACCGGTGACCTTCACTGGTCTGACTGGTGGGCAAAGGTCTGACCGGTACCTACGCAGAGGTGCTGCAGCGAGCCCCTCCGCGTTGTTGTTGGCCATACACTTGTGCCAACAAATTGGTGACTCCGCTTGGGAAGAAGGAAGATCAATTGGCTGCCATGGCCTAAACTACACGCGTACCCTCTGAGGTTGACGCCCAAAACATTGCAAGACCGAATGTTGAGCAAACATCGGCTGAAGAGCAGAAAGCACTTCAGGAGGAAGATTCGTGAACAAAAGGAGCGGGAGATCCTGGAGTTGGAAGAAGAAGCCATGAAGCAATACATCTCGCACTTCTCCGTGGATCGACAAGAGAACGTCAAGAAGGACAAGGATGTCGTCATCAATATTCCCGCGGTCAAGGTACAATCTGATGCTCCTCCTGAAGATAATTCAGATATTGCTAATATGATTGATGGGGCTGTTAGTGCAATTTTGGTAAACAATTTTCTGGTAATGATATTAATGCATCTACTTCTAATACCGAAAATTCTAAAGATAGCACACTAGATGGTTTTTCAGACTTGCATATAGCTAAAGTCCCCATTGGTGTACCTCCAATCCACCACATACATAGCCGGACCACTATTGGTGCTTCGGCTGGTGGAGGGAGTACAATGAACTACTAATGCAATGATGCACATCTTGTTGTATATAGTGAGCCAAGTGCATATGTTCCTAATAGTTCGTTGCAGATGTTCCTAACACATTGCCGAACCAAACATCAACATATAGCACACCACAACCTACTATAAATCGAGCACCACATCACGGATCGGCTAGACCTAGAACCGCTTTGGGGATGGAGGGATTTAGAGAAGAGATGCTCGAGATATTTAGGCAAACTTTTGGTACAGAGCCTAAAACTAAGAGTCGGTCGTATCAAAGACCGTATCCTCAGAATTATGAATATATCTCGCACTCCACATTTAAAATACCGAGTTTACTAAATTTAGTGGGGATGATGGTAGAAGTACATTAGAGCATATAGGCCAATTTACTATACAATGTGGTGATTCTAATGATATTTGCAAAATGAAATTATTTTCTTTATCTCTATCGCTGCATTTACATGGTTTATTTCTTTGCCACCCAACTCGCTTTACATTTTTCCGATATAAAAAATAAATTTCATGATTTTTTCTTTACTGGTGAAACTGAGTTGAACTTGTCACTTCTTGTATCGCTTAAGCAAAATTCTAATGAATCTGTGAGTGAATATATTAGAAGATTTAGAGACACTAGAAACCGATGCTATAATTTGACAATTTCCGATAGAGATCTAGCTGATCTTGCTTTTTTGGTTTGCTTGATATTCATAAAGAGAAGCTAGATGGTCAAGAATTCTTGATGTTAGTCGGTTGTTGCAAAAACTTTAGCTCATGAAAATCGACTTAAGGAATCTAAGAGTTCAAAAAAACCAATGAAAAGTCTAATCATTCTATTTATTATGCATCTGATTATTCGGACGATGAAGGCAATGATGTTTTAACTGCTGAATTCATATGGTCAAATAAAGATAAATCTAGCACTTGTGATTCTTTAAAGCCGGTCCGTAAGAATCGGCAAGAAGAAGTTAAGTTTACTTTTAATGTAGCCAAGTGCGATAGGATTTTTTATGAGTTATTGAAAGCTGAGAAAATTAAAATAACTCATACTATACCTCCACTAGAAGAATTAAAAAGACGTGCTTATTGTAAATTTCATAATTCTTATTCTCATGCAACTAATGATTGCAATGTATTTCGTCGGCAAGTGCAATCGGTCATTAATGAAGGTCATTTGACTTTTCATGCTATGCAAGTCGATCATAATCCCTTTCCGATGAATACTCTTGAGTTAAACAATCAAAAGTGCTAATTCGGCCGGATCAAACCGAAAAAGCTAAAGGCAAAAATGTAATCATTGGTGAGCAAAGGCCTGAAGAGAAGGTGCAAAACAAGCTACTAGAGGATACCCCAAGGTTGCAGCAAAGGCTTCAACGCTTGGGGGGGGCAAGGCAAGACAATGAAGACCGGCAACACGTCGACCGGTCTGACCGGTGTCCCAGACCGGTCTGACCGGTGCCCCCAGAGATGTTCCAAGCTCGAGAAAAAGGTGAAGCCGACCTTCGAGGAGCTTTTGGCCAAGTACAAGAAGAAAGGAGCAAGCCAAAAACAAAGGAGTTGGCCAAGTAAAGGTAAAAATTCGAAACTTTCACGAAAAAATCAAAATATACCTTGTTCTTGCAAATCTCAAGAAAATTATGTTGCTGCACCTTATTCATATGCTGGACCGACCTCTCCATGGTCCTGGTCATATCTTTGTTATTATTCACATTTGGATTATGCTAATTTACATATGCGCTCATATATGATTCAATATCCTCCTACATATGTAAATCATGGTTCAATGCAAAGACCGTTTGTTGTTGACAATAATCTGGTCGGAAGTGCATCCATTAACTCTAAAGGAGGTCATAAGGACAACAATGAATCAAAATACTCACTAAATGAGGTGGTGTCCTCAGCTTAACTCACACACAAAAGGAGATTGCAGCGGATGTGGAAGCAAGGATCAATGGAGCAACGAGCAGCGTGTGATAGCGGTAAGGTCGTGACTACTAAGGTGTATGGAGACCGAAACAAGTTGTTCCATGAGTTGAGAGCAAGTTTATGGCCGATAAAGTAATTATCACCTTTAAAAGCAAAATATGGGCGATGCATTGTTAATCATCGTCTTTAGCCAATTTTGATCTTTGTGAATATTTTCCGCACGCAAGCTTTATCGTAAAACAGGGGCATATGTTCGCACTCAAAATTGGCAGGTCTTGTTCGACGGCCAGACCGTGAGTCCCACCGGTTAGACTGGTGTGGTCAAAGACCATAAAATACAATTTGGACTTCACCATTGGATAGATCTCGAGTAGATCAAGATTCATATGTGGAACATCCAAATCGGAGTTCGGATGAGGGAGATATGACTTATACAAGATCTACACGCCGAGCGACCGGCTCGACCGCCCGACCGTGCCCCTGTCCCAAACCGAAACAAGGAGTCATAGATTTAGGCTTGGAAAAGGATTAGGGCAAAGATCTCCCACCCTATAAATATAAAGGGTCACGACGATTGAGGTATCAATCGATCAAAAATACTTTCGCTTATCTTTTACCTTTCTCTTTGCTCTAAACTTTTACAATCTACTACTTCCTTCGTCTCTACGTCGATTGAGGGTGTTCTAGGTGGCCTTGCCGACCCTAGAGCAACCATCGCCGCCCGACGGGATCCCGCCCGGACGACGTTCGGAGGTCTTTTGGCTCACCCGTCAAAGATCGATCGACTCAGACCGCCGATCGGCCGATGCACACCCAGGTCGACGATGCCACGCAGAGTCACAATGAGCCCCTCCGCGTTGTTGTTGGCCATACACTTGTGCCAACACAAAGCAACACCAAACATGGCACGGCACACGGCTCCCATCTTACAAATCCAACACCAAATAATGCCTTTCAATCCTAGACAAATTATGGCTCGCTGTTCGTACGTACTACTCGAGAGATGTTCCGGCCGATGATATGAATTTGGACACACGCACGCCATTTAAAATCGCAAGTGGTCGCAGGATGACATGGAAACACGTATTTGGCGGCATCCCACGTCATCACGGAGTGGGAGATCCTGTTCAAGAGGACTGCGGCTGCGAGAGTGGGGTCCCGTCCACCGCCCCTAGTGCTGGTGCCACGTCACCGTCGGGTTCCGGGTCACGGCCTCCAATTATGCCACTCTGTCTCTGCGGCCATCGAACTCCATGGCCCCCCCGTGTGTGTGTGTGTGTGGCGCTTGAAGCCTTTTCCAACCGAATGAACTTTGCACGAAGAACTTTTGAATTCGACACAGAGTTTGGCTGCCACCGGAGATCCGGGAGGATGTGCACGCGGGCCCACACTGACAGCCGGCCCTCGCCGATTTTCCCTGTGATTTGTCGCTGGCCGATCAGGGTCAGGCCATCCGACTGGGCATGTTGGATGTTCGGTGTGGAGGCTCTCCCTCGCTCCGAAAGGCGAAATCCTCTCGTCATCTTCCCTATCGTCTCCGCATCTGAATGGCCGGGCTTTAGAGCTCGGAAAACGACGCGCACAAGAAAGCTTTCGCGACCCCTTGCGATCCAACTCGCTACAATCTCGCTCATGAAGCAGAAACCTGCTGCCCACCTCTATCACCGTCCTCTGCTGCCATTTCGCCGCTTATGCCGGCGCGCCGCCAGTATAGGTGACGATCAATGCTAGCGATCACTTGTGGTGATTTTGTGGAATCGAAGCCTTTGCTTTTCTTGCCTAAACCTATAGTAGCTTTCGTAGCGGACCGGCCTTGAGCTAGCTGCCATGTGATCGCTCATCTTTCGGCAGCGATAGGTGACGATGAGCTGCTATGCCATGACAGTTTGCGGAAGAGATAACGCGGGTGCGTGTCAGGGGGCAGAGGCCCATCGCGATCGCGGTGCACCACGAAACGATTGCAACCTCGCTGTCTTTGCTGATGAGATCCTATAGCTTGCTCGCCTTTTTTCCATTACTTTGCTGGACAAAACTAAAGGTGACCGATCGATGGACAACTACTCCCGGCCGGGGGAGGCAGTATTTACAATCGGCTCAAATATTTCTATGTGCTAGTAGCTTTTTGATAAAGGTGCTGATCGATGCGGCGTAGCTAATGGTCTCCAGAGCAACAGGACGGACGAACTGGCTCCAAAGTTGATAGCAGGGACCGATCCATTTGCCTTGATCAATCGGAACAGGACATGGGTTAATTAGGAGTAGGTTTGGTTTCTGCCTAAATTGATGCGCATGATGAGCGTCGAGCCGGAAATTCGATCGGCGTTGCCGAACTCTACACGGCCGAACGTCCTGCTGCCTAAATTTTGTCTCTTGATTAATTCATCTTCTCGAGATAATATATGGAATATTATGGACTCAAAGGAGCTGCGTTCCTTTTACCAAACGATCTAAATTTATCATCGTCCAATCGACTAGTAGTTATTAGTACCACAGAGGCCGGTCCAGGCGAGGCAATTAACTACGGAGGCCAAGGACGGCGTAGAACGTGCTGCAACAATGAGATGCGCACATCAAAACCCTGCACGCGCGATGAGCAAGGCTACAACTCAAAAAGGGTACACACAGACACACAGTACACTTTTTGCCGCCACGCAGAAATGTGAGGCCACTTGTAACTTGTCCCCAGACTATTTGTGATGATGAACCAGCCGCTGAAACAGCCTTTTAAGATTCTTCTAAGTGTTAAAGAGTATTGCAACAGTAGGATGGTACAGCATTACTGTGTACTATCATAACCGGTGTTAATAATTCAAACTTTGGTACGAAAATAGTAAGATTCTTTACGGTGAAACCTACTATCAAGTACTCCACCCGACACTGGTACTGGCATTTTTCCTGAATTTATTTTGGATTTAACCCGATCGACCTGTGAGCCTGTGAATCTGTGATCATCGCCCTGATCTCTACCACAGTCTCACCGGGCCTGTCGAGCGAAACAACCCAAGACACCGTGCACACCACCGCTTTTGGACCCTTTCCATGTGTCATGGCTCATGGACGCATCACCTCCTTTTGGTTGCAATGCACAACATGTTCTTGTGTGCCTGTACAGCTAGCTCTCAAGATTCCCCCGATCATGATACAGACGACAGCTCTTCATTAATCATTATTTTTTTTCTTTTTTAAAAAACTTAGCGTTATGGGCCGGGTGACCCTTGTGTTCTCCCCATTTTGACCTCGCCACTGGGGCCTCTATATATAGTGCCCAAGTCTCAGCGCATTGCTTCACACAAGCACACACAGCTCTCCTTCCCATTTCTCTAGTCGATCGCTCCAGATCAGTCTTAGGCTATTAGCTCTTGCTCTAGCTTTTGCTAGCCAACTAGTCGCCACTCTTCTTGTAGTCGCCAAGCTTGTGCTAGCTCGTCACCAATGGCCACTGCTGAGGTACTTCGCTCGATCGATCAGCCAGCCGGTCACCATCATCTCTCTGTGATTCTTCATATATATGCACGGATCGACTCGATCATTCCAATATCTTGTGATCCGAATGCTTGCGAATCCATGCTTTGCGATTCCATCCATGGATCGCCATCTTGATCTGATGATGAGCTCGATCGATGGATCGATCCTGGTAAAGCGAGATCAACTGACATGCTGTTTGTACGCGTCGTGACACGTGCAGGTCCAGACCCCGACCGCCGTCGCGACCGAGGAGGCGCCCGCGCCCGCGGTGGAGACCCCGCCGGCGGCCGTCGTCGCGGCCGAGGAGGCGGCTCCAAAGGAGGAGACCCCCGCGCCGGCCGAGGAGGCTGCCCCCGCAGCGTCCGAGCCCGAGGCCGAGACCAAGGAGGCCGAGCCGGCGGAAGCGGAGGCGCCCAAGGAGGCCGAGCCAGCCGCTGCTGCCGCCGAGCCGGAGTCGGCCGCTGAGGCGCCCAAGGAGGCGGCGGAGCCGGTGGCCGCCGAGGAGGTGAAGGAGGAGGCCGCGGCGCCCGCCGTCGAGGCGGAGCCAGCGGCCGCCGCCGAGCCGGAGCCAGAGGACGCCGCTCCTGCTGCCGAGGAGGCCGCACCGGCCGCTGAGGCGGCGGCCGAGCCTGCTGCCGCCGAGGAGGCCGCCAGCGAGTGATGAGGCCGTGCGTCCGCGACGGCGCCCACGGTGGATCACGGCTCTGCGTGGCGTACGGCAGCCGCGTGCGCGCGTACGTACACATGCACGGGCTCGCCGTTCAGTAGGCTACTACGGTTTTTACCGGTGTGTGCGCGTGGCGTAGTCGTAGGCAGCTTAGCTTGCAGTAGTGAGCTGCTTCTGTGTGCCTGTGTGTGGGGCTAATAGCTGTCGTGTGCTGCTGTGCTGCGAGGAGTGGAGTGACGTGGGCTAAATAAAAGTGTGTCGCGGGTGGTGTGGGCCCGGTGTCAGCGCGGCGCCACCATGCCTGCCGCTGCGGCTTTTGTGTCTCTGTGTGTTGGTTCGTGTTATATCTGTCATGTATGGGGGTGTCAAGTGAATATCAACCACGTTTGCGTTATCGTTTTGGTTACGTTTTCCAGCTATGCTGCATTGTGTGATACTGTGATATGAGCATGAATGTGTGATTTTGACAGAGCTAATAATTGATCGTTCATCGGCAAATCCGATCCGCAAAGCTTCTGTGGAAGCTGAAGTGCCTCGCATCAGTTGCCTGGAATCGCTTACCCAGGGCCACAAGGTCATCGATATTCAGAGTTCAGACTTCAGAGCGAGGATCCGACTCCGAACTTCAGAGTTGAGGTGCCGGCGGGGCAGTACGGGAAGGGATCTTAACATTCTTGCCGACATGCCGTGTGGTCTTCGAACTCGATCCGTACGTGCATCCATCCCAGGGGGAAGGGACACGCATGTGACTATGAGCATCACCCATCGGCCATCTCCCATCAGTGATTCAGTGAGCCTGTTTTGCCTTCATCAGCCGCACCGGGCTCTCGCAGGACGCGCCTGACAGGGCCGACTCCGAGTTGGAAAGCAAATGTACGGTAACCAATGCACTGGTAACCGGTTACACCGAGCATTCATATAGCTGTGATCACTCATCAAGATGCAGCACAGATTTGTGGGCAGAGTTTCAGATACCAAGGAGGCGGTTTGTAACTCAGAACGGCTATGGTTTGTAATTTCAGATGCCAAGCGCCCAGGTCAGCCACCAGCCAACAGTATTTTTCTCTCAAAACAAATCAGTTATCAACCACTGGCTAACAATACTTTACTTTTCTTTGAGAATAAAAATAACCACCACCAGTCAAACGAATAGATAATTTTTGGCTGGGCTGAAGCGACGACTAGGCGATCGCCTAGCTTCAGACACAGCCGCTCTACCGGCCTACAATCCTCCAAATCGGTTCTAAAAAAACAGCATTGGTTCTAAATTTTGAACTGTTGAATGCAAAAGAACGTTGGCTGATTTAGCTTTAGCACCAGCCCAGCCAACAAGTAGGCCTGCCGAACGCTAAGCCTCGAGAACCCGAAGCCAGACCACGTTAATCGAAAACCGATAAAGGGCAATTTACTACTATAAGGGCGCCTATGGTAGAAACCATGTGTGAAGTTCAAGAATGCCACCTAAGCAAAAATTCATATGTAGAAATTATCCTACACAATGGGAGTTTCTTCATGTATTAAATACTACACTTAATTTATACCTTCCTTATCCATCTGAGTCTCTCTCTTCTATGATTTTCTCCCAAACTCAAGATGCGCACAGATGACAAGGGCGAGCGACGGCTGCTCACTCGCCGAGGTCAACGGCCCGCTGCGCAAGCGGGCGGGCGTATGCAGGCGAGCGGGCGTGGGAGGCGCGGCGCGTCGGCCGGCGGCTGCGCACGGGTTGGCGGCGCGGCGTCGGCCGGCGCGAAGCTTACGGGCGGAGCTCGTGGGCGGCCGCGCTGCACGCGGAAGGCCCGGTGAGCACCATGGAAACCAGCGGTTTCTCCCAACGACGTTTTCTTCGTTTCTTGCTGCCTCGATTCGAGGGAGGAAGCTGTTTCTCAACCAAGAAACGATTTCCTCATATGTGACTCTCTCTCTTCATTTTTTGATCTGCCATGTCATCTTTTTTTTTACTTATGTGGCACTCCATTTAATGGAGATAGAAACCATCATTAATGCCCATTAGGACTGCCCTAAGAGACCTGACGAAGACGAGCAAGTTAATTCAAGAACTAACAAATCGGTGCGCACCATATTGATATCCAAATGTAGAAATGCAAATATTTAAGCAATCAACAACCAATACATAATAAATGCATAGACACGACAATATTAAGGGTGTTCGTAATATCCTGACCGAAAAAGATAACACATAAGATGTATGTTGTTGGGGATTCAAGAATCGGATGGAACCCCCGAACACACAGAGAGAGAATTCACGAACAAATGGTCAAAGGAGAATCTCTGAAAGCCTGTACTTCCCCTTCAAAAGATGTGAACCCCTTTACACATGCCGCCCGACCCCCTTTTATAGGGAGACGAGGGGACTTTTACATTCTGATAACACCCTCGGATCTAGAGAATATTCGAAATGGGAATATGTATATAAATGTCTTTCGCTATCCAATGATTTGTAGGACTAACTTCGGATATTACAAACTTGCCATGTATTCACACTCTAAACCTGGACTTTGGTGCCATGCCTTTGACTTGGTTTATTCGCAGCTTCTTCCTTCATTTGTATGAACCGACAGGAGTTTAGGTTCCGGGCTTCGGAGGTCTGATCCCCACTCTGAAGTCGAGTTTCCTGGATCGCCATTTTCTTCTGAAGCTGTAATTCCCCTGAAACGATACACAAAACCTTAAGAACTCATGTTACTTCAGTGAATATTTCTTCCGAATATCATTAGTGGGTTAGAAAGTCTCCCATTCATGCTTTATGTGAACGGTTTATAAAAGTAAAGAAGGACACTTCGGAAACCATAAAACAGCGCACGCCGCTTAGCTCTTTTCGCTCGTATCGCGAACTTCCCGAGAATATTGCTTTCTCCGAAGTTCCGAGGGTGATAGGTTTTAACCCAATTCCCCAACATATGTCCAGTGGAGTCTGTCCAGCATTACGAAATTCTCTACATAGCATATCCAATCGCCACACCTCGCAACAAGTATCCATAGCTACCAGCCAGCATTGGTGCCAGGGGCGGGCCTAGTATTGATGCATGGGTATTCAGTTGAATACCCAAAAAATTTGTCAAAAAAAATTATACACATAGTATATAACATGTATATGTATCAAAAATAGAAAATAACCTCACAAAATAGACTTACCAATCTCATATTGACTCTTGGGCTCAAATGGCTCACTTCCCAATCTTATTTTGGTATTTAATCATGTGCTATAAATCAATACTTTAGGCTAGCAAAGATTTTTTCGCCCTTCAAAAATTTTGAATACCCAAACCTCAAATCCAAATCCCGCTCGATTGGTGCCAGCCAACAATGACACCATGGCCTTCTAGGAGCTAGCTACACTGCAACGCTCCTAGCAGCCTAACCTTAGTCCTAACATCCATTCGATATTGACAACGTTAATATGCAGTTAAGCACAAGCAAGATACACTTGAAACACTACCCATTGACTTTATTATGGGCAACTTACTACCAAATAGAAACAATCGTATGGTATGATATCCTGTCATTGGTATTAACCAATCATTACTGGATTATCGGGCAACAATAAAATATAGTTATTGCAATATATATCAACACAAGTTCAAGCTTTCAGGATTACAATTTATCCTTAACAAATTATACTTTTCGTACACATGAATGTCAGTTACCTTAATTTCTACTACCTCTGTTCTTTTAAAAAAAACTAGTAAAATGCACGTGCGACACGCACATATTTTTTTTAAAATGTTTTTTTTATCTTGTGGTGTTTGTTCTTATTCATTGTAGTTACCATGTAATTACGTGACATTGGATAATAACTTGATGTATAGTTATATTTTGGTGTACAGTTCCAAGATAGCTTGCAAAATCTTAGTGGACCGAATGCATCAACTTGCCGCATATCATAAAAAAAAACGCATGCTTATGTTACTTCTTTAATCATGGATGTGCTATGTGCTTATCATAGTTTGAACTGTTTCTTGGTCGTGATGCTCCATATATCAACACCAAGTGTGTTTCCTAGGATCAAAAAATGAAAAATTAATAGACATCCCCATATCACTCGGTTTTTGCGTTCTCAGGAATCCATACATTTTAGTATCCTATCTTTAAACAATAGACTTGGAAAACAGAATATAGAAATTCATATATGAAATCATAACGAACAAAAGCAATTGTAAAAAAAATACTATGGCCCAATAGAGTAATTTTGTAGTCCAATGTGCTATTGTAGAAGTTCGCTCCTCCGCTGGAGGCGCCTGCACCACCCTGCCATCCGTCAGAATCTCGCCTCCTTGGCCTCGGTAAGGGCCAAGAAGGCCAAACTTGACAAACTTGTCCCAACAAATTCTGTGTTTTCCTCTGCCGATCTTTGTGTGCAAGGCTCAACAACATCGAGCATGTCTGCATCTGGCGCGTGGCAGAGGATTCTAGCATTGAAAATACTAACACTCATGGATGTTTCTGCAGATAAGAAATACCCGAGTAATGTCATAAACACATTGATTCCAAGGATAGCCATTGCAGCAAGTGCCCATGGAGGTGGCGGCCAGTTGCTGTTACTATTATTTGCTTATGTAAAATATATAGATATTATACCCTCTCATGCAATATACTTAAATGGACAAATCCCCACTTCCAAGTATTAAAGACCAGATGAAAACCACAAAGGGGTTTTTTTAGCACATCACTGGTGGAATGGGTCAAGTGGAGTTACCTGACAACTATGGCTTGAGATATTGTATATTCAGTTTCAGCCTTGAATTACCTCCACAAATTTTTGCACTACGCAACAGTGATTATGGTTTTCTCCTTTGAAACCTACTCAGGAATGACATCTCAGCAAAACATATGGTTTGTGCTTAAAGAAATTGCTAGGTAAGAACTGAGTTGCTTCACCAGAGACCTAAATTTGACATGTAAAACACAACTTCCTGCTTCCAATGAGCTGGAGGCAAGTGGATCAGAAGATTGAATACTCCTATCTGTAGTCCCAGGTCTTGCAGCATCAACAAGTGCGATGGTGAGGGTGTTTACAATATTGTCACCATCCTCCTCCAACCGAATTGCAGCCATTGTAGAAAGCAACTTCATGGACTGCAGCAAAATGGTAGCATGGACACGCTTCAGCCCCTAAGACAATTCTTCAATGTTTCAATTATATACAATTAAAATAAGCATTTTGACATACAACTGAACGAGCAGTTTTAGTATAGTAATAGATTCTATATACGTTCTCCTTTCCTCCACACCCTGGGCAAAGAGCAAGCATTTCTTGTGAACAGTACTGAGAACCTAAATTTGTTTCAGTTTAGTAGCACAGAATATATTTGTATATCTGTGTGAGTTGGCATACATTTAAACTCAGATGAAGTATTGACAAGTAAGGGCATCCATATACCCTATGCGGAGCTAGTAAATGTGGGGGTGGGGGGGAGAGAGAGAGAGAGAGTTTATTTCATACAATGGATACAGTGTGTTTGAGACAACAATTCAAAAGAATGGACCTGCAAGAGTTTAGACTTAGGCTTACACCTTTCCATCAAAATAGATTGTCTCCGTGTCATACCTGTGATGAAAGAAAAAATATTAAGTTTACTGTGCTAAAGGTGATAAGAGATTCAGCTGTAGATTGCACAAGTCCTAATGAGAACAGTTAGGCTTGTGATATTCCTTTCCTTTCCAAACAACCTCAGACTATGGATTCATTAAATGTAAATTGACCCAACAAATTTGATTTCTACATAATACCCAAAAACAGATAATCAAACTGCATGCTTATGCATATGAGGGTTGATAACTAAAGTTTGGTTAGAATCTAAACTAATGCTAGATAGTTGATTGTTACAGGGATGATACAAGTGATTCCTGTTGACACCGGATTTTGACCAAATCCAGAGTCAAATAATCTTGGCTTGGTAATCGGCAGAGAAGGACCAGGAGAAGAGATGGGCAAGGGAATATTAGCCGATGAAGTCAGCACATATGCATAAGACAAGTACATGCATGCGTATACGTGTATGCATTGGAGAGTTATCAGCACTGAAGGAGAGAAAAGAGGCTAGCACAGCCAAGACACGTATAAGTACAAGACTTCTATTGTTTGTGAGTGTTGACACCGTTTTTTGGAAAAACAGGGTCAAAAAGGGATAAGGAGAAACAACCGAGTGCAATCGGCCGATTGAAGGAGGAACAGAGCAATCAACGAGATCCGCCGATGGTCAAGAGTTCACCGACAGTGGGCCAGCAGTATACTGAGCATTTTGGTCGGCCCGACCTGCTGGCCGGCCCCGCCGGCCAGCCCGCCCACTAACCCATCAAGGCGTGGCAGAGATCTTGAAGCCTGAATTTTTTGGCCCGAGCCCACCAAATGTCGCTTTTAGTTACTTTACACTATAAAATTGGCGGCCCGCTCAAGCCTGCCCGGCCCGAGCCCTACCGAATCGAGGTCCACGTCCCATGGGACGGTCATGGGCAGAATTTTCTACCGAAAACCCGGGTTTTTCGGCCCAACCAACCCTACCTGCGGAATGCTCAGTCTACCAACAGTCGAGCGATCACCGATGGCAAACCGAGGATCTACCGATGGGCATGAAGAAGACGGTATTCAAAGAAATACGCCAGATGGAAAGCACGGTGAGGCGGGTCACCCACGATTGACAACGGGTCAAGTCGGTTCTTAGAAGGTCTTTGACTCGCAAGAGTCCTTTTCTATTTTAGTCGTTTTATCTTTAGATGCAAGTAAGCAATGCCGTGATCGGCTAGAGCTCGGGTTGTCCTCGGGACATAAATAGCGACCTGCGTGGTCGGAAAATCAGACACACCAATATCAAACAAACCGCCTCGCAAACCCTTTACTTTCTGATCTACTTTACAAAGATCTACCTTACAAGATCTACTTTTCGGCGACTTCGCCATTGCGTTTTCTCTTTTCTACAACGTCGTGCTTGGGTTCGTCAGTCGCATCGGTGATCTTGACAAGCTTGTGAGTACCGTTTACCGAATAATCCTAGGCTTTAACCTCCGGGCGCATCGGCGAGGTTTCGCCTAGTTCTTTATTCACCCCTTACCGATATTAGCTAGATCTACAAGTTTTCGTACCAAATTCTTGTAGTTTTAGCTATTATCATTATCATCCGCTCGATCTAGATCCTATCGGTTTCTAACACCGCAGCCGATTCCGACCTACTCGAGCGCTGGCGTCACGATCGGCCGATCTTCGGTCGCTTTCGAGCCGGCCGATCCCGCTTCATCCGTATCGGCCGATTGGCTGGTACACGTGTCGCAAGGCCATCGGTTCTAGCCGATCCCTAATATTTTCCATTGTCAATCAACAGGTCAGATTGGCTGGCACGCCTCGCTACAGACCGGGGAGTCACATGTGTCGCGCGCAAGGGTGACATCCTATTTTTGCGTCAACAATTCCTAATTGCAAATAATTATAACAAAACCATAAAAGCATAGAAGCTTACAATGGTAGAATTTCCTTGACGATCGTGTTCAACACGTACGTTTCCAATCATCTCTGAGTAAATCTGCAAAACATGATACTATAATAGGCCTTTTAACGTGACATGTCAGCTAGCGTTTCATTTTTTATCCATGTCTTTTGAATTTGGTGTTAACATTTAATCAAACACCTCGCGGGCAGCGGAGGCGACGTGGGCGTTCTTGTTCTCCTTCCTGGTGTCTCGCCCCAACATTGTTCCTCCTACTCTTCTGCCTCCGGAGCCCCGACATCGTCGTCGCTGCGGTGCGCCTGCCCTCCTTCGCGGTCGTCAACAGCACCGTCGCCTACACCTTTCATCAAACATGCCACTCAGTGGGTACAGGACCGGAGGGGGCGCAGAAGGCGGCGAGGTGGGACTCGTCACTGGGGAGCGTGCCGTCCATGGCTCGAGGGGATGCGGCCGGCGCGTGCGCGGTTCCAGCTGCGGCGGCGACGGCACTGACGATGACAGGCTGTGCTCCAGCGCAAGCCACGCGGCGGCGAAGATGTCGTGGAGCTCTCCCACGGCGAATGGAAGACGTCGTCCTCCTCGATTCATCCCAGTGCGCCAGCCTCCTCGCGTGCCGGCTCAGTAGCGCAGCAGCCCTGCTCCACCTCCGCCTTCACCTCAGCTCCGCCAGCCTCGCCCGCGGGGCGACGACTGGCGCGCGTGCAGGGCAGGGCGGCGACGGCCCCTGCTCCTCCCTCCCCTGCTCGACGGTGACGGCGAATCTGATGGCGTGCGTGCAGGGAGGCGGGAGACGGAGGTAGATGAGGCTAGGGAAGGTAGACACCGATGCGTTGGCGGCGCAGGGCGCTGGCCCGACGTGGGTGTGGCGCAAGTGGGCCTGGTGGGTAAAGGGGCGGGTATGCGAGGGTTGAAGAGAAAACAATTCATTTTGCAAACGCTTTCCAAATTACGTTTTATGGTATTGCTCCTCCTTTTGGCCATCATACAACTGAAGGTGGGTCCAACGTGAGGGTAGCCCAAATTGGGTGAGAAAAGTTTTCAATTGTCTTCGCCCTTATAAAGATAGATGGCGTTCAAATATATTTTTTGACTTGCTGGAAGCATAAATTTTGGTCAACAATTCCCGAACTTAGGGAGTATTACGTTGGCACTACCTCATATTACAATACCATGAACCGTATAAGATGACCGGTAGAGTAGAGAACGTATGGTGTGCTCCCGCCGCTTGGAGTACTCCCATACTCCCAACCCACTAATGCACCTCTAAACATGCATAAATAATCAATCTAAATATATGTATAGATGCATCATGTTTTATTCTATCATCATATAAGATTTGAGGATGAACAAAAATTTGTGCACGAAGAAACAAAAAAAGAGAAATCAATGATTGAACAGTAATGGTTGTGGGTCTAAAGATGAACAGTACAACCTCCAATATCAAGTGCTGATTTCACTTTTTTATATTGTGTTGCACAGACTTTTGTTGCATCTCAAATTTTGTGACAACATAGATCTTTATATCATCTATTCATATATATTTTTGGTTGAATTTTACATCAACATTTTGGTTCGTTTATTTGCTCGGGAGTACGGGAGTACACGAAGAGGTGGGAGTACAGGATATGTTCTCCGGTAGAGTTATAGTGTAAAAACCTAGCCATCTTACATTTGAGAAAAATTGCCGGATGAAGGTTATCTATATCCATTTTTGTTACCTCTGGAAAATAAAAGAAGACAAAAAATGAATCTGTGAGAATAAACCAACAATTTACCTAAGAGGACTCCAGCAATGACTGAACAAATTTATAGTCAATTCAAGAATGAATAATATTCATCAAATAAAGGTGCACAAATAGGTTACAAGTAAAGCCCAAGGATCAACAGTATAACATAAAAAGCCAGTGCTGTGTACACATATTCAAGGAGAAGCTGTGGCAGGGCGTGAACTGCTGCCAGCGCTTCAGAACAATGAGCAGGACGCGAGACGTGGGAGCGCCGGCAGGAGCGCGCATGTGTCGTTTGAATTTGAATTCGGATTCTCGTATGTAAAACCGTATGTGTTAGTTGTGTGATCTGTAGTACAAGTAGTGGACTCAAGTATTGTAGAAGTTAATTGGAGATTGAATCTAATCTCTCTAGTTCGTGGAACCCATCGAGTTTCGGTTACTGTTTCTTGTCAAGCCATTGTCGACGTGGCCGCGCGATGTTCGTCGCCGCCGCCGTGAACCATCGCCTCGCCCACCCTTCCACCATTCGTACGACCTACGCATGTCATCTAGCTCCAACAGCCAGCTTTCAATCATCAAGGTAACAAAAACCATAAAAACATAAAAAAAATGGGGTTTATGGATAAGCATAAGTATGCTCCGTATATCACTAAAACAATATTAAGAAAGCAACCAGACGCAAACAATACTTTTTTAGCAACCAATGCCCATGGATAGGAGACACAAAGAGTGGAGGGTGTTTCAAACGGCGGTTGCCGCCTGCCGCAGCCTCCTTCCCTCATTTGCACCCCTCCTCTCCTCTTTCACTCCATCGCTCATAGCAAACAAGCTTTAGCCGGATTCTGCTCGACTCAAGTATTATTCTAACTCATTTATATATCTTAGTACATGTATTAGGATAGTAAAAGTAGTTGATAAATTGTTTTAGAATTATTTTAGAATTAATTTAGAAATGCTCTTAGGAATTACTTTTATATATATTAGAAATAGTTTAGAGATAGTATAATTAGTTTAGATGTACTAGAAATAGTATAATTAGTCTAGAAATCCTAGAAATAGTTTAGAAACAATAGATTTTATTTAGAAATATTAAAAATAGTTTAAAAATACTAAAATTACTTAAGAAATACTAAAATCACTTTATTAATATTAGAATTTCTTTAGAAATACTAGGATTAGATTAGAAATACTAGAAATAGTTTTTAAATACTAGAATTTCTTTAGAAATACTAGAACTACTTTTAAAATATTAGAAATAGTTTAGAAATACTAGAATTAGTTCAGAATACTAGAAATAGTTTATAAATACTAGAATTTTTTAGAAATATTGGAATTAGATTTAGAAATATTATAAGTAGTTTTAGAAATATTAGAAGTAGTTTACAAATAATAGAATTTATTTAGAAATACTAGAATTACTTTAGAAATAGTAAAAATAATTTAGAAATACTAGAATTAGTTTAGTAATACTAGAAATAGTTTAGAAATACTATAATTTCTTTATAAATAGTATAATTAGTTTATAAATACTAGATTTTTTAGAAATATTAGAAATAGTTTAGAAATACTAGAATTACTTTTGGAAATATTAGAAATAGTTTAGAAATACTAGAAGTTTTTAGAAATAGTACAATTAGTTTAGAAATAGTTTAGAAATACTAGATTTTATTTAGAAATATTAGATTTTATTTAGAAATACTATAAATATATTAGAAATACTTGATTTTATTTAGAAATACGAGAAATAGTTTAGAAACACTAGAATTACTTTTGCAAATATTACAAATAGTTTAGAAATGCTAGATTTTTTATAAGTAGTATAATTTGTTTAGAAATACTAGAAATAGTTTAGAAATACTAGATTTCATTTAGAAATATTAGATTTTATTTAAATACTATAACTAGTTTAGAAATACTAGATTTTATTTAGAAATGCTAGATTTTATTTAGAAATACTATAATTTCTCCGGAAATAAAAGAATTACTTTAGGAATACTAAAATTACTTTTAAAAATATTAGAAATTATTTAGGAATACTAGAAATAGTCTTGAAATACTAAAATTTCTTTAGAAATACTAGAGTTAGTGTTGGGTATGACCGAATTACTTTCCAAATGCTAGAATTACTTTCCAAATTTATTAGAATTTGCCGACAAAGTTATTTCTGTCACATCTACCGATCCACCTATGAGCTTGTGATCGATTGGTCTTCGCCTGTTTTACCAATGCATATAGCAATCCAGTGTTGGATATGCATATTTGCATATTGAAGAGAGTGGGTCATCACCTAAAACCAATTCATATAGGTCATCCATTGCAGCAAGATTTTGGACTGTTTTAGGTAATATGGTGGTTTTAGGTATTAGTATCCATTTTAGGCAAACTGTTGTAGATGCTCTAAGGTTTCAAAGGCCCTTGGGCAAATTGGAAGGTATGGACCCTTTAGACTAAATTCATTTTTTCGCAATTCAATAAACTTCATCTTTTTTTTTGTTCTTTTTTTTCTTTCCGAAAACCCAAAAGATAATTTTCATGTAACATTATATAATTATATTATTCTAACACCTAATTTTTTTGAAAGGTCGACGGAGGGGGAGAGAAACCCCCACCTGATTCATTGATGCCCCTAACGGCCCGCATGATAGAGTTTACAGGGTTTTACATTGTAGGGTTTACATTGTCGTAGCAAATAAATTACACCAATCGTCACACACCGATGCTTCAATGGTCTTCATTCTACATCGCCACAAGGTTGCATCAGCCTTACACTCCATCAGCAATTGTCTCTTCGACAAGTGCTCCCCCCGGAAGACAACTCCATTCCTGCGTTTCCATAGCCTCCAGCAGCAAAGGAGCACCAGAGTTTCGAACTGAGTGTGTGGAACATGGGCTGGGCACGGCAGCTCATCCAGCGTTGCAGTGCTGATCCCTTCTGGCAGTACAAACTGCAATGCCTGCCAGAAATCCTGAGCAAAAGGGCATTGGAAGATGATGTGTGTTGCCGTCTCTTCAGCGGCACCACACACCTCACAGGTTGCTTCTTGGACAACATGTTTCTTCAGGAGATTAGCTTTGCATTGTACACAGCCTTGGATCAATAACCATGCGAAAAATTGCACACATGGTGGCGCTTTGTTCTTCCAGACGAACTTGGAGGCGGGGGAATCTATGCCTTGCGCATCCACCAGGAGTTGGTAAAGCGGTCCAGTGCGGAGTTTGCCGTCGGAAGTGGCAAATGGGCACAAACGTTTGTCCTCATTTTGTGAATGGACCACCGCTTCCCTGATGCTGTTCACTGCCTCAAGCTCCCGCCTTGCTATGGCTGACATTCGCGGCACCAATTCAGACTCCAATCCTTGGGTGAGAAATTCATGGACCGTGTGGGTGGATCGCTTGCAATGACTGAGGAGCGCCGGAAAGCGTTCGGCCAGGCAATCCTCTTCATGCCATACATCAAACCAAAAGGACGTGCTGCATCCATTGCCTAGTTGCACAGTTGTGATCGCTCGGTAGAGGGCAGAGCTCACGTAGCGCAGCCCAGTGAGGACCCGCAAGCTCCCCTTCCAGACTTGCTATATTGGCATGGCGGCGCACCCAAGCTGCCCATGATGAGCCTTCCGGGCAGTGGAGCCGGTGCACAAGCTTCAGGAGAAGGCAACAGTTCTGCACGCCCAGATTCTTGATGCCAAGCCCCCCTTGTTGTCTGGATGTTTGAACTTTATCCCAAGCTACAAGGCAAGATGCGCCACTAGCTTTTTGGTCACTGGCCCACAGAAATCCTATCCTTTTCTGATCCAATTTGGATATGAGGCCAGGAAACACCTAAATTGCAAAGGAAAAGAAACAGAATTGGAACTTTAATACCGTGTATAAGATGTTAAGTCAATAACTTGCTCTGCAAACAAGTAAAGATTCACTCAATTATCGGAGCATAGCAGGATGTGGAGAACTCTTTGCCAATCTTTTTGCATACAGAAGGGCTGAGGCCTGACGAGGCGTCGCCCATCGGGCGCGAGCAGCAAGCGCGTCACTTTGATTTGGCAGCAACGGAGGGGGACGAGTGTGTAGCATAGCAGAATGTCGATTTGTTTTTGCCCCCGGCGGCTATTAGCAGACTGAATACTACGGCCGTCGCCCCTACCTGCCCTAGCCGGGTATGGACAACATGTTACAGCTCTCAAGATTCCCGATCGTGATACGAATGACGGCTCTTCATTATCTTTTTTGCGCTATGAGCCGGGTGACCCCTTGTCTTCTCCCCATTCTGGCCTCGCCACCGGGCTCTCTATATAGTGCCCCCCGTCTCACCGCATTGCTTCCCACACAGCTCTCTCCTTCCCATTCTCTGATCAATCGCTCTATCTCAGCCTTAGCTAGGCTAGGCTCTTAGCTTTGCTCTAGCTCTAGCTAGCCATCTAGTAGTCACCACTCTTCTTGAACAGTCACCAAGCTTCTGCTCGTCACCGATGGCCACTGCTGAGGTACTAGCTCGCTCGATCAGTCGATCACCATCATCTCTGTGAATCTGTGATTGTTCATTCATATGCACGGGTTAGTTGTCGCCTCGATCATTCGAATATCTCGTGTGATCCGAATGCATGCTTTGCGATTCCACCGATGGATCGCCATCTTGATCTGATGATGATCGATCGATCCTAGTAAAGCGAGATCAACTGACATGTTGTTTGTACGCGTCGTGATATATACGTGCAGGTCCAGACCCCGACCGCCGTCGTGACCGAGGAGGCCGCGCCCGCGGTGGAGACCCCGCCGGCGGCCGTCGTCGCGGTCGAGGAGGCTGCCCCCGCCGAGGCCGAGGCCGAGCCCAAGACCAAGGAGGCCGAGCCAGCCGCCGCTGCCGCCGAGGAGGTGAAGGAGGAGGCGGCGCCCGCCGTCGAGCCGGAGCCAGCGGCCGCCAGTACGCGAGTGTTTGTACCGCTGTGTTTGCCTGAGTGTGAGGATCCAGAGGTCGCCGCTTTGTTTGCCTGAGTGTGAGGAGGCATGCACCACCCGCCGCGGCGGCCGAGGAGGCCACCAGCGGCGAGTGATGAGGCCGTGCGTCTGCGACGGCGCGCACGGTGGATCACGGCAGCCGCGTGCGCGCGCATGCACACGGCACGGCACGGGCTCGCTGTTCAGTACGCTACGGTTTTTACCGCTGTGTGGCGTCCGCCGCGTAGGCGTAGCCACCTAGTGTGTCGCAGGTGGTGGGGCCCGGTGTCAGCGGCGCGGGGGGCCATGCCCGGCCGATGCAGCTTGTGTCTTCTCTCTGTGTGGTGGTTCGTGTTATCTGTCATGTATGGGAGTATGGGACTATGGGGTGTCAAGTTATCATTTTTTTTAAGCAAATGGCAGGAGCACTACCGTGTCATATAAGAAGGAGAAACATGCGAATTCTTACAGAGTTGTGATTAAAAACGATAAAAACTCAACACTCGAACAGCTAGGACACATATTAAGAAAAAGGACCCTCCACTCTGCCACGCATGGCCCACACCCGCAACTGCATTTCATCTTTTAGCATGCTGAAAACTCTTTCCGGCGTCATATAAATTCCTTCAAAGATCCTCCTATTCCTTTCCTTCCATAAACTCTAGGTTGTATAAATGAGAATGGCAGCCACCCAGCGCCTTATATGCTTCGGCCTTCCTTGCATTTGCTGGTTCCACCGGACCTCGAGCAAGACATCTTGGGGCAGAACTAGAATTTGGCCCCCAGTCCATACTGAAATTGAAGCCCACAACTCCCTTGCATAGACACAGTGCAGGCAAAGATGCACTGCAGTTTCCTCCACTTGATCACATAGGCAGCACACCGGATCTCGGCAACCGCAAAGCTTTTGTGCGTAGCAGTTGAATCGCCACACTACACAGGCCCATAAGGTCAGAGATCTTCAGAGTTGATAACTGAGGATCAGCTCCCAATGTACCCAATGCACTTGTACAACCACGCCGATTTGCTCCGAGATAAAAGTAATGGTGACTATTTGTTGGGTCTTTTCTCGAGAAAAGATTACCTACGCTACCGATAAGCCAAACGAACAGGACGGTACCGGTTATACACCGAACATTCATATAACAAGTAGCTGTGATCACGTATTCACCTATCAAGATGCAGCACAGGTTTGTGGCCAGAGTTTCAGATACCCCAAGAAGACGGTTGTGATTCAGACCCAAAGGACGGCTGTGATTCATACTTTCAGATGCCAAGCGCGTCCTGAAGCCGGTGTTTTGATCTGATCCTCTCAGTTTTTGCTACCAGGATACTATTAGTGGGAGCGGTAGCGTCTTTCGAGTGGCGATTTAGCTGTTTGCTTGTGGTACCCAGCCCCCGGGTAGGGTGCTAAAGCTCCTGTGTCTTGTAAAGCTAGTACCCCACAGGGTAAACAATTTGCTTTCAATAGGAGCAGGGCCGATGATCTTTGGTCTAAAATACAGGCCTGACCAAAGTTTTCCGGTTTCATAAAAATAGGGAAAGGTCCATTCACGGGTGCAGCGCATGCGAGCTGAACAGAGCATGAGAGCATTACGTAACTCAAACCCCTTCGTAACACAAGACTACTCTCCATGCTTTTGTCCGGAAACGGATCGACCAGCTACTACATGCACATCACAGCATCGCACACCACTTTGCAAATTAAAGGAACCTGCTTTCTACCAATTCCATCTAAATTAGGTTAAGTGTCTCAGAACACTAGTAACTCACAGTACATACAAAAAGAAGAAACAAAATAAGAGAACCTATTACCTTCAAGCTTCTAGGATCAGATTCAATGAGATAACAGGATGACACTAGCCTACCATATGTACAAAATATACCGGTTCTCACTCCAGTATGGCAGCAACTACCATGTACCAAAGCTGCAGCTCACATGCTCTTGTGTGATCTTCTGCAGCTGGTTTTCCACCATTTTCGAGGATGTATAAGGAGGGAGGCAGAGGCGGTAGAAGCAGGTCTGAGACGACGGGAGACGGTCAGGTGAATCCGACGTCTTGTATATGTACAGTTTGGAGCTCAGCCCACCAAAGCCTTCTGATGGCAAGTACTTTACTGAAGTCCAGAAGAAAAGGAGCTGCCTCTGCTGCTCGATTGGCATGCGCTCGACCGCCTGCAGTATGAACAAATAAGTATCCAAGGGTGCAAGAAACTGATTGGTAATACATAATGCCGTCTGCTCTATAAGAAAGATGATTTCGGCATAAAAAAAAGATGAATTTCTTGACAGAATGCATGCAAGATAACGAGGGACAATTAGCCGTGTTTCAAACAATGCCAAAGCAGGCAGTTTTAACAAGTCAATATATAAATACTGGTCGATATCAGCAACAGAACCAGATCCTGGCTCCTGTTGATGAAGCTCCAACAAAGATGCAGCCGCAACAACATGAGAAAAGTTGTTTCGTTGTTCTCATCTCACTTACACAAGCATCATCAAGAATTGTATGACGAAACTGAAGTATACAAAATGAGTTAAGAACATTGATTTGCTTAATTGCATCAGAGCAGCCAAAAAACTAGAAAGATGGCGCAATCATGTCATATCTATACTAAAACATATGCAGACATGTGGACCAAAGGTTGAGTGCAAGGTTCTAGTGGTTGAGGTCTTGGGTATATACACTATGGCGCTGGCCTTAAAATTACAGACACATTTCCTCATGTGTATTCTCATAAAAAAATGGAAAAAAAACTGCACACATATCAATGATTAACTTGCTTGTTGGTGAATCCAACATACAATGTCATCAATTGACAGTTTGATGTAGCTAGCACGAAGGATCAAGCTAATAGCCTTAGTTTCAATTAGTAGCTTGCATTGATAAGATTAAGAGATGAATGGGATAAAGGATGATGTTGCTGAGCTGATACCAGTCAATCATCTAACTCAAAATATCTGGACGAAGCACAGTTAAAATTAAAACAGTAAAGGATTTCATCACAGTGGTGTGGGAACTACAAATTTCAAGGGCAATGAAACCAAAGTCCTTAAACAGTAGGCAGGGGCGTAACCAGGATCCAGAGATAGGGGGGCCAAATGGACAATACTAATAACGATTATATGGCATATGTATAAAAGAATTTAAATTACTTGTCTACTCCCATCATCTCAAATTGTTGGTGTTTTAGCATTTTCATTTGTCAACACTCAACACAAAGTGGCCTGGAGTCCGAAAGCAGATCAGCCGAGCAGCAGCAATTTTTTCTTCATAAAGAAGCACGAGAGTGACAGCTAGTGCCATGAAGAGAGTAAAGAAAACAGAAGTGCCAAGCGTTAATTGAAGGATGTCGTGCATCTGTGCTTGGCCTTGGGTAGTCTAGTCTAGTACTCTAATTCTCATTTGGAGCCATGGAATAATGCAGCATAAACTACTTAGCAAGGAGATTAATAGGTTCTCATATGGAAAAGCTGTAGCGTCAGGGGGGGCCAGGCCCCTGCGCACCCCTGTGGCTACGCCCCTGACAGTAGCCCTGGCCAACAAGCGCATCTCATTATGGGATCAACTAAACGCACCATAACACTAACGCTTCAACCTCATGATTTAAACATGCCACAGACACAACCCATACACATAATGTTTTGGCTCAATTTACACCCTACAACTTCACAGGTTCCGAAATCCGAATTTGTTGGGGTTGCAATCAACCAAGACAAAAAAAAGGCCAGTTCAAACATAGTACGCCTGTGGCAAACTAAATTCATGAACTGCCAGGACGACATGATGGAGGCCAAAATAAAAGGGACACTTAGGAAGAGCATATCAAGAAACAAAAAACCATACTTTGAAAAATGTAACTTTCTGCAATAGCACATGATTAGCCATTTTTACTGGGCCAGGAATGTATATAATAGCATAAAAAGGGCAGACCCAGTGCCAGGCGGCTCCCACTTGAGTGGGGTTCTGGGGAAGGGTTTAACCGAGGCACAATCTTACCCCACAAATATGCAGGGAGACGGCGTTTAACCCAGGACCTGGTGCTCGTGGGTGAGCTTCTCACCAACTGCACCAAGCCTGCCCTTCTTATGTATATAATAGCATGTCTTGAAAAATAGAACTACATCTCATAAGTGAATA
This sequence comes from Cenchrus purpureus, assembly GCA_022644695.1. NCBI lineage: Eukaryota > Viridiplantae > Streptophyta > Magnoliopsida > Poales > Poaceae > Cenchrus > Cenchrus purpureus. The sequence continues at coordinate 59,885,935 of CP053460.1, forward strand.
ATGCTGTTATCACATACATTTATATTAGGTTAGTGTCTCATAACACCTGTACATGTACCACATGCACTGACCTGATTGGTCTGCAGCAATGATTCGTATTTTTGTGTTCCCACAAAATCTAACAGAGTTTACTGAGAAATGGCATGTTTGCATGAAAAAAACGAACACACGAGAAGATGGTTGAAATAAATAAGGCAGCACAACAAACTCATAATTCATGATAGAATGCATTTATACAATACAATGCAGCGTACCTTCCAAAACCAAGTAATCAGGCGATCCTTTTCTTTGTAGCCATTATATTGAGTATGTGATTTCCAATCTTGCAGATTTATTGTGTCATTGCTTCCCCCTAGCAGTCGGTCTAAGTCTTCCAGATCTAAGCACTCAAAAAAGTCTTTCCGACGCTCAGGATTAACTAGTATGTCAGTAAATCCTTGGGTGAAATGGGTTAGCTGAGCTGAAATAGAGTCCACAAATGTATTCTTAATAAGAAGCTCAATATATTGCTCTCTGTTTCTGATATTCACACTGATTTCCTGTCCTCCAGGGCAAAGGTCAATAACCTCTCGAGTGCCTAATTCATGAGCTCCTCGGGAAAATGTTAGGTATAGATCATCAATTTCAGCAGCATTCATCTCCAGAATCCTTTTACAGCTTGCATATTTGACAGGGTCTGCCACGAAATATCTTCTAGTGTAATACTTCTCCCAGCAAGATGCAAGAACAGGGTACGGTCTAGCACAATTCCAACTTGCACCTTATGCATCAAGGCTAATCCAATTATTCGTCCCGCAAAAGTGAAGTACTTAAGATGCAATGGATCCACAGCAGATGCTGCAATGTGCAGATAACTGTCAAAGGTTAGAGGACATCGCGGCAATCATAGTGGACACCATTAGTCCAACATATAATGGATAAATAAGAAAACATTAAATAGAAAACAAATCAAGTCAAAGGTGGAACAATAACTATAATAAGTAGGAGACGGTTTTCTTCATAGGCGGACTGTCAAGTGTCAACATACAAACTGAATCATGATCTTCTCATTTCATGAACATGACCATAGCAGCTCTAAGGGCTCATACTGTATAATGGCAATAACATTACAATTTACTACTGTCTGCATCAAATGGTATAATACTTCTTTGGTCAAGCATTGGGCTTATCACATAAGGCGGCTTTCAGGATTGATAACTGCTGTGGTACTCTCTATATACATGTCCTTTGGGAAATACATGCATCCAATTTTTCAAAAATTGGACTATCATTATGTTTTCAAATATAGATTGGATACATGAAAATCGCACTGCAGATTTGATCCCCAACATAACAGAGTATATTAGGGCCCCATAGGTTTAACGTTGCTTGGCTGTAGTGCCGCAGCAATAGAACTATATGTGAAGTGGCAAGATAGTACCCAGGAAACTTACTTTCATTCAAGTAGAACCTTCGTTATCCTCAGGACAAGGCGAGAAGAGAACTTGCTTTGGACTGAAAAGAGCTTGGCACACCAAACAAAACCATTCTCTCAGAACCCCAGGACCTGTAGCTTCCTCATTCTTAAACTCCATAAACAGCCCACCTCGAAGCTCACTGTGTCTCGCCTGTGCGATGTAATTAAAGGATTCATCAAGTAAATGTGACCGATCGATCAACATCTCATGCAGCTCCCCAAAATCATCTTTTCCTTCAGGGAGCATCATGAATATTAAATTCCTTCTTGCCTCGAAGCAGAGGAGATTCTTATGCTTCACGAGCCAATGGAGATGCTCATTTCTCTTGGAACAGCGGACAAGTGCATTGAGCGCCCTATGTGCCATCAACACAAGCTGTAGGTTGTGCCCCACATCCTCATAAATCGCTGAGATGAAATTGAGTTCAGTCAACACAACCAGAATGAATGATCGAGCGGCCCATATGGTTTGACTTTCCATGACCCCGGTGCTCTCTGATGACAACGATAGGTCCATCTCCAACTTCTTCAAGCACTCATCCAACCTTTTCAATACGTCCATCGACATGTTGTGGAACCTCCATATCCATGTGTTACCATGCTCAGACTCTCTGCTGTACAGATTCCTGGGCATTGGCCCTCACGGATATCCAGTGGCGTGCCTGCTGGCACATCACTTTAAAGAAGTTCGAGAACTCATCAAGATCAATAGGTGAGACCATCATGTGCTCTGATCCGAGTCCTTCGAGGACCAAATCCACTGCTTCACGGGCAAATGGCAGGATTTGCTCGATCAATCTGGTTGACGAGTTCATGGACGGGGGCAGCCTGGGACGATTGGATAACACTGATGCAAGTGAACGCCGGCATGATCTATAGAGTAATTCCTTCCTGCCCGCAGCCAAGGAAAGCAAGCGGCAGAATTCAAGCAGCACCGGCGCAGTCAAGACCAGCACATCCATCGGTAAGGACGAAGGGTCCGTGGCGATAAAGCATTTGATTGCACGCTCAGCGTAAGAGCGAAAGGGGGACCTTGAGAGGTAGAGTCGAACCAATGCTAAGACGGCGCCCGCCTGGATGAAGATGTCGAGGTACTCGGCGGCGTGGTCCGCCGTGGGCCGGTCTTCGTCTGGAGACCTGCGATCGCGGCGGCAAAGGCCCAGGTTGGCGCGGTGGGCGCTGAGGATGAACTCCTTGACGAGCTCGTCGAGGGAGAAGGCGGCGGCGGGGACGCTGGCGGCCCCGGACTCGGCGCCGCCGGCGGTGCCGGCGATGTGCGCGGCGAGCTGCCACGCGTGCGGGTGCTGGGTGGATCGGAGCCGGGCGGCGAGGTGCAGCGTGGAGTCCTGCGGGAGGCCGAGCTCGGCGAGGGTGGCCTCCGAGGAGAGCTGCCGCCCCCCATAGAGGAGCCGCAAATCGCGGCCGTACCCGCAGGCGCCGAGGTGGTCGAGCACGGCGCCGACGGTGTCGTCCCACCGCGCGTGCATCGCGATGGTCCTGGAGTCGGTGGCGCGCACGAAGAAGTGCGCCTCCGCGGCCACGCGGGGCGGCGGGCGGCGGCGGCGGCCCCCACCGCGGAGGCGCCATCGGCCCCGGAGCGGAGGCGGAGGCCGACGAGGACGACTCGGCGGCGTCGGCGCCGGCGTGGGCCATCAGCGGCTGCTTGATGACGGGGAGCGCATGATCGGGAAGAAGCCGCGGCGGCGCTTGGGGTTGCGGCGGAGGCAGGCTAACGCAGCGGACATGCTTAGATCGGATTCATCGGGGGCGGGGAGGGGAATTGCGGCCGGGGCGGAGAGGCGGAGGTGGGGCGGGGGTTTAGGAGGACCGGAATTTGGGGAGGCAGCAGGAGGAGGGAGGTTGGGGGTGGGGAGTGAGAGACGACGGAGCAGAGCAGTTTGTTTGGGCGTGCCCTTTTCTTCCTCCTCCCTCTCCCCTCTTGGTTGATCACGCTTTGGCGTTTTGTTTAGGTTCCCCTTCTCTTCGGCTCTCCCCTGCGCCTGGGATGGCTTTTGAGGGGCTCCCTTGATTTTTCTTTTTTTCGCGTTGCCTTTGATCGGGTTGCTGCTGTGGGGTTGCCTTGCGTTCTCACCTCTCACGCCACGGCGTGTGAATTTGGGAACTCTCGTTGCGATTGCATTCTAATCCTACTCGTATTGAAGTCATGTTTTGGGAGGTCTTGAGGCAAGGATGCCCTTTTTATCACAATTACCGAGGTCGCAAAGTCGCAGCCGTTGTGTAGCCAAAAAGATGCCCGGGCCAGGGTGGATGTCGCACGCATTCGACACAAGGTCATGACCGAGGTCACAAAATCGGCGACGGATCCCAACGGCGGCTGGCACCGCCAGCAAAGGATGCCTTGCCGCGTGCTGTGACCGGACGCTTCGCCAGTTACCATAGGTGTGTTTGTAGGTCGCATAAGGCCTATCCTGCTTATGAAATGCAAATGCTTGCTTACCGCATAGGGCCTTATGCTTAGGTTGTGCAAAATGAGCCCCCACCGCATTCACTAAACGAGCGGATGAGCCCGCCAGCAGTTTGCAAGCCTTCGCTGCCTCACCCCCTGATGGTCACAGTGGCGGCGCTGGCCGAAGCCATGGCGCTGGCGCCGAGCTCATGGCACTCAGAGGAGTTTCATGGGCAGACGGAGGAGCTCGATCGGCGCGGGCCGAGCTCACGGCCTGCCGGGCTGAGCTCAGCACGGCCGCGCGGCCGAGCTCGGCCGGCTACAGAGGGGCTCATGCCGGGCGTGAGGAGCTGCACCGGCGGACTGAGCCATGGCGGCGGCGAGCGTGAGGGCCGTCACGGGCCAAATCCGCCCCGCCACACCACCTTTGAATCGCAGCCTTCGTCCGGCCGGCCAAATCCTTCCTCCGCTTCCCGAGGCGCGCACAAGATCTTGAGTTGGGAACTCTCGAGGAGGCGGTGGAGGTCCAGCGAGGAGAGAAGGCCTCCTCCGCCCGAGTGGGTGAGAGGTCGACGGCCGAGTGCAAGTGGGGATGGAGCAGACAATCTCGGTTGCCGGCAATGGAGGATGGAGGTGGTGGATCAAGAGTGAGCGTGGGAGTGTCGGGGAAGGAGACGGTGGTAACCTCACCTCTAGCAAATCAGGTTATCCGACCACAATGCGACCTACCAAACACGAGCATACCAAGCCAGGCTATCTCTATTCACTCTACCAAACACGAGTGATTTGCATTGTATTAGACATGCTTAGGCTAGCCTGACTCCAGATTCTAGCCAGGCTAGAGTTAGCCAGGCTGCCAAACGCCCCCATAGTCAACGACCTAGGGTTGCAAAAATGCGGCCGCTGGATAGCCAAAAGGATGCCCCTTTAGTCATGACGGTGTAGGCGCCTGCGGCCGTTTCAAGACGGCATGCACTGCGGGGCGTGGGCTATTCGACGACGATTACAATCAACGCATCGAGGATCGCAAAATCACGCGCGGCATGACGGCCCACGCGCAGTAAAAAAGGATGTCCTTCCACCGGGCGGTGGATCACAGGCGGCGCGACCGGCCCGATTACACGCCACGACCTAGGGTTGCAAAATCGCGTCTGTTGCATAGCCAAAAGGATGCCCTTTTTAGCCACGGACGGTGGCGGTACCGCAGCCGCTCGCATCGATTACCACAATCAACGATCGAGGGCTGCAAAATCGCGCCCGATAGCCAAAAGATGCTCCTTTAGCCGGTGGATGTGCGCCTGTCAAGAATTACCACGATTAGCGATCGAGGCTTAGGGTACCGATGGCTCGGCGCGACACAGCTGCGCGCGCATGCAAAAGGATTTCTTTTTGGCGAGTGGCCTGTGGCTGCTCGACGCGATTACCACAATCAATTAATCGAGGACTGCAAAATCGGGGTCGATGTGTAGCCAAAGGATGCCCACCGACTTGACACGATTACCACAACCACCGACCGAGAGCTGCAAAATCGGGTGCGCGGTAGACCGATCGGCTCAAGACACGATACAACGCAGCGCGTAGGCAAAGGATGTCTTTTTTGCGCAGGGGCAACCGTCAAGATACCGAGCATTTTGGCCGGCGACCGCCTGCTCGCCCGGCCGGCCAGCCCGCCCACCTGGACCTTCTGACCATGGGTAGAGATCTTGAAGCCCGCGAAAATTTTTGGCCCGAGCACCAAATGCCGCTTTTAGTTGCTTTACCCTATAAAATGCGCGGCGTCCGCCCGGGCCCTACCGAAAATCGAGGCTGACACATCCCATGGGATGGTCATGGGCAGGATTTTCTCAACCCGAAAACCTAGGTTTTTTTACCAACCCGCCACCGTGGAATGCTCAGTTCACTGCAGTGCACCGCACTGCTCGGCGCTATTATCACTCAGGTGCAGACCGCTACACCGATCCCAAACATGACCTAAGTTAGAGATTTTAGTGCATCGATTTTTTCCAAGCTATTTCTTAACAGCTTTGATGCGGTGTATATCTTGAGGATTATGTTTCTCGTACAACTCATACGAAGTTCATAACACGCTGCTTTTAGAACTCGTCCAGTTGATTGCATTCTATCCTACTAGAGTCATGTTTACGAGAGAATCACAAAATCACGGTGGTGGTACTGACCCACCATGACACACGATCTGCGCCGCACAGGCAAAAGGATGTCCCTTCTAGCCGCGGGGCGGTGGGTGACGCGTAGGCCGCTTGCGCGACACACAATCGGTGACCTAGGGTCGAAAATCGCTACCGTAGCGAAAAGAATGCCCTTTTAGTCATGCGGATGTGTAACACCCTGTGTGTTTATTAAAGATAAATACCTCAATTAGGGTGGTTAATCATGTTTAATTAGCTCATAAACATGTTTGACATGATCTTGCACACTTTTGCACAAAAGACCTTGGTCGAAGTTCAAATTCCCGATCAAACCCCTATAGATCCTAAAGAGCTGATTTGGTTTTCTTGCGCGTTCTCCAAATTTTGCTATAGAAGTTCAAAATCGCCAATATAAAAGTTCTTCGTTATTTCCGGGACACATTTCTCATAATTGGCGGACATTCCAATTTTGAGTGCAAAGTCACAGAAACTCGAGATGAAGTTCCTGCAGTAATTCCCGAGTTTTCCGAAAGTTCAACGAAGTTTTTCCCACAAATCCGTTGATCAAAACATATGTCGCCTTTGCGAAATTTGTAGGTCTATAGGTCCTCTACAACTTTTGTTTTTGGAGATTTTCAACTTAGTTGGAACTTTTGGAGTTATGCAATTTCAAGCAAAGCTAAATGGAATGAAAACAGGAGCGCCGACGTCGCCGCCGGCTGCGCGTGAGCCCTCGCGCCACGTCCACCCCACCTTTCCCGGCGGACTTCGTGTCTCCGTGATGGACCCGCACATGGCCGTGAAGTCTACGGCGTCAGAGATCGCGCGCCGCGCCTAGGGAGGATGGCCGATGCCGCGCATGCGCACACGCGCCGCAAAGCATCGCCGACATCCGCGCCCCGCTGCATGCGCCTTCAACTGGCCTCGGAGGCGACGTGTTCCCAAGTCACCATGCGCCTCCTCACCTCTCCTCCGCCTGCTCGCAAGCGAAGCGCCGGCGTGCTGCCCACCGGGTGTTCCCAAGTCACCTCCTCGTCCACCCAAGTCACATCTCCCTCCTCACTCTCCGCGCTGCCGCTGTGGCGCCGGACGCGCCGACGCCGAGCAGCGGCAGCCGGCGGGCGGTCCGGCCAAGGCCAGCCACGGGCGCCTGGCCCACTCCTGCCTCAGCCGTGCAACACCCTAGGTCAACTCGTGAAGGTAAAAATCGAACTTAGGACCCAATCCCGGCGAGCTCCGGCCACGGACCGCCGCGAACTCCTCCGGCAGGGACCCAATTGCGCCGATTTGATTCTTTCCAGGTTCGGTGAAAGATTCAGGGGACCCGGTTGTAAAAGGTACTTTTAGGGTTCGCAGCAACTTCGAAAAATCATTAAAAATCGTAGAAAAATCAGAAAATGCAACCAATTTTGTTGGTTTCTGGTGAATAAATCTATCCTTTTCTAGAAAGGTGTATAGGGTTTTTCTGTGTAGTTTTTGAATTAAAAAATTCAAACTCAGTTTGAAGTGTTTTTAGTGTAGTTTAAAATATACACATGCTATGAACTTGAATTTTGGATATGTTGCTCTTTATGGTATTTCTAGATCTGTGACCAAAATTGGCAGGAGTTTGATGTGTATATCTTTAATTATGATTTATGTAAGCTTTATGCTAGATTAAGTTTGATGCTTTTATAGCCCTTTAATGAACTTTTCTTTAAGCACCAGTGCACTCTAGGGCTTTGTATTGATGAATAGTGCCTCTGGTAGAATGGATGTGATTTTAGGATGTGTTTTGATATGTGTTTTGGAATTAATCTTGTGTAGGAGTTTAAATTCAAATTTTCAAAAATAGTTTGAATCTGGACCTATGCTTTGGCCAGAGGCTTACATTTGACATGTATGACTTGTAGGAGAAAGTTGAGATCAAAAGTTTATTAAATCTTTTATATGAATTAATGTTGATTTACTAGGCTGAAATTTGTCTTTTCGTATAAATTAATTTATAAATGTTCTTAATCTAAATTTTGGTTTGTAAGCTTAAAATAGGCATATGCTGGTGTGTGCAAAAGCTTAGGCTCATTTGAAGTGTTTTTGATTTAATTTGGATTTATAGTTGAAAGGCTTGTTTTATGGAATTAAATAATGAAATTGAAATTAAAGTGCTAAATTGTGAAATCATGTTTGTTTCTGTTTTTATTAATTTAAACACACCCCCTTACTGTTTGGTGAAGTTAAATAACTTAATTTGCTTATATGTACACAATCACCATCAAAATAGTGTTTAGTTCATCATCACACCACCCTAATAAATTTTGTGAGAAATTAATAATGTTTAGATGAATGTGTCCAACAAGAGTTGGTTTTGTGGTAATTCTCCCACCTCCACCATAATCTAATGCATGTGCATGTAAACGTGTAGATCTTCCCGACGGACATACACGCCACCCGTGAGGAGGAGGGAGCCATCGGAGAGTTGAATCAAGTTAGTGTGCAAGAAGACCTCGGACCAAAGTCCAAGAGCCCAAGGCTAGTGTTAGTGTTGAGTCGAGGAAGGCAAGCCCGGATACATCTAACCCTTTTTCTAAACTCATATCTTTACTTTTCAATTTTATGTTATGATTTGTGCATTTAAGTTTGAGTTGCTTTGAAACCTAGATGCATGATCCTTAGGACTCCTATGCTCTTTTACTAGTATGTTAGAAACGCTAGTGCCATGCTTTAAGGACACGGTACAAGTCGAGTAATGACTCATTGCTCATGAGATATAGGATGCTTATGTTGGAATCATAAGTTGGTTAAAATGACTCATGTGGTAAGAGCAATGGGTTCGGTCTCGACCGAGTAGCATGGTGCCGGTCTAAGCTATTGAACGTACCAAGTGCTTGTCGGGAATGGGACCGGTAAGCCTAGTACCTAATGAACCAAAGGCGGGAATTTTATTGCTACTAATCTTGAGATGCGTCTGCTCGCTACCGGTAGTGCAAGTGTGATTCGACGTGCCATGTTTGGGCGCATCAAGAAACCTTGTACTTAGGATCTGTATCATCTTTTCCTAATCTGGGAATGACGGAACCGCCTTTGGTCGGGGTAGACACGCACTTGGTCTACCTTCTTCCGTGTATCTTGGGTTTACCTTGCAAGGATATAAATCGATCGATCGCCTGGCCACTCGCCGTTATCTCGAGTCGGCTTGACCACCGCTACCCCATGTTTATTTATGGAACATTTCGGATTAATATTGTTGGATGATTAATCTTGTTTGTACAACCATGCTTGCTTAGCTAGGTGCTTACCTAGAATGGTTAACATACTAGAACTTGAGCTAAAATTTGAAAGTAAGGATCAACTCTTAGTTGCTTTTGGCAAAACAAACCCACCAGCCAAAAAGCCTTGCATATCTAGTCATGTGTCTTTTTTTTGTTTGGAATCAGCCTTGCCGAGTATTAGTATACTCACCTTGCTTTTGTTGATGTTTTCAGTAATCCCATCCGGCCCGGATCTATTCCGGATGGTTGGGAACTTGAGTGGGAGAACGATGTTGATGAGTGATACTATGGATGGCCTCCCATGTGTATCTTCCGCTAGATTTATTTTCCATTGCTTAAACTCGAATCACCTTTACTTTCATGTACAAAAACCCGGTTTGTAATAATGTGAACTTATGAACTTTTATGTAATGTAATGTTGTAGTGTGGGCTTAGCGCACTCAAATCGATCCCGTGTAAGTGATTTATCGGGCATGCCCGGCGAGACAGAATAGTTCTTTATTATTGCTTAATGGCCACGTGGACGGCTTAGGCGATAATACGGAATTATTTTGGGCGGTTCATCACACCGGTACCAGAGCGAGTTATGCACCGAGTAATTATAATACCTTAACAAACTTGTTTTTGAATAAAATTTGCCAAGATTAATAATCTTGCTAAGTGAGTAGGACGTTAAGGTCTTATCTAGTCCGAGAGGCCCTAGAGGGAATTTTTGGGTTCTTTGTGTGGCTAGTACTCTATGGTGTATTTAGTCTAACTTCCAAAGACATTTTATTCTGTCAAAACTTACTTTCATGCACAACCATACTAGTTCATCACGCTTTTGCCATACGTGGTGGTACCACAGTGGAAGTCCCGTGAGGGACTAGTGGGACCTATTCCAATGGACGTCGGCGTCTGCTGCGTCGTCACGTTTTGCCATACGTGATGGTGCCATGAAAGTCCGTGAGGGATGAGTGAGGCCTATTCCAATGGGCACTCACGTGGCACTCGTGTGTCAGCCATGTTTTGCCATACATGTGCGAATCCGCATAATAGCGGAAAGGACAACTCCATTCAAACGGAGGTGTCCGAGGTTGACGCCGTCCATGCAGCGGCTTTACGCATGGATACCGTTTCTATAGTGAACGGTAATGAATGTGGACGCTTTTGTGAGTGGCACAAGGTCTTGAATATTTGTGATTTTCTGCAGGTACACTAACCACGGTTGTTAGGAACGGTAATTTAAGAAACGGATAGTTTTCGACTAGCTATTATAAGGAGAGACGATATGTATGCCTTGCCACCGGCACTAACTTCGTTTTGAGCTTAAAAGCTTTGTGAGGAAGTTTAGGACGCTTTTGCATCATGTAAAAGCTATCAAATTAAAACGGAACTTAAATCATGTGTTGGTTGGGCTTTATTTAATTTGTGTTCTTAAGGACCAATCATGCTAGTTTGATGCTTTGATGAAGTGATAAGCAAAGATTGTAACTAGATGCTGTCCAATTCTTCTAAGGAATTATCTAGAAAATTTCTGGCCAGATGCTCTTTAGGAAAATTGTTCATCACCTAGTTAAGGTTGCTCTCTGAATTTCTCATGATTTTAGGATGCTTAAAACTGAAGTTAGGATCAAATTTGCTAGGCAAGGTCATGCTGAAATGCTGTCCAATTCTGAGTTAATCTGAAAACTCAAATTTTTACATATAGTCCCTAAATGTTTATGACCAGAGAATCTATAGCAAAAATGTTCATTATCTAGTTTAGATCATGCTGTAAAAATTTCATGGTAATTGGGTACTCAATTTTTGAGATATGGCCTTTTTAGTGAAGCTCTGTCCTGCTGAAATTTCTGGGCAACAGCACTCTAAAATGGACCTTTACACCCTTTTCCAATCTGTTTTGATTCGACCTTTGAATACCAAAAATGCTCCTTAGGTATCTATCTACCTCCTGTAGAAATCTCAAGGTCACTAGATTTTTAGTTTGGGAGATATGCCCAAAACATTAGGTCTCTGTCCTGCTGAATTTCAGAACTAGTGATCTCTGAAATTCAAATTTTTAGGTCATCTTCCTTTGAAATCCAGAGCAAACCTTGAATACCAAAGTTGTTTAGAATTTCATATTCTGCATGCTCGTAAAAATTCAGCATCATTGCAGTTTTGAGCTGAGAGATATGGAATTTTTAGTGACCCTCGGCCTGCTGTCCAACAGTCCTGACAGCAAAGCGACATCTGAATTTTCGGGCATGATAGCCTCAGATTATCTCTAAGTTGAATACCAATATTGGAAGGCACGAGATTTTACATCCCCTGCCTAAAGCTGATGATATTTAGATGGTGGAAGAATGCTCCAAGTATGTTTTTGAAGTTTCTATCCACAGATGAACACAATCAGTGCAAGATACATCTATCTCCATCTTCTCTTAGGATGGTTTCTAATAGAGGCATACCCATATCCTTGCCGAGCCAAGTGGAACCCTGTTGTACTCTCCTGATTGCTTATACACCTTTTCTTCAATTTAAAAGCGATCCACCAACTTCCTATGGCTATGTAAAGGTGATCACTCCACTTTCCTTGCATCGATATCCCTACTTTGATCACTATAAATTCTCAGCCCTTGACCTAAAATCCTTATGCTTGCTCACAAACAAATAAATGAGAACATGGTTACAAGGCATCAAAATCTGTTGGTAAGCACGTGAGCATCATCACCGCATGCATATCGTGCAACCTTAATGACATAAATCATGAGCATGGAAAATGCATTGCACAACATGTGCATTTGGGACATTGGATGAACTAACATGCATATGTCACGGCGGTTTCCCATCTTTCTACTCTATCGCCTTTTTGCTTTGGTGATGTTGTTGTTCCATAAACGAAGGTGCTGACGGAACCTAGGGTATCATGTGTGCTGCAGCCATGTGATTACCACTAGGAGCGCGCTAGGTATCTTGGTTTGTGAGAATGCGACTCACCGCACCTATTACTTCTCAACTCTATGTTTATCCTCTCTACCTTGACTAACCTCATGGGTGAAGCAAGTCATGCTGACATTGCATCATGAGCACCATACCGCATAAGCATATGCATCGCGCATTCATCAACATATGCATCATCGTGCGTGCACAACATCAAGCACACATCATGAGCATCTCTCACTATGCATATGCACCATAAGTTCATATGTATAAACATCATATGCTCATATGCATGTACATCATACTATAAGCACTTCATTATGAGCATCCACATGTGCACCATCCCATTGTTGCACGAGTCATTTCCGTTATGCATAAGCATTGTCATTCCATGACTCATCAAGTGCATGAGATCCATCTCAAAATCATTACTCCCTGGTGTGGTGCATAAAGTAATTAAAATACTTCATTAGGAATAACCTTGAGCAAGAGTAAAATTCCTAGCTCGACATCATTCTCCAAAGTCTTGTTCTTGCCATTTGACAATTTATACGCCAAAGACAATCCCGAGTTGAAATCCTTGTTGCTCTTCTAAAAGTAAAGTTCAGAAATCTTAGTAAATGAGCTTCACAACATGATTGTTTATCAGACTTCGTCTTCAGAAACATCTCTATGGAACCTTTCGATTGGTCTCTTTCTTTCCAAAATCTCAGAGTTTGCCTAATACCTAATCCAATCAGCCGAGTTAAATTGAAAGAGGATGAGCAAAGTTTTCATAAGCATTCAAGGTTCTCCATAAGTCCGGTATGAGGAGTTTTCTATCGATCCGCGATCCATGATCCTTTTCACATTTCTTTCAAAATTCAAGGAATCGTGGTTTAAGCAAACAATAGATGATAAAATCCTTCGCTAATTTCTCCTTGATAAATCACATTCCTAGATGGTAAATACCCAATCTCTTCTCATTTTCCTCAAAGTCACGGTCCTTTCTCTCGAATCGTTTGAACCCATCCTTTTAGTGCCATGATTGCGAAAGATCGCCGCTTTGTCATATTTTGTCAAAGCCGATCGCCGCCTTATGCATCACCGCAAGATCGCCGCCTTGTCGCCAATGGCACCTCGACTATCGTGCATCCTTGTCACCATATCATGGCGATCATCTCGACAAGTGTCACCTCTTTGACCCAACGGTGACCCATGCACGAAATGAAGGAGTTAACGACGGAACACTAACGACAGAACACTCCTTTCGCTTTCTTTTCCGAGTATGTTAAACTCAAGAAACTATTTTCTCATCCGAAATTGTTTTGGAAAGCGAAGGATGTTCTCTCAGTAGATACCATAAGAAATTGGCATTCTTATTAGGCATCAATAGAAAGGGATCATAAAGAGATGATCTAGTTCTTCAAATTCTTGAGCATATTGTTATGGAGTTTCTAAGAAATGGCCATAATCGGATTTTTGGTCCCTCTGGGAAACTGATCCAATCATCATAAATTCGGGACTATGATCTCATCAAAGAAAATACGAGAGTTCTCAACCATAGATGTTTTCTCATCTCATTTCTTGCACCAAGACCAAGTCTTGACTACCGTTGACCGCCTACATATATGTGCTCCACCGCCTCGTGTCGCCTATCACTCTGTCACCCCTCACCGTAGCAGCCATCGCCCAAACCCTCCGCCAATCCTACCACAAGTGGTGGTATGCCACCGCTGTTGCACCATGGCGACCCTCGATAAAAAGGAGAGTATCGCCGTCGCTTTTCTACCACCTCCGAGCCGGACCTCCACTCGAGCTTTAAACCTCCATCACCATCTTTTTCATATGGCTGCTCCTTCGGCGCTCACGCCAACCATCTTCATCATTTGCGACATTCGGCGTCAAGAAGGCTTTCCATCATCTTCGGAGACCCAAAGGAGAAGTTTAGAAGAAGGCCACAAGAAGGATCCAACCCGATGTTGCCAACTATGGATCGTTTTCGGAGATGTTTGATTCCGTACCGGACTCTAGCAGATCATACGCTTTGTGTTCGACTCTTGATGGTTTTAGCTTTTCATGTGTACATTCATCACCCACTCCCTCACGAGCGACATTGATTTTCTCATCAAGCCTGTTATCTCCCCGGAGGTTTTCCTCTAACCTTGTTGTCAAATCTCGGACGAGATTTCTTTTGGTAGTGTAACACCCAGTGTTTTATTAAAGATAAATACCTCAATTAGGGTGGTTAATCATGTTTAATTAGCTCATAAACATGTTTGACATGATCTTGCACACTTTTGCAATAAAAGACCTTGGTCGAAGTTCAAATTCCCGATCAAACCCCTATAGATCCTAAAGAGCTGATTTGGTTTTCTTGCGCGTTCTCCAAATTTTGCTATAGAAGTTCAAAATTGGCCAATATAAAAGTTCTTCGTTATTTCCGGGGACACATTTATCATAATTGGCGGACATTCCAATTTTGAGTGCAAAGCCGCGTAAACTCGAGATGAAGTTCGTGCACGTAATTAGGGCCGAGTTTTCCTGAAAGTTCAACGAGTTTTTCCCACAAATCCGTTGATCAAAACATATGTCGCCCTTTGCGAAATTTGTAGGTCTATAGGTCCTCTACAACTTTTGTTTTTGGAGATTTTCAACTTAGTTGGAACTTTTTGGAGTTATGCAATTTCGAGCGGCTAAATGGAATGAAAAGCACGGAGCGCCGACGTCGCCTCGCGGCGCGTGAGCCCTGCCACGCCTCCACCCCACCTTTCCCGCGACGGACTTGGTGTCTCGTGATGGACCCGCACATGGCCGTGAAGTCTACGAAGTCAGAGGATCGCGCGCCTTAGGAGGATGGCCGACGGTGCCATCTTGATGCACGCGCGCAAAGATCGCCGACATCCGCGCCCTGCATGCGCCTCTTCAAGCGGCCTCGGAGGCGGCAGTGTTCCCAAGTCACCACGCGCCTCCTCACCTCTCCTCTCGCCTGCCCCGTCGGGCCGGCTCTGTCCACCCGGCCATGGCTAGCAAGAGGAGCCGCTCGCCCGCGCCATGCACGGCCTCGTGCATCTCCTCTCAGCAGCCGCCAGGGCGCCAGGACGCGCCGACGCCGAGCAGCAGCAGCGGCGGCGGGCGGTCCAAAAGGCCGCCACGGCGCCGCCCTCCTCTCTCCGTGCAACACCCTAGGTCAACTCGTGAAGGTAAAATCGAACCTAGGACCCAATCCGGCGAGCTCGGACGGACCGCCGGCGAACTCCTCCGCCGGCAGGGACCCTATTGCGCCGATTTGATTCTTTCGGGGTTCCGGTGAAAGATTCGGGACCGGTTGTAAAGGTACTTTTAGGGTTACAGCAGCAACTTCGAAAAATCATTAAAAATCGTAGAAAAATCAGAAAAATGCAAATCCAATTTTGTTGGTTTCCTGGTGAAGAACTCTACCTTTTCTAGAAAGGTTGTATATGGTTTTTCTGTGTAGTTTTGAATTAAAAATTCAAACTCAGTTTGAAGTGTTTTAGTGTAGTTTAAAATATACACATGATATGAACTTAAATTTTGGATATGTTGCTCTTTATGGTATGTCTAGATCTGTGACCAAAATTGGCAGGAGTTTGATGTGTATATCTTTAATTATGATTTATGTAAGCTTTATGCTAGATTAAGCTTGATGCTTTTTATAGGCCCTTTAGTGAACTTTTCTTTAAGCACCAGTGCACTCTAGGGCTTTGTCTTGATGAATAGTGCCTCTGGTAGAATGGATGTGATTTTAGGATGTGTTTTGATATGTGTTTTGGAATTAATCTTGTGTAGGAGTTTAAATTCAAATTTTCAAAAATAGTTTGAATCTGCACCTATGCTTTGGCCAGAGGCTTACATTTGACATGTATGACTTGTAGGAGAAAGTTGAGATCAAAAAGTTTAGTAAATCTTTTTATATGAATTAATGGTGATTTACTAGGCTGAAATTTGTCTTTTTCGTATAAATTAATTTATAAATGTTCTTAATCTAAATTTTGGTTTGTAAGCTTAAAATAGGCATATGCTGCTGTGTGCAAAAGCTTAGGCTCATTTGAAGTGTTTTTGATTTAATTTGGATTTATAGTTGAAAGGCTTGTTTTATGGAATTAAATAATGAAATTGAAATTAAAGTGCTAAATTGTGAAATCATGTTTGTTTCTGTTTTTATTAATTTAAACACACCCCCTTACTGTTTGGTGAAGTTAAATAACTTAATTTGCTTATATGTACACAATCACCATCAAAATAGTGTTTAGTTCATCATCACACCACCCTAATAAATTTTGTGAGAAATTAATAATGTTTAGATGAATGTGTCCAACAAGAGTTGGTTTTGTGGTAATTCTCCACCTCCACCATAATCTAATGCATGTGCATGTAAACGTAGATCTTCCCGACGGGACATACACGCCACCTGTGAGGAGGAGGAGCAGCCATCGGAGAGTTGAATCAAGTTAGTGTGCAAAGAAGACCGGACCAAAGTCCGTAAGAGCCCAAGGCTAGTGTTAGTGTTGAGTCGAGGAAGGCAAGCCCGGATACATCTAACCCTTTTTCTAAACTCATATCTTTACTTTTCGATTTATGTTATGATTTGTGCATTTAAGTTTCGTGAGTTGCTTTGAAACCTAGATGCATGATCCTTAGGACTCCTATGCTCTTTTACTAGTATGTTAGAAACGCTAGTGCCATGCTTTAAGGACACGGTACAAGTCGAGTAATGACTCATTGCTCATGAGATATAGGATGCTTATGTTGGAATCATAAGTTGGTTAAAATGACTCGCCATGTGGTAAGAGCAATGGGTTCGGTCTCGACCGAGTAGCATGGTGTCTGGTCTAAGCTATTGAACGCGTACCAAGTGCTTGTCGGGAATGGGACCGGTAAGCCAAGTACCTAATGAACCCGGCGGGAATTTTATTGGTACTAATCTTGAGATGCGTCTCCGGTTCGCTACGGTAGTGCAAGTGTGATTCGGACGTGCCATGTTTGGGCGCATCAAAGAAACCTTGTACTTAGGACTGTATCATCTTTTCCTAACTGGGAATGACGGGAACCGCCTGGTCGGGGTAGACACTGCACTTGGTCTACCTTCTTCCGTGTATCTTGGGTTTACCTTGCAAGGATATAAATCGATCGATCGTCGGTCCACCGCCGTTATCTCGAGTCGGCTTGACCACCGGCTACCCCATGTTTATTTATGGAACATTTCGGATTAATATTGTTGGATGATTAATCTTGTTTGTACAACCATGCTTACTTAGCTAGGTGCTTACCTAGAATGGTTAACATACTAGAATTTGAGCTAAAATTTGAAAGTAAGGATCAACTCTTAGTTGCTTTTGGCAAAACAAACCCACCAGCCAAAAAGCCTTGCATATCTAGCTGTGTCTTTTTTTTTTGTCGGGTCAGCCTTGCTGAGTATTAGTATACTCAGCCTTGCTTTTGTTGATGTTTTCAGGTAATCCCATCCGCCCGGATCTATTCGGATGGTTGGGAACTTGAGTGGGAGAACGATGTTGATGAGTGATACTGTGGATGGCCTCCATGTGTATCTTCCGCTAGATTTATTTTCATTGTTTAAACTCGAATCACCTTTACTTTCATGTACACGAAACCTGGTTTGTAATAATGTGAACTTATGAACTTTTATGTAATGTAATGTTGTACTCTGGTCCCGCTTCGTGTGGGCTTAGCGCATCGATCCGTAAGTGATTTACGGGCATGCCCGGCAGAGGCGACGAATAGTTCTTTATTATTGCTTAATGGCCACGTGGACCGGCTTAGGCGATAATCTGAATTATTTTGGGCGGTTACATCACGGGATGGTGGGCATCGCATCGCGCGCCGTTGCACGCGGTGGGTGGCGGCGTGGGCGCCATGGGCCGTCGACACACCACGACAATCAACGATCGAGGGCTGCAAAATCGCGGTTGCTGCGTAGCCAAAAGGATGACCCTTTTAGCCGCGGAAGTGCGCCGCGATTACCACAGTTAGCAACTGAGGCCTGCAAAATCACGGTGCGGTACCCACACGCTATGCAAAAGGATGCCTCTTTTTGGCGTAGGTGGTGGGTGACCATGCAAGCGCCGCGCCGTTCGACGCTATTATCATAGTGAGCACCTACACTGCGGTTGCACCACAGTCCAAAATACGATCTAGATTAGGACATTTAGTGCATCAAATTTTTTTGGCAAAGCTATTTCTTAAGAGTTCGATGTGATGTATATCTTGAGAGATTATGTTTTCCGTGTCAAGTGCCAACTCATACAAAGTTCATGACATGCCGCTAGCTGGGTTTACCAAAAATATTAACTGGGCACATAACTTTTTAGATTTTTTTCTGATTTGTTTGCAGTTTCCTTTATTTGCTCAGAGACCATAAATTGAGTTGTTGTTGTGTTAGACCGCATAATGTGGGTTGGGTTTGGCTGGGCTCAGGTCAGGCTAAGGAAAAGCTCAATTTCTTTCGGATTGAAATTCACACCCGAGCCAACCCATTAATAACAATCCCTTATTTATGTTTTGAGGAAGAAATTACAATCTTATAAACCCGAACAATTTATGTGCAAAGGGCAATGTTGCATGTACTTTAAAATCGCATTTGTCTTGGAACAACCTTGTGGAGCTGTATATGTGAATAACCTTGGTGCAAGAGTGGAATTGGATTACTTCTCATTTAATTTATACATTGAAGTGGAGCAAAGTTGGCAAACTCCACAATATTCTAGTTCAGGTGATTTTATATTGCTATATATGTTTGTGTTGTCCGTCCGCTTTCCTATTCGATCTCCCATAGGCAGGGCCTTCCAAAAGAAGAAGATGATGATGATGCGTGTGAAGCACAATTGTCCACCAAGACACCGCATTCTTTTTCTTTCTAGCCCACCAAGAAGAGGAAATCATATCCATGTTTTGAAAGTTAGGAAAACTTCTTCCGATGTTTGGAATCTGTGCAATGAATGAGGGCCATCAGATTTGCATACTCAAATCCTAGCATCACTCCCACCACCAAACCCATCCGATGCCACAAGCTGGCAATCCTACGGTTGGCCTTGCCATCCCACCCGCGCCCCACACGGGTTTGCCTACCTCATTGCCTCCACGGCCCGTGCAAGCTCGTCGGCCGCTACCGGCGGCAGTCGGAGAAGAAGGCGCGCGCAAAAAAAAAAAAAAAAAATATTGAAACAATTTTAAAATATGGATCACTTTTGTGAGAAAAATACTGGTGTTAGTTTTTTCTTGAAAATTATCGAATCAAACATTTTCTAAAAAAATGTTAGCTCAATATTTTTCAATAAATGTTGGTTCAGCTTTTTCTAAAGAATTGTTGGTCCAACTATTTTTGAAATATTGACAACATTTTTCAGTTAAATAGTATTTAGTGAGATTTCAGGGTGAGGGAAGCGAGTAAGGTTAACGGGTTGGAACGGGATGGAAGTTTCAACTCTATCTATGTCCCACGTGCTAGGTAGGCTCCACACCAAGAAGTCTGTCTACGTATATTTATAGTATAAATTTATATATATAAATTATATAAACTTGTGTAATTTTTGTGTAAAAGAAGAACGAACGATAAATCGTGTTGTCAAGAAAAATAAGTTTCACGCGTTCACGGTTCACTTAACGCTCTAGGATAAGATCGTCAGCAAAGGCTACGTTTTAGATGCCGCGAAGGTCAGACGACGAATATGCCCATTAGTCGCTGTGCCGTGATTTATAAGCAGACCATTATGTTATTGCTATTTGGGATCAAGGTTGTCCTTCGTCGTTCATCGCGTTATTAGGTGCCCCCTAGGCCCCCAACATCTGCAACTTTGTATATGCACTAGCCGAGAAATTTCTGCGTCGATGTTGTTGGACAATCGACTGATAGATAAATGGTTTCTCGTCGGAAGAAAAAAGTTGAACTTATAACATTTCTGAAGCGGGGACAAGGACGCTGGCTTTCATATATTCTCCAAAAAAAAGGACGATGGCTTTCATACAGTGCCAAAAAATATACTCCGTAATTGGCATTTGTCACCCCTACCTTACTTACCTTCCAGCCCGCATGATGAATGCGCCGGTGCCAGCCCAGTCCAGCTTTAAAACGGGCGAGCTGGGCTCCCGGCCCCGGCGCATAGGGACGACAGCAGGATCTGCGGCCCAGCCACGACCTGAGCTGGCTAAAACGCATGAGCGTGGGCGCTTGGGGCATGTGCGAGTGCGACAAAATATTAACCGCAATTTTGCATTTGTATTTGTAAGGACCGCTCGAATGAAACAGATAATATCGTGTTTTTTTAGAACAGATAATATCGTGTTGATTTATTTTATTAACGTGCACTTTAGAGGCGGCACAAGTTTTTTTTTCGAATCAGCACAAGTTTTTTTTTACAACCCTATATGTTACTTGGGTGAAACAGACCACCTCCTCACACAATTTTTCCCCCACCTCCATCTACCCTCATCCATCCATCTTCTCCAACTCCGGTGAGATTCCGGCGAGGTTAGAGTTCGGGTTAGAGTTCCGAGGTTAGGGTTCGGGGTTTCCGGGGGGCTGCTACTCACCACCGGCCATAGAGGGAGGGCCGGCGGCAGCAGACCGGCCCAACGGAGGCAATGTTTTCCTAAAGGCTAAACAGTCGGTCACGCTCTGTACATAAAAGTCAAATATGCTAGGTGGTGTACATATTTGCACATGTAAAAAGTAAGTATTCTACAAAAAAATTTTGTGAAAGAAATCTATATCTTACAACACTTCATATACTTACGATGTTAATTGTTTCGATGTTGATTGTGGTAGTTGTAATCCTTCTTATGGCTAAACTATGAATTAAATGGCCATTTAATGCATATAATCATGATTAACTCAATTTTGTTTAGACAATTTAGACGGTTTTGAACGGTTTAAGCGGGTTTAAATGGGCTAACTATTTAATTCCTTTAGGCCTAAACGACACAATCGAAGCTCATTTACGTTTAAACGATGTTTAAGCGGCCTAACAACCGTTTAGGCAAATAGAGCGGAGGTCGCGGCTGGCCGGCGGAGACGGCGGTTGGGACCAGCCCGGCGGGAGTAGACGGAGGCGTCGATTGGCGAAGTTGGAGAAGGAGACGGCGGGAGGCAGCGGACGCCGTCGGCGGCGCGGCGCCACCGGAGATGTAGGCGGCGGGGCGGAAGAGAAGATGAGGAGGCGGTGGTAAGAGGGGGTGGCGGTTGGGGCTGGAGGCGGGGCGGTCGGCACCAGCGGACTAGGGTCCGCTGGAGCTCCGCCGGCCGCACCGCCAATAAAAACCTGCCGGCCTCGCCGCGGCCGTCGATCGACCACATCACGTCATCTCCTGTGAACCCTCCATCTTGTTCCACAAACCCCGCCGCCGGCAGCGGAAGAGCCGCCTTCCGCCGGCATGGACTTCATCGTCATGTACTGCAACCTCACGCGCTGGAGAGAGGAGGGAGCACGCCCTAGTCGTCATCGACGTGTTCTTCAACGCGCTCGACGTCGCGGGCGAGCTTGGTGTGCCGGCCTGCTTTCACCCGCCGACGCCGCCGCTCTCACCGTATACCTCCAGCTCCGATCCCTTCCATGGCCACCAACATCCCGACAAGCTCCAGGACGCTCCCCTCGAGTTCCCACCCCGACGTTTCAGCTCAGCAGGGAGATGCGCGAGCTGCCGGAGATCGACGTCTCTACAACCGACAACGCCGCTCTGAGCAGGTGGGCTCGACCGCCGTACGACACCAACGGCACCCTCGTGGACACGTTCGAGTCGTCAGACCCGAGCTTCCTCGCCGGCGGCCGGGCTCTGCCTCCCGTGTTCCGCGTCGGGTCGCTGGTCGAAGCGCCCGGTGCGAGGAAACATTGCATTACGACTGGGTGGCACGAGTGCCTGTCGTGGCTCGACGGGCAACCCGGCCGCAGCGTGGTGTACCTCGGCTAGTCCACTTCGGCAGCGCCGGCGCGCACGGCGAGGGCCGAGGAGCAGGCAGCTAGCTCCTGGTCCTTGAGATCGCCACCGGCGGACCGGCGGCGGCGGGCTCAGGGTTCTTCCGTTCCTGGAGAGGACCAAGGGTCCTCACACATCCCGAAATAAAATAACACACCCGAAAAAGATATTGAGTCCTTGTTTAGATGACGAGAAGCTTGTCGAAAATATCACATTAAATTTATCAATGTTATATAATTAGAAGCACTAACTAATTATAAAATTAATTTCACAGGTGGGTTGGAAACCACAATACGAATCTATTAAGTCTAATTAAGAAATTATTAGGAGATGTTTACCGTAGTATCATGGTCTAATTAGGCTTAATAGATTCGTCTCGCGAATTTATCTCAAGATTATGAAATGGATTTATCATTAATCTACGTTTAATACTCCTAATTAGTATGTGAACATTCGATGCTTGCCGGTCTAAACAGGACATGAATCTGAACATTTCTTTTAGCACTATGCTGTCAAATTTGGATCAGTTCTTGTTTCAGTGAATCTGTTTCTTTGACGCATGCACATTCGACGAGAAAGCCAGTATATCCATCGTCCATAGTAATAAATACATCAGAGTCAGATATGCTAAATAGATCTGATCATTCGATTGGGTCGGGTTCATCTCGGGTCAAAAAATATTAGTCCGTGCCTAACTCATCACATGATTGAGTTTGATTCACACGCATTTTTTGTGTGTATTTTCGAGTTGAATTGGGCTTTTTCAAGTTTTACATCAAAAAATTTAGAGCATGTTTGGTTGGAGTCCTAAATGGGTCGCCTGGTAAAAAGTGCTGCTTGGAAGCTGCCTAGGAAGTTGATGAAATCTGGCTTGCCACACAACTAGAAAGATAGTTCGTTTAGTTGGGGACCTGTGCCTGAGAAAGTTAATGAAAACATTATATTATATCTTGTTCTCTAATGTAATTTGGAAACATATTAAGTACATGCAATTATACTATAAACCAATACATTTTCTTGATTAATAACACACTTTATAAATACAAATAACTTAATAATTTATTTAATAATTTTTCATATTACATAATTAATGAGAGCAGTCATAATTGTGTTTTCTATGATAGGTTGATAGTATCAACAAGAAAATATGAATAAAATATTATTAATTACTCCCTCCGTCCCCAAACGATCGTGCCGAAGTCTCGAACCCGAAACCAATGCAACAAGTAAAAGTCCTAAACACCCCGCTAGTAGCAATGATGACCGGTTGTTCTGGGAGCATGCCCCGTAGATAGTGGCAGTCATGAGGGGAGTGGAAGGAATAAACTATGGTGGAGCACAACTAGGGCCTTAAGCCTACATAGCGCTACACAACTACTACGAAACTAGCTACAGAGCTGCAGAGGTGCTACCAAGCGGCGATGATTCACGGACAGCCCTTACGTAGTTATAACGGCGTTTATTCCGGGACAGAGGGAGTAAGTTGCATTTACTGATTTTTAGTTGCATTCTCTGGTGGTCAAATCGCTAATCACCGTGATTAGCTCAGGCAGCCTCTTTGCCTGAGCGAGGCGCTCAAATTTGGTGGCATGGTGCTCCATGGACTTGCAAGGACCAAGCAGCTCCCCAGGACTCTAACTAGACACTACTCAGGCAAGGTACAGGCAAAATAGCTCTAGGGTTGCAACAAAATAAGCTCTTAGGTCGCAATCAACCCATCACATGGTTGGATCGGGTCGAGTCGGGCTTTTTCGGACGGGTCGCGTTAACTACTACTATCTCCATCTTTAAATATACGACGCTTTGGACAAGCCAGTTAATTCAAAAATAAACTAATATGCTTGTCTAAATATTATCTATTTAAGAATGGAGTAGTATTAAACTAGTTAAAGTCTAATTGGTAATACTTTTTCAAACGATTAGCCATTAGTGGTCAAGCGTGTACGTGTGCAGCAGAGCGAAAAGAAAAAAATAGACCAAGACCCTTTTCTATGGGAGAAGACAAAAAGGGACTCAGCAGGCTCTGATCTCCTCCTCCATAGTACTAGAACGGAGGAATGCTTTTTGCAGCCAAGGTGATGGCGTACAGTACAGGTCGATTCTGGCCTCTTGTTTCTACTCTGCTTCTCTACTGCGTTCCGTTCTGTTTGTGTTCGGGAGTCGGTGCACACCCACAAGGGGCCACGCACGGTGCTGTGCAGCGAATCAAACCCTGACCAACTGTCCGTTACGCACTTGGACCCCGTTCCTGTCTCCTTTGTTTCTCACTGACCAGCGGACCCCACACGCCGCACGTTGTTAATACGAGGGGCTTTTCATGGCTAGCTGTGAGGTCGGCCTGGCAGTAGTGGCGCCGCGGGGCCGGGGCGGGCAGCGGTGCATCGCCGACCGAGCGGTTGGCGAGAGTCCGAGAGATGGGGCTCTTGGGACCTGCGGAAAACCCAAAATCGTGGCTTTCTGCAGGTTGAGGAAGCAATGTGAAAGCTTTGAGTCTTGAGAGTTACTTTGATTTCAGTTGCCCGGGCGATACTTCGATCGTAGCCGATTGATCGATCGATTTACAGGGAACCGCCTTGTTTTCGTGCTAGCAAGTCGCCTTGCAAAGGCTGCGAGGTTTGAATTTCTTCGGTCTCCTTCCGGATGTGGATTAGGGGAAGTAGCCGCCTGGCGGAGAGGTAGGCTCCTGTTCGACGCACTGCTGTGCAATGCCCTGTTTGCTGCAAGTCAATTATCTGTTTGCTTCATGCTTTGCGTGAATGATCATTGTATTATTTTGCTATGGTCATTAGTGTCAGATTAAAAGGGCGGCCTAGTGCAAGTGGTAGTGCTTGACGCCTGTGAACCGAGAGGTCACAGGTTCGAGCGGTGGCCTCTACACATTACACAATGTGTGGAAAGACCTCCGCTATTAACCTCTCCTGGACCGCGACAAGGCGGGAGCCTACGACTGCATGCGCCTTTTTTCATTAGTGTCAGATTGTCAATAGTTGGTAGGCCAGTTTAATTAAACAAGTCACGTACTGAACAATGGAGTGCATTGAACGTAATAAAAATGCAATTCATCTGTGAAATTTCAAAATTTTAACCACGATTGATTATTGCAGAATGCAATACTTACTTTCTTCAGCAGAACGTGAGTCTGGCTTTTGAAGTTCACGATTGATTATTGAAGAATGCAATACTTACTTTCTTCAGCAGAACGTGAGTCTGGCTTTTGAAGTTTTTGTAAATGTCACATTCTTGAAATGCTTTAAACTTGGTTCTTCTTTCAGAAAATATCCAGTTCAGTTGAAGCTTCAAAAGATCAGAGATATTATGCACATAAAACACAAGATCCATCTTGCGGATTTTTCTCTCTCGTTTTCTGAAAGCATTCAACATTCATCCTTTTTTTTCACAAATCACTGAATGAAAGGCAGCTAAAGCTTATACATGGATATGTTTGTGTAGGAAATTCTACACAATGGGGTCATACAAATGTTGATGCATATTATGCCTATAAAAATGATTTGTTTAGAAACGAATATGAGACAGATAGATTGTTGTATACAACTGAATAAGCATGATGGATTTCCTTATCAATTTGTTTAAGGGAAGACTGTTAATTAAGTACATATAAAGTTCAATTCCTTGCATTATGCAGAGGTATAAATTATTCTAGTCATCTTCTGTTTCACTTGGAGTACTAATCAGTCTTTTTATTTTTGTGATATCAACTAGATGGGTAGGGCAGTAAAGAAGAAGAAGAAAGGAAAGTGAACCTGAGGCATCTGAGCATCGTGGAAAGGCAGACACTGCTAAGGCCAAGTCCAAGATCAAGTATCCAGATTTGGAGAAGTTATTTGCTCTGTATCAAGACAGCGAGGATGTAAGCATCAATCATACCCCTCCAGTTCAATGACATAAGGCACAATTTTTTTTGTGGTCTTACAAATTGGACTTTGATGGTTGTTTTCTAATATAACATGTCATATATAGTCATGGAATCAATATTATGTGAAAAGAACCTTGAAATGTGACATAATGTAATTTTGTCACTATTAAACACATAATTTCACTGATGGCTAAGTTTGAGTTCTTCAAAACAAGCACCTTGTGCATCTGTTCTTACGCATTACCATTATATATGAATAATGTTTATGTATGAATCAAAGGATAAAAAAATTATTAGCATACAGTAGCATTCCCATTAATTGCACATCACACAATGCTAATATAGTCAAATTACCTGCAAGATCTTCAAGTATTTTGGTTTGATGTTCTTGGTGGAGTGAGCAAATGCAAAATCATGATGCGTTTAAGAAAAATGCCAGCTCAAGCTTGCGCCACTGCTCCTTAGCGAAAACAATGTGTCAGTGACACATTATGACAACCCACTTAGTGGCAGCAGTCATCACATTCTCCGTTTAACCAACTCACAAATTACTGGGTACATGGTAGACTTACTGATAATGGATTCAGATCTCTATATCACAGCATTTCACAGGCACCGTACAGGGGCATAAATCATTTTACCAGAGGAGCAGTCAAGGCATCTGTGATCAAGTCATAAGCTGGAACTTGGTCCACATTCAATGATTCACTTGACCTTGGAGAGCTGCCCAAATTCATCAAGAAGCATAGGAGCATGGGAATTGGGTCTAGCCACGGGGACGAGTAAGTCTCAACTCATGCATGCATGTTTATCTTTCTTTGCCATTGAACAATTAACAATTTTTGTCACATGTATACTGAAGTGAGGTCTCGTTTTGGCCAAAGACTAATTCTTTTTCCTTTTCCTTACTTTTGCAGAACAAGCATTGGGGGTGACATTGCCTTCAATGAAATGTTCTATGCATTGGCACGGTTCGAAGATGGTACCACAGATGAGAATGCGTTGAAAAGGGCGATAACAAATGTGATTATTGCGTTCCGTGAGGCTAGCAGGTTTAAATCCATCTACAATTTGATCATATCAAGCAGTGGCGGACGCATGATTTCAAAATTGGGTGTACATTGATAATCGAATAATTGCCACAGTGCGAAATATAAAATGAGAGTCTATATTTATGGTTTAATTATTAATTTTCTAAAATGTTTGTTTTATCATACTGATTCTTATCATTATCTACTTAAGAGCACCATTTTGAGTTTGAACAATATAACCTTTTTTACTTTTTTCACTTTTGTTAATGAAATTATATTTCCCAATAGTAGAACATAATAATATAATTAAGTATACCTTCTTATTTCACCAATTAAAATTCATGAAATTGAATAAGAAAAATATCAATAAATTTGAAGGTAACTAATAAATGTTAAAAAAATGCTAGTGGTCAAATCATGGTTTGATGAAGTGGGGTGTGAGTATGTGGATGGAAGGAAAGGGTCCTTTGTTTATGGCGCTAGGAAGCCGCAAATATCTATGTTTCCATACTCTTCCATGTTTCTACACTCTTCTAAAAGATAAACTTAGAAATATTTTTAGGATTAAAATCCTAACTCCCTGATCAGCAGCCCACAAAGACAAATGCGTAGATGTTTCACCCACGAGCCATTCAGGATTTTACAATAAATTGTCAAGACATCAAGGATTTGACAAAGTGCAAACAAATCAGGGAGACACTCCTTAGCCATGTA
Organism: Cenchrus purpureus; assembly: GCA_022644695.1. Classification (NCBI taxonomy): domain Eukaryota; kingdom Viridiplantae; phylum Streptophyta; class Magnoliopsida; order Poales; family Poaceae; genus Cenchrus; species Cenchrus purpureus. The sequence continues at coordinate 59,913,643 of CP053460.1, forward strand.
GTACCTACAAACCGATGTCCTACGCTAGTGTGTTGTTGTCTTCTAGAATCATCTGTGACATCGGGACATAGGGCTATTCGTGATGAACAACTTGAAGGCCAGCACGTGGAGCTCCTAAAATATGGGGGCCTTGTAGGGACGCCCCACTTGCACTTGGTTCATATATGACCATGAATTGCCACATGTCACCAAGAAAAAGTTCATGAAACAAGATGGTAGAGTATGAATACTTCCTTGATCCATACTTCTACACATCTCAACTCTTAAATAGCTACATGAAAATTGCAATTGGTTTGATGAGGTGGCTTTTGAAAATCAGAGTTTATGTGTTTATCGACATACGTAAAATCCTCTCAATAAATGTAGCGACAAATCATTAAGTATTTTATCTCTCATGCTATCCCCTAGCTTCTTACAAAAAAATTAATTGCAAATAATATCATTAAACATTTGAGAGGACAAAACACTAGAATTAGAGATGGTTGTCGTGTTCTCTCACGGTACCGCTAGGAAGGTCAACGATGCTACTATGGGTATGTATCCTATGTGGTAGGGGTTGTTTAGTTTACCGAGTAGTTTTTTTTTGATTCGGTTGTTTTTCTAGGGTTTAGCCATTGTTAGGGTTTGTTGATTTTGTGGCTCCAATGGAGGATTGAGTACGAACCGGTCACCGTTAGTTGTCTTGTATCGATGCATTGGTTGATTGTAATACCGATCTATCATGTAGTTTGTAATGCATGTTTCGATTTCGATGGATTTTGATGGTGTAGATATTGAAGTAATATTGAGGATTATGAACAAATGCAATGTATCCTTATGTTTTTTTCACTAACTTTGAGTAGTAGTAGCTTTGAGTAGTATTTTCACTAGGTTTTCTTTACTAGCTTTGAGTAGTAGTATTTATTTTTAAGTAGTTTTTCACTAGCTTTATTCACTAGATTTGAGTAGTAGTTTTTCAATAGCTAGTAGTAGTAGCCTTGAGGTATAGATTTGTAAACGATAGATGTGGAATGTGGTATAGATGTGGAAGTTTTTTTTGGAGAGCATGTGTAAATGAAATGTAGGTTAGTGTTTAGCATATTTTATTTTGATTGATATTTGAAGTTCAAATTATTAACTCAATGCTCATATGCTCATTTATGAAATTAGAAATTTAGTACTAGATTTGGAATTAGTAGTTTATTTTTCCTTTGCTCATATGCTCATTTAGTCATTTGCTCATGAGTAGGTTGTAAATTCATTTAGTCCTTTGCTTGTATGGTACTAGCTTTGCTTGATGTGGGTTGTAAATTCATTTAGTACTAGAGTTACAATTAGTAGTGGTTTTTACTAACTTTGCAATATAGGTAAAGCAGTGGTGATGTGTACAAGTTGTATGTATGTTGGAGGTAGTAGTATGATCTTGTTGTAGTAGTTTGGTCATGTTTTTTCACTAGCTTTGGCCATCTAGTAGTATTTTGTTTCACTAGCTTTTCTCATGAACTTTAATTTAGTTTAACATATGCATGCAATTTTGTTTAGGTGGGTTATAAATTTTAAATTTGTTTAGTTAGCTTTGCAATATAGGTGGGTTCTTTAATTTTCTTGAACATATGCAAGTGTTTAGAAGGTTGTAGTATAGGTGAGTTCTAAAAATTATTTTCTTTTTGTATCACCATGGCGAACCATCCACGATATCCGCTCCTTGAGATGTACTATGATGAGAATCACCGTGCTAGGAAGCATGAAGAGTGTTTGGAGGTATGATGAGAATGACTCAAAGTTGTAGTTAATTTTGTGATGGATGGAATGATATTCAATTGTCATATACTAATGATGTGTTGTCAACAATTATTTGTTTGCAGGTTTTGAAGTCTTTATGACCCCACACTCACACTCCTCTACAATGAGATGATAGATACACTCCATTCCTTCGATGTGCGGGTTTCCTCCCCCTTGCCACATTGATCAAGGCGAGCCTGCCGAAGATGGATAATGCTGCTCACAGCGCTAGTGGACCGGTGAAGGCCGAGACACATACCTTTCACCTTCCCTCTGGTGAGATGAGTGTCACACTTGAGGATGTATCAATGCTATATATTTGGCCTTCATGTGGACCCTTCATGGATCGTAACATAAATCCGGAAGGATGGAAGGACATTGTTGATCAAGGGTTTGCTTGGAATACAGCATGAAGAACCCCAACAAGGTGTGAAGGATAGGAAAACCATATGAGTGAATTCGTCTTGGTTGTCCCAACACTTTGGTCATCGTCCGCCATCACATGCTAACAACCTTCGGGTAGAAATGCATGCTTGTGCATGGTTGTAACATATGGTGGGTGGATTTCTATTTCCTAATTCTAGCGGGAATACCATTTCTTGGATGTGGATACCAATTATCGGGCAACAATGGGAGGCCATTGCAACTTATAGCTGGGGGAGTGCAACCGTTGCATGGTTGTATCGGCAGATGTGTGATGCATACAGGAGAAGTGGTGCTACAACTAATCTTGGTGGGTGTGTTTACCTTCTCCAATTGTGGATGTGGGAGCGGCTTCCAATTGGTCGGCTAGAACGCTACGCATATGGTGTACGTAATTTGCATCTCAACTGTTCTCAAGCATTTGTCCTTTGAGTTCTTATCATTTAGATTTGGTATTATGTTGCAGGACTTGCCATTTGACGACGAGATACCCTTGGCTACTGTCGGGTGTCTTTGGAGTTTGACCAATATTGCAAGGGTCCATGGGAACCCATGACGACGCTACATAGACTACACCAACGGCTTGGACTGCCTTAGACCAAGTCATGTAAGTGATATACTTCTGTTTATAGGCTACAACATTTGCTTAGACAAATCAATGTGTATATCTAGGTTACTTGGCGGACGTATACAAAGGATGAGGTTGTTGGTATGGACCTTAGCCCAATGTGCACAATTGATGAAGATTATTGGCATAATATTTGCCCCCTTATTTGCTTCTATGTTGTGGAGTACCATCTGCCAAATAGAGTGACATGGTAATTTCGTCATCTTCAAACTTACCCTACAGAGTATTACAACACCAGCCACAACCTCCACGAGTACACATTTTTCATATGTTGCATACCCTTGATATTGTTGATTTTCTACTCATTTACCTTGTAATGTTGTTTATTTACTATGTAAATGTATGACACGCATGGCCGACCGTGCGCCGGTCGCACGGCCAGACCAAAAGGCTAGTTCTTAGAAATTTAGTTCGGGAGAGATTATTTTTAAAATATTAGATTAAAAAAGGTTAAAATTAAAAAATTCTATGGCCTCCCATCCGCAGCCTCGCTTTCACTAAGGTCACCGACGTCATCCTCACCACGCGCTCAGATCAGGGGCAGCGTCGTCGGATCTTTGTCACGACGACCCAGCAGCAAGCGAGCGGTACTGTGCTCAGCCAGGTCAGGTGAGCATGACACGGCCGGATCATGTCACGACGGAGCCTGTTATGGAGTGTAACCAAGAAGGGACGGCGGCAGGACGCTTAGCAGGGCGCGTGTTGTGCCACAGATCAGTCAAGCCTAATCAGCCATGACTGAGGCGTCTGGAGGCTGGACGTGGTGCGTGTCTTCTCCAAAAGCCACAACTACTGACGGAGACCCAAGCAATCAGAGGCAAAGCAAGTACCGGCAGTGATCTTCTCGATGAGCACGACCCGAGAATTAATTTACCCGTCGTACTAATTGTGACTGAACAATCCTTTCAAAATGAGCTAGTGCTGCTGCTGCTTCAAATTGTGAACAACCTAGTTACTGTAATTAGGTTCACCTGAGGTAGCGCATCATGACCATTGTATTAGGTTTTCTGGCAAGCTACTGTCAATTCAACGAACTAACAAAGTGATCAATAGCCTTCAATTACATCGTTCGCTCCTCCTTTAATCAGCAACATGGAATTAGTTTTTCTCTCTCTATTGGAGTAAGCTGGTCGGTCCCTACAGCGATGGCCGACGTCTCACCCCCTTGTGTTGTTCTAAACAGAACTAAATTTCCAGCTCGCGTCTCCAGTGGCACGGCGACGTCGGCATGACTCACACGGGCGTCAGGCTGATGGAAGATTGGTGGTAGACGCCAAGTCGCCAACTGGGTCGAGGAGATCAGCTTGATTTAGCTGATAAGAACACGTACCAGTAGTCACTGATCCGGAATCCCGTCACGTTTTGCGTTTCGGTGAGAGAAAGAGAAAAGCTCCCTGCTGTTCTCCAACTGGTTATTGTCGATTTGTTTGCCACGGTCGTCGTGACGTCATGCAGCATCACTTTGAGCTCCAGGCATGTCTGCCGTCAATTCCGAATTCTTCCTTCTCGGCTACTATAAATCTGAAACTCCGGATCAACGAAGGAAATTATTAAATAGAGAAAGGCAGTCGGTCAAAACGACTTGCAACAGAGCATGAAGAGATTTGGTGCACTGACCATGTGTCCATGTGGTGATATTTTACGCATCTCTTGCACCAAAATCCACCTAAATGTCTTATTTTGCGTGCCTTTTGTAGAGTATTTTACTAGCTTTTGTGCCCATAGAATAATTTCATCAGAAGTTTTCGAAAAGGGCCCTTCAGACGAGACCAATCGATCTATGGGCGGGGGCCGTCCGTCGTCGGGTGGCCAGAAAAGTGGGGGATCCAAGCGGCCAATTCCATTCCTTCCTGCTCCCCACTTTTTAAACGTCACACGCTTTTATCAAAACAAAAGGAACAGACCACGAACATCAAGCGGGGAGGAAAAGAGAAACGGGCCATAGAAAATCCAAGTGAGGTACGTACTTCACCTGCAGATTATTCTCTGAGAGCACGGCCCTGAGATACTTTCACCGGCGACTAAAATCAGCAGCTGTTCCGTGTGATGCGGACGGCACCTGCCGGCACCATTGGGCACATGGCAGTTGTCGAAGCCACCCAGGAAAGCTCCACGAAGATGACCTGAGGAGATGGGGGCTTTGGCTCGCTGAAGAAGAGGGCCCGTTTGGGAGGGCTTCACGTGTGCTGGAGCCGGAGCCGGAGCTGGAGCTGCATAAAAGAGGCTTCGCCGGCTCCTTCACTTTACCGCAAAAAGGGCTCCGTCCCTCACATCCACGTCAGCTAGAGCGGCTCCTCGCGAGGGTCTTTGGTAGAGCTCCGGCTTCGTCGCTGTGGAGCGGCACGCGGAGCCTCGCACGGAGCCCGGCCAAACGGGGCCGAGGTCGCAGCAAGTGCCGGCGAGTGAGCTCACCTGTACGTCATGGTACTATCATCAGCCGGCCGGCCATGCCAAGCCGTGTGAAACCTGAAAATTCTCCGTCAGCTAGCAGCTCGCTCATGGAAATGGAAGGGAAGGAACCGTTGCTTGCAAGAGCAAAATGCCCGGGCAGGGTAATGATCACCACCCTTCCTGCACTGGTGCCCGTCCAAGGTTTTCTTTTTTCCAAGTTACGGTTGGTCCGTTTCCATTACACGAAGTCTCTGGACGAGAAATCCCGGTAATTTTTTCTTTTTACCTTGCAGTAATTCTGCAAAACCCACATCAGTAGAATTCATCCGTGATGTTGACCTGTCACAACAAGGATTAGCAAATGAGAGAGTTTGAGACCACCGACGTGGCGCTTTAACAGCGAGGGGAATTAACCCTGGCCGGCCGGTCGCCACCGCATGCTGATGCGACGCTGCCACAAGGCGCACGTATGCAACCCCGCTGCGTGGTCGCGAACGGAACGGGACGGGGAGGTCAAACACCCAAAGGAAACGGGGCTTGCGTGGGCGTGGCGTCAGCGTGACCAGCGGCAGCGAGGGCCGCCCAGAGAGCAAGACGGACTTTGGGAGATGCTACGCGCCCACGGCGTTTTGTTCTCTTATATAAAATTCTCGCGCACAGCTGCACAGGAGAGGAGGAGAGTGCGCGGCTGAGGAAACGAGCGAGGGAGCTGTCGCTTTTGACCTCGCGGCGTAACGGAATCAGGGCGGGTTCGCGCGCGCTGCTTGGCTGCTCCTATATAAGAAGGCCGCAAAGGCAACGGGCAAAGCCATCGTCGTCGTCGTCGTACTCGCCCCTCGCCCGCAAGAAACACGGGTCCAGGCAGCCGGCGGTTGGAGAAGCCGGTCGAGGAGGTTGGAGACGACGTTGCAGCAGCAGCAGCAGCAACCGGCGGCGATGGAGCAGCCGCGGCAGGTGGTGCGCAAGTTCCTGGCGCGGCCGCAGCACGAGGGCGTCGGCGCCGTCGTCCGCCGCAGCATCGGCAGGTGAGCAATTCCGTTCTTGGCTGGCTGCCATGTTTCTTCGCTAGCCAGGGGAGAGCCAGAGCCCGGCGGTGCGAGATGCTTGTGTGTTTCCTCCTGGCTCCGCTTTGCTGATCCGCGATGGGACTCGGTGTGCTTTGCGCGTGCAGGTTTGAGCTGAGGTACTTCGATCCGTTCCTGGTCCTCGACGAGTTCTCCGGTGAGCTCTTCGATTCCGTCCTTCTCTTCTTTTTCTGAATGGGCTTCGTCGCTTGTCCCATCTCGGCTCAACTAATCGACTACCTGTCCGAATTCCGCGCAGCTTCTGCCCGGCCGGGTTCCCCGACCACCCGCACAGAGGATTCGAGACCGTCACCTACATGCTCGAGGTACGCACACGATTCCACCATCTTCGCCGCTCGTTTTGTTCGTCCGTTTCCGTCAGAGCAAACCTGACGAGCCGCCGTGAGAGTTCCTTGGCATCCTCGGCAGCTACCAATCCTTCCTCAATTCCCATTGCGCTGTAGCTTTACTGCTCTACTTGGCGAGAAAGGTAGAGCAGAGTCTAGCTTGAGTGCTTGACGAGAGCTACTGCTTCAGGCAAAGGCAACGAACCGCGTGGCGCCAATTGTCAATGATGCCAGCTAACATGAGGCCCTGCTTTGGCTAGTTTCTTCCCCTGCACTTGAAGAATCCGTCCCGACGGGCCCCGGTTTGGGTAGCGCCCCCGCGTCCGTCAACCACCACCGTAGCCCGCGTTGCTCTGCTTTTGCGCGCTGATCAAGGGATCGACACCACACCAGAAAATCATCATGAACGCTTTATGACATCGTTGCCCTGCTAAGCAACTAGTGTAAAAGGAATCGTAGATCAGTTGGTAGCCGAAATTCTTATTTCAGAAAAAGAATTCTGACAAGAGAAAGTGATTAACTCGTGTGAGTTTTCCGAGTTGTGACTTTTCTCCTTGTTTCAGGGCGCCGTGACGCACGAGGACTTCGAGGGCCACCGCGGCACCATCAAGGCCGGCGACGTGCAGTGGATGACGGCCGGCCGCGGCATCGTGCACTCGGAGATGCCTGCCGGCCCCGGCTCGTCCAAGGGCCTGCAGCTCTGGGTCAACCTCTCCTCCGGCAACAAAATGTGAGCCTCATGCTTCTCGCCCACCACGTGGCAACTAGTCTCGTGTCAATGCAAGTTGCCACAGTTGGGGGGAGAGCTTAATTACCACGTGTTCACTGGCTGACGCGACTCGCAAAACGACGCGCCTGCGTGCGTTCGTTCGTGCAGGATCGAGCCCGGGTACCAGGAGATCCAGAGCAAGGACATCGCGTGCACGTCCGCGGACGGCGTCACGGTGCGCGTGATCGCGGGGCACGCCATGGGCGCGCGGTCGCCGGTGCGCACGCGGACGCCGACCATGTACCTCGACTTCACGGTGCGCCCGCGCGCCGCCGCCGTGCGGCAGCCCGTGCCCCCGTCGTGGAACGCCTTCGTGTACGTGCTGGAGGGAGAGGGCGTGTTCGGGTCCGAGCGGAGCGCGCCCGTCGGCGCCCACCACATCCTCCTCCTGGGCCAGGGCGACGGCCTCGAGGCGTGGAACAAGTCCGCGGACAGGCCGCTCCGGTTCCTGCTCATCGCCGGCGAGCCCATCGGGGAGCCCGTCGCGCAGCTGGGGCCCTTCGTCATGAACACCGAGGAGGAGATCGACATGACCGTCGACGACTTCGAGCGCTACGCCAACGGGTTCGAGAAGGCCAGGCACTGGAAATCGCAGGCCATGGTAGCGCTCGGTGTAGAGTAGGGACAAATAAGAACAGAGTACACGCACAGCGTGGCCAAAAAAAAAATCAACAGATTATTTTCGTTTTTTTTCCTATCGTACTAGTATATGATACTGGTTGGTATCATTGTTTTTCTTTCTTTCCCCCGAAGAAAGATCGGGGCGGTGTACATACATGGTACAATTAGTTTTCTTGAGTGAAAATACCGTTAGTATAAACGATCGGCCGATCGCAGAGCTTATTAAAATAGTCTTCTAGTGACTAAAATTAATTTTTTTCATATGATTTTTTACAAAAGTTGTTTGAATCTCAAATTTTGGGACAATGCACATCTAGTTTGGTGCAATTGGTGTGCAAAGTTTCAAAAAATTTGAAAACTTCTAAGTGTGATATGCAAGACTATTTCGATAAGCTTCGCGATCGCTTATACCAGCGGTAATGCATTTCTAATTAGTTTTCATCAACAACAGCTGCAAAATAAAACCGGTACAATTTCTTCTCTTCTTTTCGTTAGGGTTGCCATCTTTATTCATCATATCATTGACATCATATACAACTATACATATATAACCCACTAAGAGGCATTAACTATATTTCACTCAACATGTAAGTCATCCACCTCACATGCCACATCATCACACTAGATCATCAATTTATGTCTTCTACCGATTTTCTATGACTATAGCATCCATACATCTTTGCGAGTATACCATGCTCCAAAATTCCAACAATAGAATTACGTGAATGATCAATCATCCAACCATTTCTCTCAACAAAATGAACATATTTTCATATATAGTGTAGTTTGTAAAAGAATGTTGCATATCAATCACCTTAGTTTATACTTTCAAATTTACATCTTACAACTTTGTTTAAAAATTCCCGCAGCAACGTATCACCTAGTATGTTAAGATAGTTGGTACAAACTCCATCCGGATGAGATAGAAGCCATACATGTCTTCCTAAAGACTCGTACATCGAGCTTTTGGCCAGCCTGTGGGCATCAACGTTTGCCATGTGTTCATGTACAATTTCTGCCTTTTCAAAACCCACTAATCCCTCCTTGATCTCCCTGACGATACGACCATGACAACCCATGCTTGGTCCTCGCATGTTCCTCATTGCATTCTCACAGTCAGTTGCGATTATAACCTTCCTCAGCATGAGGTTAGATGCGAGAGCAAGACCTTCTCTGCACGCCATCACTTCTGCAGTTTCTAGGTCAGAGATTCCTTGCATCACGATCACTGACGCTCCCTGCCTTGTCCCTCACGACAGCAGCCATTGTCGCAGTATAAGAGTTCTTCGATAGCACAACATCCACATTTACCTTCATGAATCCTGGAGGGGGTGGAATCCAACGAGGAGCTGGTGCCACGCCTCCCTGAGATTCGGTACCTCCCTTCCTCTCTTGCGGTGTATCCATTTTCAAATCTGCAACAAACCGCTCTATAAAGCTTCAAGTTTGACCCTTGCTGATTTGGGCCGAAGCTTTTACTGTTCGCTCTACGAAAGGAAAACAAGACGACCAAATATTGGGTCGAAACTTTTCGATATTTTCCTTTTTCAGAAAACAAACATTCCTCAATATATAAGGCCCAATGATAGCTTTTTCCTTTTGGGTCCCGAACCGAATGTTGCTATGGGCCAACCAAAGTGCTCTGTACTTAATTAAAGCCCACGTCATAATCAGAACTTGTCACGTCAAATTTGTGCCCATAGACTTTTTTTCGAGAACAATTGGGCCCATAGAACTTGTTATGCTGTCAGTGAAATACTTATTTAAGCATTGACCGACGAATATGCTGTCGCTGAGTATGATGTCATTGACTGGCGGCAGTATATAAACGAGAAAAGGAAGATGTAAATTTGATTTATATCCCCAGTAAAGGTAAAACGGAACATATGCAAATCAACTTCTTCGTGCAAACATGCAAACATTTAATCTGAACTGATGTTGATTTAAGGAGGCGCATGGAGAAGTGGAAGAGCAGATTTGGAAAAAAATGTAATTAGAAGCAGGCTGTTAAGTGTAAAATTATCTAATTCGGAAAAAGTGTAAAACTATCTGATGAGGACCTGGATTAGGGTCCCTTAAGCGGCAAGATAATCACCTTTGAGGTGGAGTCATCTGACACCATCGACAACGTCAAGGCTAAGATCCAGGACAGGGAAGACTACAGAATCCCTGTCAAGACCATCACTGGCAAGACACCTCATCTCCGACCAGTAGGTGGCTTCCCCGACAAGTCTCCGCCTCGCACGAGGAGTCTCCACCTCGCACGACAAGTTTCCGCCCCGCACGAGGAGTCTCCGCCTCGCACGATAAGTTTCCGTCCCGCACGAGGAGTCTCCGCGTCGCTCGACAAGTTTCCGCCTCGCGTCCGACAACATGCTCGCACGAGGAGTCTCCGCCTCCGACTACTCGTTCGCACGAGAAGTTTCCGCCTCCGACTAAGGCGGGGCCCACACGTGGAGGTCGGAGCGTGGGATCTGGGGCCCCACACGAACGTGGTGCTACCCCGACGCTCGGGCTCCCCCGCGACGACACGCAAGGCACCAGTTCTCCACGCTATGCAAACACTCTAGTTGGCGGCACGCACGAGCGCCGGCTCTGACAGAAGCCGTAATGCTGCACTGTTCAACCGCGCAACCTCCAATGCGCCGTCCCGTCCAACCTCTGCAGCACGCCAACCCCGTCAGAAGCACTCAAGCACCCACTACGGGCGGCGCCTATCTACATTTAGGCCTTAACGTGGCGGACCTAGTACACACTCAAGGGAGCTTAGTCACCCGCGAAAGAGCTCGGATGAGGCGCCAGGTACTCGGAATGTACAGTGCCTCCTGGACACGCGGCAACCGCAAGCTCCACTACAGCTCAGCTCTCCTTCAATGCTCCCTGGCAGACATCGACGTAGGAAAAGACCTTCCAGCTCTATAGCACTGTAGCACATATTTGTTTTCCCCTTTTGCCCCTCACCCTTGCGACTATAAAAGGGAGAGGAGGGCAACCGTCATAGGGGCTGACGAACCGTACACTCAACACCACAGGGACTTGGGCTCGACACCCTCTCCCGACCAGTTTGTAACCCCTACTACAAACGTTCCTAGCATAAGAACACAAGAGGCTCGACATCGACGTAGGGTATTACTCCTGAGGCCGAACCAAGATAAACCCCTCGTGTCTCCTGTGCTAACCATTCGGTCCCAAGACACGATCCGATAAAATTTATCGCCGGCCAGAGAACCCCGACGCTGGCGCGCTGTAGGGGCACATCGCGTGTCTCGCCGAACTACACCAACGATCCGGATGGAAGGCCGCGGGGTTTCGTTGACTCCCGGGGCCACCATGCTCTTCGGCTCCCTTGGCTTCGTCTACACCAGGCCGGCGGAGTCCGGCTGCTCATGGCCGCTCGACCGCTCACCCCACCTCCTGACGGGCGGGCGGGCGCGCAACATTCGTCCGAGGCTTCTCGGGCGAGACGATCATGGCCATGTTGGGGCCAAACCCAACGCAGGAGTGTTTTAGGCTCGCCGCCTACTACCGCACTAACCTCGCCTTCCAGGCCTGCGGGTCCGAACCGCTGACCTGGGACGAATTCATGGAGCGGTACTGTTGGTATTTCTTAAGTCATAGCCAACGGCTGGCCGTCGATGGTGAGATCTAGACAGTTACCACGGGGTGTTAATCCTGTGGTTTAGTTGTTCGGCGAGGTGGAATCTAAGGCTAAGAACTCGAAGGTTGTGCAAGAGCACACGGAACACAGAGAACACGGTGAGTTTATATCTTGGTTCGGGCTCGGAGAGTAAAACCCCACGCCCGGCTTGTTGGTGTAGATTGCTTGAGGATTGCGATTGATACAAGGTCACCTCGTCCGCCTTTATATTGGCCAGCTGGATGAGGTCGGTTCCCAAACTCGATCGGTTACGACCAGGAGACCTAAGTCTAGATTACAACACTTGCCATTATCCGTCGATCTGCTTTGGTCGAAATCCACCGATGTCTTGTCTTGTACGCCAAGTCTTGAGGTCGTGTTGAATTAGGTCGCCGGGGAATCTTCTGGAAGGTCTTCAAGAGGTCGTGTGGGCTGCCAACTAGGTCGGTTGGGCCCACCGACGTGGTCGCGGGTCTTCCGTAGGCCGGACCTACTTGTCGTGACGCCGTGAGCTCGGTCGGTGGGGACCTGTGGGTACCCATGTCTCACAAGCCCCCGAGCGAGGTGTAGGCGCAGCGACCTTAGAAAGGTCATGACGAAGTCGTAGAGCTATCGACAGGTCGAATAGCATGCACGCCGGTCCAAAAGATAAAAGAACAAGTCAGCTTAGGCATTGCTTTGTAGTCTTGCTGAACGAAGAGAGGTGAGTGGCGACACCTATAGGAAGCAAAGCTTCCAATAGATCGAAACGACAATAAAAAATTCGAGGGCATCAAGGATGCACTCATAGAGTAGTATCCGAGCATCGGGCAAGATGGCCGATGATGATCCAAAAAGAGAAAGTAGGTCGAGTAGCGACGTGATGAGAAACGGTTTCCCAAATGTGCCTGCACGACGAAGAAAACAAGAGGGTGTCAAGACGCACTCAGAGAGTAGTCCCGAGCAGCAAGATGGCTGGTTTGATGCTCAAAAAAGTGAAGAAAATTGAGTCATGGTTTTGATCAAACGAAGTGTAGACACACCCAGATCTCCTAGCATAGCTGCAAGGAGTCTGGCAGGGCTGACCTCGAGGAGGCCTTGCAGCGTGCCGACCTCAAAAGACCTCAAATCAACTATGCCCAAGATCCGAGGATACCCAAAGAAGGTCTTGAAAGGCAAATTACGTGAATAAGTCTTCTATAGTGGTCGAAATGAATGACGATGAAGCTGGCGGAAATAATGTTGATCTTGAACGTATGAAGTGTAGAGACACCCAGATATCTTGCATGGCTACAAAGAGTCGGGCGAGCCACTCGAGGCATGCCGACCTCTGAAGGTCTCAAATCAAGCGCCCAAGCACCCTAAGTACTTGGCAGGCCATTAGGCGCGCACGGCTGTGGAGGCCTTCATTCCCGACGTAAAATCCTCGGTGTCCAGTAGGTCGGCAGGCTACAAGAGCACACCCTAAGGTCACGCATCCGTGGCGCCCAACTAGGTTGGCGAGCCGTGAGACATATCGAGGTATTGCAAGACCCAAGTATTAAGGCACCGACCTCGTGAAGGTCGCTTTGGTGTCCAGACGACCAACATAGCTGCTAGCCATCCAATGAGCCATGGTACTAAGGTATTGACGACCTAAGTAGGGCACACCAACCACGGGGCCCGACGAAAATCGAGATCTCCATGATGCTTCGATCTCCGTGCGCCTGTAAGGATCCGCAGAGCGAGGCACGCCTACCCGTAGGTCTTCAATCGAACTCACCACCATTCTCGCCAGGAAATGTAAATATAGGCTGATTGGAATAGGTCCGCGACGTGCAGAGTCAGTAGCGGTGCACCAGACGCAGAGTTTAGCGTGCAAATAAAAGATATCGTCGTAGAGGAGGGTCGTGGATTCATCGTCGTATGGGGCTTAGTTAGGCGCTGGGCCCTCTGATACATGGTCAGGTTTTGTCGTGTACCGTAGACTGCAGGGTCACGGGTCAACAGTGGTCGGTGATTCTCTTGCCACCCAGAAACCAACAAACCGCCCACGAATCAAGGGGGGTACCAGCCATGTGACTTCACGCGGGCTCGGCATCATTGATGCACTAGCGACAAAAGACATCACGAGACAGGGGTAAAGTCATCGCCTTTAATTGTGCACATGTCTGCAGGCCCTCTGGACCACGTGGCGACAGTGTCATCACTCAGCCACCTACCCGAGGTCTGGCTTTGGCTATAGATAGCGCCGTGAGACTTGAGGGGGGCAAGCACCGAGCATTGCTGAGTTATGAAGCTGCAGAGTAGTTTTGAGGCCATGCCATGGGCATGTGTCCGTCCACCGATTGTAGGATGTCATGTTTGTAGAAGCTTGAGCTAGAAGAACTCTTGAATGTAGGCAAAGACCCCCACTCTTTGTACCGTGCCTTTGCGTGGTACCGTGTAGAGTTTGGAGGTGATGTCAGAGAGGCCCGAGGTGAAGTCAGAAGTCCTCGACGACCGTGTGGTGCTCGCTGAGGTCCGCAGTCCGCTACCAAGAGCAAGCTCAGATTCGCATTCCATAGTCGCGCAAAGTGTGCCCAACTATGCAGCGCCATGCGCTTGTTCACCGTGAAGGCCACCATCGAGGTCCCGAGGCTAGAAGAATTCTTGCGACGTACTCATCAGATCGAGTACGCCCAAGGATTGCTCTAGGTAGATCGTGTCTTCGAGCACGCTTTATATTTTTGTGCCGTTCTAGATCCAATGAGGTCGCAGCACTGTACCTTCGGAGGACCCGTAATGTTCGCCTCTTCGTCATATGTATTTGGTCGCTTTTGACAAAATGATTTGTCAAAAGACCCAAATTGATATGATTTGGGGCTTATCGACCTTGTGAGGATGAAATATTGTCATCGGATGACCGGTGACGTTATCAGGATCGACGACCCAAACTCCTGAGCTTAGGTCGTTGCTCATTCTCTTGGCGAAAAAATCCGCGTGATCTTCTCGCTAAATTATCGGGACAGAGCCGCTGCGGTGAGCACCGTACGGCGGAAGGAGCCGCAACGGGCGGACCCGGTGGACCCCCCTATAAATAGAATATCAAGGGTCGAGGTTGACCACACTTATCTTCTTCCTCTCTGCCGCTATCGCCGCCACCGCCACCGCCATAGCACTGCGCCGCTTTGCGCGCGCCCATCCATCGCCGCCCGACCATCCGCGGCTAGCGCCGCCGCCGCTGCTCGTTGCTGCGCATGCGCATCAAGACCTTGTGTACTTTCAGATCTAGATCCAAACCTAGCGCGGAAATGGCGGCGGAAGCTCTCCCGATCCCGGACCCACGCACTGTGTGGGTGCGGTCGACGATGACGGAGGCCAAGATCCAATCCTTGGTGGACCGTGGGCTACCGAGGCCAAGGAGGAGGTGGAGTGGAAGGCGGTAGTGGGAGAGGAGTTCCCACCGAGGACGTGAAGGAGCAGGTCGCCTTCGCCGTACTTTGAGCGTGGCTTCAACCTCCATGGGTGACTTCTTCCGGGTCTTCTACTACTACAAGTCGGAGCCGGGTACATCTCGCTCCCAACTCCATCACCGTAGTATCGACCTTCATCCACTTCGTGAGGCATATCCGGGGATATCGCCTCACTTTCTTCTTGGAGGCACCGCTCGTGTGAAGAGTACCGCAAGAGGTCCGGGCCAGTGGGGTCAGATGTTCGCTTGAGGTCGGGCCTCAAGTCGGAGTGGATAGACACCGATCTCCGACACCGACCGGGTGGAGGTCGGAGTGGTTCTACATCGCCGATCACCGCCGGCCCTTCCGCAAGGCTCCGCCACAAGCCCGTGAAGATTTCAATGGGACTTGGGGCTGTTCTCGTGAAGCGACAACATCAAGGAGGTCCCGAGCTAGTCCAGATCCAAGAACCGTGTGACAGGGGTTCGGCCGCCGTCGCTTTGCTCGATTCACCGATCAAGGATCGGGTCCACCCCGTATGAATATCGGGGCGCCTGACCCCACTGTGAGGTGAACCGCAAGGTCTCCAAGGAGGAGATGGCCAAGGTGTCCTGTGATCTACTGGGAAGGTGAAGATCAAGAAGTGCCCCAAGGCACATTCGCTAAAGAGGCTGACCCGGTAGAAGTCCTCGGGACTATTTTAGGTCGCTTTACCCGCTTTGTAGATTTACGCCGTTTAACCCTTTTGGTCGCTTGGTTGTTGCAAGATCGTGAATGTCGGTTTGGTGCCTGCACCTCTTCGCTGGCGAGCAAGACCGGCGGAAGCCGAGGCCTGACAAGTACCAACCTCCGCAGCCGGCCTTACCGGATTACGAGTCCGACTCGGTGGAGGCCAATGAGGACACCGACATCGAGGTCGGTGGCGACGCCGGACCGCCCGAGGCGGGTAGTAGCAAGCCCAGCGCAAGACCAGTGCGGCGGAAGCGCCGATCTCGACGGCTGTTAAGGTCACCGCGTAAAGGCCGCGGAGAAGAAGAAGAGGAAGAGGAAGACAAGTCCTCACGGCCGATTGAGACGCCGGTGATTCCTACGCCCGTCTGTGGAGGTCGAACTGATGAAGAAGAAGATGAAGCTATCGAGGAGCCACCGGTCGAGAAGAACGATCGGTGAGGAGGTCGTTGAGCCCGCAGCCAAGAGGCGGGGAGTTGGCAGAAGACGACGGAGGATGCCCTCCGTCAAGGATTGGAGGCGCGAGCTGTCAGCCACGCAGCAAAGATGCCTGCTTTGAATAGGCCGCGATTTTTAGGTTTAAGCCTCGTGTCTCACCATCACGAGGTAAGGTCTTGAACACTCGATATCTCTAACTCATTGTTGCCGTGTTTTATGCTTGTTTGTGTGTGGTGGACTATGTAGGTCGGTTAGCCTCGCGGCTCGGGCGCTCGAGCCTCGCCTTCAAGACGAGGTCGCCCGACCCTAAGGTCGTGGGCGCAGGTCATTGGTTGATGATGCGAGAACGGCTACCCCGCCACCCCCGATGAAAGGGGCGACTCGCGGCCAGACTCAGGACGGCGACTCACGCCGCAGAGATGATGCGGGAGCAGGTGCCGTGGGGACGTCGAACGCCGGCTTCTCCGTGGGTCATTGACGTGGGTCCCATCAACGCGAGGCCTGGTGGGATGGAGGAAGACCTGGTCAAGGATCAGGCCCAGATTGACCAAGCGCCGAAAGGTCCGGGGACGTCTGGCGCACAGGTACCTGATTCTTCTCCGTCGAGCCCGAGGTTGCCACGACGAGAGATTGACTGGAATAATACCCCTTGGCAGGAGGACATTTTTGACGACAATGAAGATATGCGGTAGTGCGGACGGCATTATAACCATCAATGTTGCATTGACGGTGAGTTTGCCTCTGATGTTTTTTTTGACGACGTGTTGTTGATTTGTTACTGACGAGCTGTTGTGTTATACCAGGCGCTAGCAGATCGTGCGAAGAGCCGGATCGACCTGCTGAATAACGCTGAGGTGACACAGCGGCGGGTTACTGATCTTGAGCAAGAGCTCAAACAGTCCGAGGCGGCCGAGAGAAGAAGAAGCTCGAGGACGAGCTCGCCGAGGAAAAGCGCAAGACCTGTGGAGGCCAATGCGCAGCTTCAATGTGGAGCATAGGTAAGGTCGAGACTTTATGTTGTTAATCCTCTTGTAGAGCCGAGGTCTTTGTGTTGAGTATCAATTTTGTTGGATATTTTGTAGACTTCGCAAGCGTGAGGAGGACCTCAACAACGATCTAAAGAACACCAAGGAAAAGGTCCGGTCCTTGAGGTGACGCTCGTGAGGTCGAGGTCCGGGGCCAAGAGCTCAAGCGGGCGATGAAAGAAGCTGGCCGACAAGGAGTATGCCGTATCTCAAAAGTCGGCTTATGAGAAACGAGCTCGACAAGACCTTGAGGTCAATCTTGAGGTGGCTTTGAAGTCATTGCGAATGACCAAGTAACCATTGCAGGATATGAGGTGGAGCTGAACGACCAAGGCGCCGCCAATTACGCTATGGATGCATAGCGGTGCGCTTGAAGGGGGAGGCCAAGTCTGTTGTTGATCGCCCCATAGAGACCCCGATGCACTCCTCATGTTGCTGGCGACGAGCTTGGCGCCTACCGATGCGCCGGTGAGGGTGAAGTCGCACTACCCGATGTTGACATGGCCAAGGTCAAGGGGTGCCGATGTTGAAAAGACCTCGCAGCACAGGTGGAAGTTCGATGCCGCCATGGAAGTGGCGAACTCCTTGGACTATGAAGGTGATGACGGCGGCGTAGTCTTGGACCGAGAGATGTACCTCCTCCTCTTCTCCGCGTGTAAACAATGCTTCTTGATGAATATTTTGTTATGCCTAAGTGAAGTACTTGCCTTGTGCCTGCGCAAGCCTGGTAGTCTTGAAGATGACGACGTGTTGTTTCTTGCCTCACCTGACCACTACTCACGGAGAGGTCGGAGCATCGACCTCCACACCTCAGTGGAGGCTTACGTGAGGTCGGCACGCGAGGAGGAGTTCAGGACTGTGTCCGGCGACCTTATTGACCAAGCATGCTTTGCAGAGGGCTTATACCCATTAGGGATGATGTCCTCAGGTCAAACGACCCTTAGGTTGGCTTTGAGCCAAGCCTCCGAGCATGTCGAGGGGGAGGAGTAGGAGAAAATTATAACCCTGTGTTTTACGACCCATGTATTGGCTTTAGCCCCCAGCATGTCGAGGGGAGTGTTGATGACATGAGAGAGGAGAAGGTAGGGCTCGACACGCAGATGACCGCTTGAACTAATATTTATTTAATCAAAAGGTAAAAAGAAATACGAAGTTAAAAATTATTCTACGGGTAGAATCGTCAGAGATGTTCCACGCTCCAAGGGTTTGGCACTCCTTGCCCGCCACCCCATTGGAGGCGATACGTGGATGGGTTGATGACTTGATGATGAAGGGTCCTTCCTGTGGGCGTAGAGCTTGTGCATGCCGCCGTCTTCGATGCGCCCGAGGACGAGGTCGCCAACGCTTGAAGGAAGTTTCCTAACGTTGCGATCGTGATACCGACGGTTGTTGGTCGTGACGAGCTTGTCTCATGACGGTAGCTAGCCTCGCTTCTTCAAGGCTATCTAGGTCAACTTGACGCGTGTTTGCTTCTCCTTCCTCGTAGAATTGGATGCGTGGAGCTCCAAAGGCGACGCTGGGTAATATGGCTTCCGATCCAGTAGACCAAAAGAAGGGTGAAAAGCCCGGCGGAGCCGACTTGGGTCCTTAGACCCCAAATCACGTGTGGTAGCTCGGCTAACCACGGGTGGCGTAGTTTGAGGCATCGTCAAAGATACGATCTTTGATAGCTCAAGGACCATGCCATTGGCACGCCGACCGCTTGCACCGAGGGTGGGCGACCGAGGAGTAGAAGACGCCGATGGTGTTATCCCGAGAAATCCCAAAAGGCAGAGCAAAGGCCGTGCCTCGGTGATGATCTGTTAGGCACAAGCGGTGTGTTATGTCTTGCATGAATTTTGCTTCTTCCGATGTTACTGCAATGTGGGACTTGATCCACTTGGTAAATTTGTCGACAGCTACTAGTATAAACCTCAGATCCACTGGGGCCATTCGGAACGGTCCCACTGAGTCGAGGCCCCACATAGCAAAGGGCCATGATGGAGGAATTGTGCGCAGGGCCTGGCGGTGTCTTCGCTTGGCAAAGAATTGGCATCCTTTGCACCTCTTTACGAGGTCTTTTGCGTCGGTCATGGCCGTGGGCCAGTAGAATCCAGATCGGTATGCCTTACCGACTAGGTTGGCGGATGCTGCGTGGCAGCCACATTCGCCGCTGTGGATCTCAGCCAGGAGTTGTAGACCTTCTGATCGCAAGATGCACTTCATCAAGACGCCTGAGGCGGCTTTTCAGAGTCGGTACCAATCACGCGGCGTAGTTGGCACTTCATCATGTGATACGCTCACGTTCTGCTTTGTCTTCTGGAATGAGTTGGTCGAGTATGAAGTCTATGAAAGGCTTACGCAATCATCTTCTTTTTCTGTCATCAGCACGTCGCGGGGAGATGCTGAGGCTTGTTCGTGTTGAGGTGAATCTGGACTATCTAGGTCCAGTAGCTTGATTGAAGGCTTGCGTAAGTCTTGGACAAAAACGCCTGTCGACTAGAGCTCGAGAGCCTAGTTTGGAGAGTACGTCTGCTATGTTGTTGTTTCGTTATGCGTCTGAAACTCAATCCCTTCGAAGTGGCCTTCGAGTTTGCGAATCTCAGCACAGTAGGCATCCATTGTGTCTTTGACGCAGTCCCACTCCTTGTTGACTTGCTCGATGACGACCTTGGAATCGCCAAAAGGTAGTAGTCGCTTGATGCCAAGGGACAGCTATCTGAGTCCGTGAATCGGGGGCTTCCGCTCCATTGTTGGAGGCCTTGTAGTGTATCTGCAGGGGCGTGCTTGTTCCCCGAGGAGAGATGAGTAATACGCCTCGCCCCTTCGAGGTTTAGGGCACCGTCGAGTACATTATCCGGTGTTCGGGCCGCTCCTTGGGAGGGGCATCGATCTGTCCCTCGGACACAAAGTCTGCGAGGATCTGACTTGATTGCTTGCCGAGGGCAAAACTCGATGTCAAACTCTCCAAGCTTGACCGACCACTTGACGACGGCGTTGGCGTCACGGTTGCGGATGATTTCTCCTAGTGGAAACGCCAATGGGACCGTGATCTTGTGGGCTTGGAAGTAATGACGAAGCTTTCTTGACGAATCGAGTGCGTGAGCAACCGAGGGTGAGTAACGTGTCTTAGCGTCGGCCGGGACCTCGCTCACGTAATACAGTCGTTGAGCAGGATAGGCCGCTTCTTCTTCTCGTTCGTGATGAGAACCGTCGACCACATTAGTGGTGGCGAGATGTAAAGGAGGAGTGTTTCTCCCGGAATTGGTGGTGTCATAACTGGTGGTGTCGTCAAGGATTCTTTGAGAGCTTCAAACGCCTTTTGTGCCTCTCGTCCCACACGAACTTGTCGCCTTCTTCAATAGCTTGAAGGGTAAGCCTTCTCGAGCTTGTCGATAAAGCGACCTAGAGCCGCCATCATTCCTGTAAGCTTCATGGCGTCTTTCTTGCTAGATGGCTTGGCCATGTTGCGTATAGCGTCGACCGCAGGTTGGCTTCAATGCCTCGGTGCACCATGAAGCCCGAAGCAATCCGGAGGGTACAAGACACACTTGGTCGGGTTGAGCTTCCATTGGAACTCCGTAGATTGGCGAAGGTTTCGGTGAGGTCATGAGTGATCTTCCTCGGTAGTCTTGACGACCACATCGCTCACGAGGCTTCGACGTTCTTCCGATCTGCGACTTCCGTGCGCCTTCCGATATGTTGCTCCGTGTTTTAGGCCAAAAGTCATGACCTTATAGCAGTAGATGCCATGGGCGTTATGAACGCTGTTTTGTCTTCGTCGTCGTGCGGGCTGCTATCCGGTGATATCCCGAGTAGATCGAGGCGGTAGAACACTACCACGTGGAGTCCACGACCGTCAATGCAAGGAAGAGGAAGGGATCTTTCGGCGGTGCTTGTTGAGATCGTGTAATCGATACACATCCTTAATCCACCGTTTTCTTTGGTATAAGGACCGGGTTTGCGAGCCAAACCGTGTTTACTCTCGATAAATCCTGCTAAGAGCTTACAGACTTCTACTTCTATGGCCTGCTTTCTATCTTTTGCAAATCACCGGAGCTTTTGCTTGATAGGTCGTGCGCCTTGTTTACTTAAGTGCGTGCTCGGCCCACACCGGGCATGTCGGAAGGGCTCCATGCGAAGATGTCAGCGTTGTCCCTGAGGAAACTGGTGAGCGCGAGTTCCTATTTGGGGTCGAGGTTGGCCCCGATGACGACTTCCTTGGATGCGTCCAGGCGAGGCAAACCTTCTTTCTGTGGACTTGGGTCCAAAGGCTGCTGTCTTCTCGCTCGCACCTCCAGTGGTTTGGTCGATCTTGGTCTCTGGCGACCATGACCATTGCTGCAGCTTTGACCGCGGAGTCTTTGGAGAGCAACTTTGTGATGTTATGTTATCAGTGATGTTAATTAGTATCGTTAGATTTCGTTGTAACATTGTCTTATGTATGTGGAAATTGTGATGTTTAATTAGTCACTTTAGAATGGACTCTGTTTCCTACTTTGGATGGTTGTTCGTTCGAATAATGCGATCGTATTTTCCTAATAACAATTCAACGAACCTTTTAGTCCGGTCCGCTCACTTTTGCAGATTAGTAAGATCCGGTCGTAGTCATTCTATTTTGCCCACAAAATCAACACTGAATTTAGTCGGTCTGGTCACCTTTTCTTATCGGTAACTTCCGGGTAGCCTTCCTCGGACCAAGGCCGTTGCCTAATTTCCCATGGAAGCTTGCCGCCCATGGAAGCTTGTAGATGAATCGCAGCTCGATCTAGAGGCCCGTTGTAGCTTGTCACATAAGCTTGCACAACTTCTCATGGAATCGCCATTGTATTCCTACCTACCATCGGCGTCCTTGCTAGTTCGAACCACTCTACCCATAGTTCTCTTCCCAAACACTCGCGTTTGTCCCTCTCGCCGAAAGCAATCAGTCTCCCAGACACAGGCTCGCATGGTACACTTTCGTCGGTCGTGGCGTTGCCGACCTCTCCCCACCGCCTCCTCGAGCCGAATCAGGTCCTGTCCGTGGCCTCCACTTCATCCGCTCCTACTTAGAGTGGCAGGCGTCAATTCCACGCGGGCGCACGCCGCCAACGTCGACCGCCAATGCCGTCGCTGCGTCGGATTCCAGCCTCCTCCACCACTTGCGAGTTGGACTCGACTCAATTCGACTCCAACTCGACACCTTTGCTCTGGCGTCTTCCGGTGCTACCAACACCCTCAGCCTATGCACGTATGCGGTGGAGGAACTGAGATCAAGGACCACATCCTTGGGATGGCGGTCGAGGCCACGAGGAGGACAACATGAAGAAGTGGAGCGCACCGCGTCGGCGAACGAGGATGGATGTAGATGGAGTAGCGAGCGAAAGACCAATGCCGATATGTTATCTGATGTTAGTTAGTATCTTTAGATTTCGTGGGAACATTGTCTTATGTATGTGAACATCGTGATGTTAATTAGTAACTTTACATTTCCATGAAACATGGTCTCATGTTGTCCCTGTTCGTGTTTCTAGACAAGAACATCCGCTCTTATTGTACTTATACATGATCGTGTTTCCTAGCTTGACACATTTTTTTGAATCGAGGGCATCCCCATTTCCATTGCAACAAAATCGAACAAGTCACGGGGATAAAGGAGTTCACGGCCTTGACTCGCCCTAACCTACATTGACTCAAGCTAGATTAGGACAACGATCGCCCTAGGACTCCCGGGGAAAAGCATCACCCAACGAGTGAACATCATCACAAGTTTCCAACCCAAAACATAGTACCACTAGAGAGGACCTACACCAACATGCTGCTGACAAGTCGAGATAATTTATTGCCTAAACCACTCCATTTGGTCATTAGCGATAATAAAGAATCATCCGTTGAGTGTTCGGTCAAAGCCGTAAATCATGAAATACAAGGATCGAGCGTATGCATTAAAACTCCAAAGGAAGTCCAGTGCATTACACAAACATCCAAATTCACCCTTAGGGGTTTAATTATTACAAACCATGGTTCATGACATGATAAGTAAAGTTCGAGTTTTAAATAGCGGAAATACTAATAGCGATCGATAAGACATCACGAGGCCATCGTGATCCCTCCTCATCACCCATTCCGCTCCTATGGAATCTCTGACAAACAACTTCACAAACAACAATTATAGCAAGTGAGTATACTAATACTCGGCTTACCAAAAAAGTTACCTCTAGACATGTAAGGCTTTTGGCTGTGGGTTTGTTTTGCCAAAAGCAACTAGGATCATGGATCCTTACTTTCAATATTTTAGCTCGATTCTAGTAAGTTTACCATTACTATAATAAGCAACTAATGCAATCAAAGTACAATACAATTAATTCAGCAAGAATTCACATAGTTCCATCATTAAGGGATATCATGGCGATTGATTAGTCTCGGATAACGGTGAGAGAATCGATTGATTAAACCTTGCAAGGTAGACCTAAACACTGGAGCGGTGCCCCAAGACATAAGCGGTTCCCAAAATCCTTGGGATAATAGCTTACGATCCGGGTACAAGGCTATCGTATGCCCCACCTAGTACATCCCTCACATGCTCCTCTTTGGGCAGGCGAGAATGCTCAAGATTAGTAATAGTAAACCTGCACTGCCTCATTAAGGTACTAGGCTTACCGTCCCATTCCCGACAAGTGCTTAGTACGCTCAAAAGCTTAGCCCACGAAGCCACCGGACCGAGCCCAAATCCCATGCTCTTACCACATGAGCACCATTTATAAAGATCTTATGATTCCAACATAAGAGATCCTATTCTCACGAAAGTGACTAACATCACTGATTTTTACCGTCCTTAGAGCATAGCATCTAACGACCTAGCATACTAGTAAAAGAACATAGGCACCTAGGGATCATGCAACTAGGGTTTCATTCAACTCAAACGTAAATGCACAAGCATAACAAGGATAGTTGCATAATTTAAAAAACATGGGTTAATGATAAACCGGGTTTGCCTTCGTGGCAAGGTTGGCCTTTTGGGCCCTTCTCGACTTTGGTCCGTGTCTTGCTCTACAATGACGTAGTGCACATCCCCGCTGCCTCCTTCGCCTCCTCCTTCCCAAGACGAGCGATAGCTACCGTCGGGAAGATCTACACGAGGATGCACATGCAAGATTAAATTTACAATTTTGATTTAATTAATTACAAAACAACACATGACAACCATGGGGTGCATGGTTGACCACATTCACCTAGATAATAATACATTCAGCATACTCTTCCAATAAAAAAACAATATGCGATGCTTTATTATCTATTCTTCTTAATAGTGACTGTGTACATATTTATATAAATAAATTAATGTAATTTCCACAAAACAGCAAAGGGTTGGTTCTAACCTCTTTAGCAAGTTTCATAACACATCCATAGGGTCTTTAGGTGTGTAGTGGTGAGTTTCCAATTAACTCTTATTATTAAGCTTAAAATGACTTCTCCACTTTTATTCAACAAAACAATTTATAAAACACCATGGGTGGTGTTCACTGAGCTCATTACTTCTAATACAAGCCACTGATCACACATGCATACTTGATTAGGCTACAAAAATAAATATACCAATTAATACATTTCTAGTCACCACAAGCAAGATAAATGCATACAAAAATAAATAAGGCACTTCTGGACGCAAACTTTCCCTCACTGTTTCTCTGGTCCAAAACAAGGCTAGGCAACCAACATATACATCTAGGGCTATTATAAAACTTGAGATATGCAAATACTTATAAAACTAAGCATAAAACAAGAATAAATATTTATAGCAGAGATAAAATCATGGTAAATTCACCAGAGGTGCATTTCAGCATAAAAAGACAATAGCCAGAAGTTGGGAACAAAAATAAATTTATTTTAAGCTATAAAATTCATTTAGGTAGATTCAACATAAGTACAAGATAATTCATATAAAAAGATTTACTCAACAACTTTCTGCAAATTTTGGTTTGTAGCCGAAACATGGCATGAAGCAGAACATATCCAAAAATCAGCTCATGAACACATGTAGATTTTGCAGTACAACAGATCTAGGTTAAAAGTATTTCAATTTTTCATGCAAAAACTATCACACAAAAGTATATACAACCTTTACAAAAGTTGTAGTACTCTTCTCAACAAAACTAACAAAATTGGTTTTGTATTTTTCTAATTTTTCTGTGAATTTCTACGCATTTTACAAGATTTAGGCAAAACACAAGGGGAGGGAAGAATCTATTCACACACAGGTCCCTGGTAACTTTTCTGTCTTCACACAAATGCCCTCGGCTTTTACTCTAAGGTCCCTGCAAGAGTACAATCGAAGCACAGGGGTCCCCGGCTCAGGGGAGCTCGCCGCCGGCGAGGGGTCGCTGGAGCTGGCCAACAAGCGACACTGGGCTGTGATTTAGCTCACCACTGACCGATTCACAGAGGAGGATTGGCCGGAGACGTCGTCGGCGAGCGGCGGCGGCGGAGCAGTGGCGGCGCGGCCGCGGTTGCTCAAAATCCGGTGAAGTGTGAGGCACAGCTGGGCAATGTGCGGCGCATAGAGCTTCAGGGTGCCCTAGGGAAGGTGCTAGGAGGGTCGGATGGCTCGGGGACAAGCGGAGAGGCGAGCTCGGCGGCGGCTGCTCGGCGGCGGCCGCTGGAAACTCTTCTCCGGCGAGGAGACAGCGCAGCCAGGGAAACAAACGGGCGTGTAGGCTCTAGTGGTGTGGGGAGAGGAGCTAGGAGTGCTCGGACGGCACCGGAATCGAGCGGAGCAGGGAGCTCGTCGGCGGCGGCAATGGTGGCCGCGGCGGAGCACGGTGCTCACGCGCGAGGAAGGGCGGCGAGCTTAAATAGGTGAGTGTGCCTTGGAGGAGGGGTCATGAGGGTCGTCGCACAGTAGGTCGTGGCATGGGCGCAAAGGGCGGTGGCGACGTGCATCACCGGCGGCCCAATGGCGAGCGGCGGGCGGCGGGTGCGCGGTGCGTGAGCACTGCGGCGGCCTGGCCCACAAACATCATGCCAAGGAGCACCACAGTGCGGCTTACGGACCAACGGTCACTGGCCTGCCTCGGCGTCGCGTCTGGCGAGGGACGGCGGCGTGACGTGGCCGTGCGCGACGTCCGCCGCACGCGTCTGGTGCGTTCCGGTGCACAACAGTTTGATGTAACACTGTTTGACTGCTGTTTTCTCCAAATTTTGTAACAGAAGTGGACCAAGTGGTAATAAGGAAAGTTGTAGAGTGCAGTACCCTCTACAACTTCTACAAAGGCTGTATGGGGTTTTTCTCAACCATTTTTGCATAAACGGCATGCCAACTTGCAGATTTTCTGGGTGCCGATGAATAGTGACTGGAGGCGTTGACCGTGAATTTTCACCCCTTTACACTTCGAATTGGCAATGCCACTCAACATGAAAGTTGTGTCCCTCGACAAACTGTACAACTTTTACATTGGGAGAATTTGAAGTGTTTAGGTGAAATTTGGAGAACGCGGCAAAAGTCCTAGAGTCGACGTGGATGTCAAAGGGCTTGAGTAGGGGTTTGACTAGGGTTTGACCAAGCTTGACCAAGGGTTGACCAAGGTTGATCATTAGGGGTTGTCGGTTAGGTTTTCGAGGTGATGGCCCAGGTTGACCATCGTTTGACCAAAGTCAACTTGTTTGACTAGATCATTAGGGTTAATGAATCTGAAAACAGCGCCTGACCTACCCCATTAAATGTAATCTCGTCCCGAGATTCGACAACAAGATTAGAGCAAAACCTTCCAACAAGACAAGGGTTACAAAGGAGGAAGACATACTCGCTTACACTTCT
This sequence comes from Cenchrus purpureus, assembly GCA_022644695.1. Classification (NCBI taxonomy): domain Eukaryota; kingdom Viridiplantae; phylum Streptophyta; class Magnoliopsida; order Poales; family Poaceae; genus Cenchrus; species Cenchrus purpureus. The sequence goes on from CP053460.1 coordinate 59,940,640, forward strand.
TGGCAGCGAGAATTCATACAGAGCAAAAGATACATGGTGCTCTCCTCACTGCCTCAATGCAGTTCATGAGGAAGCGAGTGATGAATGTGCACATGAAAAACTAAGAGCAGACAGATTCCGCCGGTGATGCAGAGGTACATCCCTACAAGCGTCCAGCGAAGGGACTCAAACACCTCCAAGAACTGAGCCATGGTTGGCGATGCAGGCTGGGTTCTTCTCTCGGTCTTCTTCCGAGCTTCTTCTGGAGGTTGTCGACGAAGACTGCGGGGCAGCTTGCTCGGGAGGCGAGGAGCGAGAGAGAGATGGTGGGGTTGGCCACAAGCTAGCCGGAGGGGAAACAAAGAGCGACGGTGCTGTCGAGCTCAAAGGTAGGCGAGACTTGGTAATGGCGACACCGTGGGAGGGCTTCCCTTTTTATACCTCCACGGAAACGCAACGGTCATCCCAAAACCAAGCGAGGTAGGGATGGCAGGCGGTCGGTGGTGGCATGCGGGGCTCGATAATGGTCGGCCCGTGAGGCCTCGGCGACGTGATCGTGGCCGCGGAAAAGAGATGGCAGAGCGACGCCACGACGTCGTACCGTCATGGCACTGAAAAGGATGGGGTCCAACGGTCCGAAGAACTGACCGTGATTGCTCAAGAAAAACTCTGATCCTACTTCTTCAACTTAGCTGGTTGATTGATTTGATGCTAAGAGAGCTTTGAGATTAGGCGGAAAGAGACCAAGTTGAAAAAGGTGATTACCAACAGAGATTTCTATGAAGAAAAGGAAGGCTAGTAAACAAATATCTGCTAAATTTGTTTACTAAGATTTCTGAAATTAATCTTGAAAAGCAACAAGGGTGCAAGGATGGATCAAGGGTTCCACCATCAAAAGTCCACAGTAAGAAGGGGTGCTCTCGGATAGAAAAGTTACCCATGAAGTTAAGCTGGCCTTGATTCACTTGAATCGTGGGCTTCTTGTCACGATTGCCCTTAGCTACTCCGGGGTTCTGATTCTGCTGCTCGGGCTTGTTCTTCCTAGGGTTCGGGCATTCATTGGCATAATACCCTGGTTGCCTACAATTGTAGCAAATGCGGGGTGGAAGTTCCTTTGGCTTAGAAACTTGTTGCTAGGCTTGGCGGTACTGAAAATTTCCCGAAGGCTTATGCTTGACGGGTCACTCTCAAAGGGTCGATGCGGATGATTGGGAAGAACCATGTGCATTCTTCTTGACGAAACGGAATTTCTTGCCCGATCCATCTCCTGAAGCAAAGTCGTTTTGTCTCTTCTTATCCTTCTGTACCTTCATCATGGCATCCTCTTGGGAGATAGCTTTGTTCACCAACTCATGATAATTGTTGGGCTCCAGTAGGTTTAGCCTTTCATACAAATCAGCATTAAGGCCATCACGGAAACGTTCCATCTTTTTGGCATCGGTGTCCACGTGATGTTCTCCGTACTGGCAGAGGTTGTTGAACTTCTGTGCATATTGATACACAGTGTCGTCTCCTTGCTTAAGAGCAAGCAACTCTTTCATCTTTCTAACCATGAGTCCTTTTGGGATGTGGTGGTCCTTGAAAGCTTTCTTGAATTCAGCCCAAGTGACTTCATGTCCAGCAGGTTGCATGGACTTAAAGTGCTCCCACCACATTAAAGCTTCTCCACGAAGCTGCAAGGTCGCAAAGCTAGCCTTGCGCTCCTCAGAGCAAGGTAGGACAAATGCAGAAAATTTAGCCTCTATGGCCCTGACCCATGCGTCAGCGTCAAGGGGCTCTTCTGCTTTAGTGAAAGTTGGGGGCTTCATCCCGATAAACTGGGCATAGGTGGTGACCATATGCGGTCCATCATGATTTGCCCCAATTGGAGGCCTCTGCATCTGTTGATGCGCTGCGCAGGATCTGGCGCAACACTTCGGTTTGGGTGGCCATGAAAGTCTCCACCGGTGTCATGGGTGGTGGCGGCGGTAGGTCACCACTACCTGACGCACCAAAACCATTAGGAGTGCTACGTGTCGGTCCGACCATCTGAAAAATTGAGTTCTCATTAAACACATATTCATAAGCTTGCTCACAAAAATTAACAAGTAGAATATGCACGACGAAAACCCATTCATGGCAATTTTTTCGGAACCGGACAGCACAGCGGTCATAAGCATAAAATTCATAAATCCTTGCTTATATACCGAAAAATTCTCATTTTTGGTCAATAGATGTAGGATTTCATAAGCTCCAATGTTGGTATTTAACTCCGAGTCAATTTCCAACATTATCATGCCTGAAAAATTCCGTGACCGATGTTCTGCCTAGCTGTTTTCACAGGAGGCCGAGGTGCACTAAATTTGACCCAACTCTCGGTTCGTTTATGCAAACATGATAAACTTTGGTGAGCATGATCTCCACAACATTTCACACAACTTGGTATTCAACATAAGGTCCAAAGTTGATCACAACCAACATCATTACATTATCCATCCTACACAACACTCGTACAACTCATTACTTTATTAGAAACATGCCCAACATCAACTAGATAACAAGCTAGCCTTGGTTCACTCAAGGTGAAGCAGGTCCAGACTCTACTCCAGATTCTCCTTGGATGTCCTCGGGATTCCCTTCCTCTTCTGGTTCGAGCAGCAGTGCGAGGTGGAGCTGCTATCGCTTCCAGTTGATTCTCTAGTTCAAGCATATACTGGTCATTATGCTGCAACATGAAATTCTACTCATGAATAACATCACTCAATTCTCGTATTTTTGCTTTATCATTGCGTCTTCTCTTCTTGAGATGGGCTATCATTGCTCGAGCTTCCTTCAACTCTTGGGTAGTAACTTCCACTTCATTAACTTGTTGTCTATAAACTTGGTGTCTATAGAACATGCTTTCTCCCACCATCAATTGATAGGTGTCATACATAGCTTTGGAGAAACGGACTGAGGTTACAAGTTCAGGACTATAGTGAGGATTTCCCTGAGCGAAGAGAAAAGCTTCGCGCTCGATCCATTGTCCGGAATGCTGCTCAGGTAAAGGAATCACCTTGGTTGCAGTGCTAGCTACCAAATCAGCGTGCTTCCCACAAAAAGTTGTGAGTGCTTCCAAAGCAGCCTTTTGCACCGTGTTAGCCAAGTTCAACCCTTGTGCCTTACTTTCCCACTCTTCCCAAGCAGGATGTGTCGGGCACACGGGGATCTTCACCTTCACTTCCCAACGAAGGAGTTGGCCTGTGGTCATGAGCTCACGTGCAGAGTACTGGGGCAAGCGGTGTACCCAAAGTCCTTCAGGGTGTCCCACAAAAGTGCAGGAAAACCACCCTCCTTGAGGCAGTTCAAGTGAGTCCACGCCTGCGCATCAATGGTCATGGATCCGGAGGCAGACATCTGGATAAAGTGACAAAAGTAAGAACCAGATGCAAGCATGCACAAGGATAGATTCTCACAGCTGTAAAAGAGAGTTGCATACAAAGACCACTACTAAAAGTTTCAAACTTTCCACAAGATTTCAGTGAGTAAATGGAATAAGTTTGATCCTCATGTGGGTAAAATTTGGGGTAGCCATTAGCACAAGGTGCAAAGATATGCCGGAACTCGAAACGAGTGCGCATAAAATCATGGCGTAAAGTTCGGCGGTCGTGAATCAAAAATTCATAACTCAGAACCTATGACCCCAAAAATTTCCAATTTTTGGTAGCAACTCAGAAAGATTATGAGGCACCTTTTTGGTATTCAAAGGTTGATCTAAAAAGGTTTGGAAGATGCTCAACTTAAACGAAGTTAAGAGCAGGGTCCTGGAAAAAGACAGCATGACAGAGGTTCACTATTTTGGGCATAACTTGAGATCTATAGAAGCTATGACCATGAATTTTTGCGAGCGAAAACTAGATTAAATAAGGAGCAACTTTGATAAAGATCCTCTAGTCCAATTCTTTTTAGAACAGGGGGCAAAAATTCATGCAAACAGCCACACTGGATTTTTGGACAGCAACACATCTATCCAAGAGAGGCTATATAAGAAAACACACACTAGCAAAATTTCACCTAGAGAGCACACAAAACAGGTGTAGGGTTCAGTAATAATTAAACCCCTAAGGGTGAATTTGGATTTGATTTGTGTAATGCACTCTGGACTCTCCTTCGTGGGAGTTTTAATGTATACGTTTCAATCCTCTGTGTGTGATTCAAGTGATTTACAGGGCTTTGACCCGGCAACACTCAACGAGATGATTCTTTATTATCGCTTAATGACCAAATAGAGTGGTTTAGGCGATAGTACGGAATTATCTTGGATGGGGTTGTCACACTTGACAATGTCAGTTTCCTGGCTTGACACATGATCTGGAGAAGTTGAAGATCAATATTGGACGATTAATAAGAAATAGCAATGTGATCGTTGCTCACCTTGACCAAATTCAAAACAAGCATGCGGTTATTGCCAAACATCCAAAACGCTAATGCATCCCTAACCCAAACCATGTTTGTGATTTTAGTTATCGTTTGTTTGTTGATCAATCCCCTCGTTTGAAGTTGTTTATGCTTTGTTTCCCTGACCATCTCTGTTCCTTGTCTCCCTATAAATGTTATCCTATTTTATCGCTCTCATAAACTATGAAATCATAGATCACCTTTGCCCAAAATCAAAACAAGCATCTTTTACGGATCCTGAAATATTTGTCCTTTACGTATCTTTTCTAGATAAACATCATTGTTAATGCATCCCATACACCGAACATCCGGTTTAATGGCGAAACAGTTCATCTCTGCATGTTGAAGTGCTTGTAAATATAGTTTGCTCCAAATTCACTAAGATTACAAATTTACATAGTTCTTTTCTTTGCAAAAGACCGTTACATTATTAGAGATCGAGGCCTCCTTGCATTAGCGTGATACAACTCCCAAAGAGACACCCGACTTTCCAAACCGAGATATTTAATATACCGGACTCTCCCAACTCCCTCCATTGCCTTGTCTCAAACTCTCTTCCTCCGAAAACCACAACCACCATGCGCCTCCTGCTCCTTCCAACGCTCCTCCATCGGGACACCACCCGACTCCCCCCAACCAAGCGCATGCGAGCCATCCGAGCCCTCCTTGAGTGAATCTAATGTAGAAGACATGGAAAGGCGGGAGGCGGGGACGGTGAGGATGAGTAGCGACTACGTGGAAGAGGATGAAGAGGAAGAGGAAGAGGAAGAGGAAGAAGAAGAGGATGAGGAAGAGACGTGGCGGCCATTGAGAAGAAGCGATTGGCGGCCAAGAAGAGGAAGCGGGTGGAGGCAAGAAGAGGAATCAATAGGCGGAGGCGTTTGTGAGGCAGCTTTTGAAGGATGACAAGGCCGTAAGCTGATTCATTCAAGGACATTCGAAGGAGGAGGAGGGTGCGAGGAGGAGGAGGAGGAGGAGGAGGAGGTGGTGGACTCAAGAGGACCAAGAAGAAGATGGACCTCGGTGCTGGTCCTTCAAATGCCCGCCAATCCAGGTCCGTGGCTCAGACCATTGAAGCTCCCTCGACGCCGAGTCATCGGGAACTCCTGAGGGGTCGTCTTAGATTACTCGGATTTGGGTTTTCTTTTCACTTTCAAATAGGTGGTCTTGTGGATGGAAAGATCAATTGTATGTTTTCTTTTGGATGGAAAAGATCGATCCCTCTTTTCCCGCCTGTGAATCTTGTAGTGGTAGGAAAATCTCAGATCCCCTCATTATCCATGAAGAACATGGGTGTTCTTCTTTTCCATGATCGCCTTCCTTGCTTCAGTGGATTTCCCTTGTCATGATGCATTGCCATAGTCTGAGATGTAATGTCTTGTCATGTAATATTTTATTCTTATCCCACCGCACCGCATTGCAGATACACACGTAAATGATGACCGATTTTATAAATTTACCGTTTGACTAAATTCACCATTTTGCCAAGAATATACAGAACGTAAATGATGGTCACCTTGCCCAAATTATTCAACTTAAATGTGCACATACATGATACATCCCCATAGATACACCGGCACGCACAAACAAACACACACCCAGCAATGAAATCTTCGGACTTGGCAACGAGGAAGACAACAGACACGGTCATGGAGATGGATACGGCACACGCCTATCCCGCCATACCTAATGCACGACGGAATGTAGCATAACGAGGATCCGGAGATATTCCTCCAATGCACGGTGCCTACCCCTCGACTTCATGGTACGTCCCGAGCGACCAATGCCAGAAGCATGCTGTAGGATGTCACGAAAACCCCACTGCTAGTTAGCAAGATTGCAGTAAGGGCACACACGACCATGGCGAAGCACACGAGTGTAACCCTGCTCCTGCAGCCAAGCCAAAGCATCTTTCTTCATCTCCTCCGTTTCTTCCTCGTCCGCTTCGTCCATGTCGTACAGATCATATGGATCCATGTATCCTGGCCGCTGCGGAGGTGGCACAGCATGGGAGTTGGCGGTTCCTCCGTTCGCATCAGAAGCCATCCTCCTACACACTCGCCAACAACGTAAACATGATAAGCACTGACAAGAAACAATGATTGTATCCTGTAAAAACACGACGCGGAAGCTAAGAGCTCACCTCTTTTCACAGAGCGCAGAACCAAATAGAGAGGTCTGCTAGCACAATACGTGGAGGATGAAGAGGCGATGAGCAAAGGCCTTGGGGGCACGCCTATTTATCGAACCATGACCGATACTAAGGTAGCATGCACCTCGTGGCAGAGCATGCCCTCACGGGATTACAATAGCCATGAAAATACGTGGGATGCTCGGAATACGAAGGCCTACACTGCTGAGGAATCCTGTCACAAGTATAGGGGCGGAATATGTGCTTTTTCCCGGTAGGCATGCGAAATATTTGGTGGGTACACAAGTGTGCTTTGGTCCGGATAAGAACGCAGAAGGAAGATCCTTATATCCGTATGACTTAAAAAAATAGACGTGTAGGCATTGTAGTGGGAGAAGCAGCTGTTAGGTTTTGTGATCTTCGATCGAAACACACCCACTTCACCGGCGTGGGCCTCTTCCAGATATTCGTCTCCCGCCTATATTGTACGCCACCGGAATCCCACCCAAACTCGCTAACAATATGGGGCCGCCATTGCACGGCCTCACTTGTCAGTGGCCCCGAAGCAAGTGCAGCTTACCAAATTTTCATTTCAGGAAGTCGAAGTGGCGGGATTTCAAATTCTGTATTCTCTCCACCTCAAATAATAAATACTCTACTCCATTGCTACCACGTTGCGCCACTAAACTCCCGCCTTCCATTTCCAAAAAGCATCACTGCTCAGCTAGATCTGCGGTGGCGGTCCGACCTCCGCACCGGTGGAGGGAGGTATCTCGGCCAGATGGTGAGCGGCAGATATCGGTGTTCGCTTGCATCCGCTATCGGCCGGCTGACGATTGAGCGAGGATACGGCGCAAGCACCGGCTCCGATGCCCCTCAATCCATGGGCCCTGAATCTTGGAGCTTCACAAGTTAGAATCTCATTTCCTTTTCTTTCTAGTCCCTAGTAGTATTTTTGTTGGCTTAGAAAGTAAATTGCTTCGTGTATTGTGTTAGTTCTGAGATTCTTCTCTTAACTTTGCCGCTCTAGATGCAAATCCGATTTGGAACACAAGTTAATCGATGAGCCATGCATTGAAAGTAAATTGCTTTGTGTATTGTGTTAGATTGGAGATTCTTCTCTTACCTTGGCCGCTCTAGATGCAGTTACTGATTTGTAACACAACTTAATAGATGAGCCATGCTTAGAAAGTAATTTACTTTGTTTATTGTCTTAGATTTCAGATCCTTCTCTTACCTTGACCGCTCTAGATCCGGTTCTGATTTGTAACTCTTTGTGTAGGCCTAGCATCCCACTCGCATCGAGATTCAATCACATGTCGTGGTATGTAACAACGCATGATAATCCTGCTACTTTATTCTTAGGATTATTCTTAAGTTTATTTCTTGCTTCGTTTAAGGTTCAAGTTTGACTTCTCCTTTCATTTTTAGGCTCAAATGTTGAGGACAATCCTTGCGGTTCAAATATCAAATTCATATCCTCCAATGTGAAGTCAAAGCCATTCATTGATTACATGCCTCGAGATTATCCAGCTTTCGCTACATGCTCAAGACCTGAAGTTTCGTTGAGAGGGCTCGATGCACTACGACCTTGGTGAAATCTTTGTTGAACAGACCAAGTTTTGATAGACTTGAAGATCAAGGAAGCATCGAGGTAGCAATGAAAGTGCATCGATGAGATTGAGAGGTTGAAGAAACAAGTAGAAACTACAGAGACCCTCCTTCGTCAACTGCTAAGCTCGCACCTTGGGTAAGGCCACTGTGTTTCTTAGTCTTCTGCTTGTGTCCTCCCAAATTAGTTGTGCCGGTTTGTGAGTACGGAGCTTTGTTATCTTAGTGGGTTCTATTTCAATACCGCTTTATTTGTGAGCATGGAGATATCATGTGTATTGGTTTGTGAGCTCCTACTTACAATGCTTGTGGTTGTTCTGTGTTCATTGATAATAATGTGTCATGTGTGATCCAAACATTAATTTGTATCATGGTATGGAAATATTATCCGTGATGTCTATTACTTAATTGATTAGCATGTAATATGAGATTGAATTATATTTAATTAAGCGCAACCCGAGTGCAGCCCAAAATAACATGGAAAAAATATATGGGCTTGCCCCATCGCCCATTATTTTTTACGAATTCAAAAATGATTTATTAATAAATGGGTCCGTATCAAAATGACGCCAAGAAATGGTGGGTCCAATATCGTTGGGCCTTAATCATTTTATGACGCCATCGAATATTGAACTCTATCCAACCAAGATCGACCCAAATCAAATTAATGACGAATGCAATTATTGGGCTCATACTAAAACCGGCCTAAAACATTCTACTGACCTCGATTATTGGGTCGGTCCAACCAGAATTAGGCCTAAAAGTGCCTATGACGACAACAATTATTGGGCTCCATCCAACCATAAATAGGCCTTAAACATTCTATGACGCAAACAATATTGGGCTCCATCCAACCTTAATAAGGCCTAAAACCAATTTATGACGAAAAAAACATTGGGCTCAGCTTAATATTAAGTGGGCCAAATTCAATCTATGACGACAAGATATTTGGACCTTGGCCCGTCAAAATATGGGCTGAATTCACTTAATGACGAAACAGTTTGTCACAAAACGCCGTGCCACATCAGATTTTGGTCCGACGTGTACCTTATGACGCCTTTGTGTTACTTAATTTATACGCGTCATTAAACTCATGACGCCAGGAAATAAGGTCTCGTCATTAATCGCGGTTTGTGGCGCTCGATTAATGACGGTGCGTTTTCGTAACAACCGACGTCATTAATCGCGGTTTATGACGAGAAACAACCTTTTTTTTGCGTCACTAGTCAGCGTTTTTCTTGTAGTGGAGGGGAGAGATGTCCATACGGAACATGCATATACAAATACAGTCCGACGATGAACCCAACCACCTAGAAAATGTAGAAAATGACACAGTAGAAGAAGAATTGTAATGACAAGTTTCAGAATAGCTGATTTGCAGTGGTGTTTCCCCAAAGTTGAAAAATTATAATGGTATGGATCCAAATAACCCATTAAAGCATGTATTTACAGAGGCCGATGGTGGGCCAACAAGGTGGGCTCTGGAGCGATTTTTATTAAGGAGGCCGGTATGGCGGTATATAATTTGGAACGGATAAGTACTCTACAAAAATTATGAATCTTGAAATGCCAAAGCCACTTACAATTTAATTTGGAACAGAGAAGTACCCTAGAAGAGAGGCGGATGTGGTGCCTGCGTAAGAAATACCATTTCAATCGTCTCTATTAATCTTTTCTGCTGTAGATTGGATCACAAAATATTTACATTGGTCACCTAAATAACTAAAGCAGTTCATGTGACTAAAATAGACTCTCTTGATATCATACTGGCAACAATAATGATTTCCTAGTCAAACAAACAGGTAATTTCAAGTGTTTTGGCAGCCTGTTCTTTTTTTTCGATTGTCAAAGCCCTAAAAAAGGATAAAGCAAATATTAAAAGATAAAGTCAGTATGCCATATACATATGTACAACCACAACTTTATTACTGGCCCAGCCTCTCAGAATGGACTTTGCGTATCCACAAGTTTAGAACGATGTTCCCACCTTTGCGTGGCTTGATGTAACATTCGAATTCCTTACATATGTCAGCGGTACGGTGATGCATGTGCGCTATTCTTTGCTTTACGCTGGGCCAGATTTGTTCCCCTAATGTTGCTGTGCTCACGTGTTTGAGAATTGTTCTGGCCATTCAAAAAATATTCAGTTCTGTTTGGATCAGGCTTAATTATAGTTCGTTTTTTATTAGAAAACAAGTCAGTACAAAAACAAAGACATAAACACATAAATGCGTGCGCAACCCTTGTCAACGCCAAATAACACCTCTATACTAAATAAAATCTTTAAAAGAATTATGAGCAACGAAGCTAATAATCAAGTTAGAGATTTAAATCTTAGTGGACAGGTTTTAATCTAAGAAATATAATCAACTGAGCGCTCAGTTTGCAAATGCAAAATATTTAAAGCAAAGAGCAGACAGCAAACATGCATGATCATTAACGCTTGTGGACTAGCTAGCTAGGAACATGTATAGATTATCATAGCACGCAAAGGTAGAGGGAAGGCTATCGTTGTTCCAAACTTCTGGGGACGTAGAATGTGGCGCTAGAACATTTATCGTGGACACGCAAAGACGAAATTCCGAGGCTGGGCCTATATGACATGCATGTCCCGACTTTATCTTTTACTCCCTCATTCCTTTAATAGTTGACCCCAGTTAGCTCAAAAGTAAGCTGTACAGCGTCAAGTATTTGAGAAAACGGAGGTAGTTATACGACCTCTGTGCAATTTTAGTGTTGGAACCGTTCCAAAAAATTGATGTTTATTAAATAAATTTATAAAAGGGAATATTTATGTTTATGTGTTCAATTGTGTTTACTTTAAAAATATATAATTAATCTGATAATATTTATTTGTTATCATAAAACTAGTAGAAAAATGACATTTGATCAAACTCTTTAGTCCTGGTTGGAAACAACAACCACCCGCAATGAGAGATTTAGTCTCTACAAAATGATTGCATCCCCTTCATTCACATGTGATGTGTAGGTGAGATGGTAAAAAAGCTATGCATATTGAATCCCCACACAGTGCATGTGCATATTTCGCGTGACTTGTCCCGGTTATTTGAACTGGAGCTAGGGGGACTATATATAGGTGGTTTTTCTACTGTAAATATCAACAATTTTCATATGGATTTAATCAAACTTAAATTTGTTTGACTCGAGAAGGGAGAATTGCAAACTTTTTACTTTGATGACATCACGATGGCACCGCGCGGGTGTTTTGGTTGCTTTTTAGTTGAAAGTTATTGCATGGTTTTTTCGTGTGGGATGAACCTATATATAGTGGCTCGTTATTGATATACTCTCTATAAGCTTCCACGAAAAAGAAACAGAATCAAGGAGATATATAGAAAGAGGTGATGCTGGCCTCGCAAGTTGTTATATTAGCCCAGTCTTAATTAGTGTGGATTTTATCAGTGTTATTTGCCTTTAGTACATGACAACATGGCAAACACACGAATCCACGGACACCAACTACAACTACCTAGGTTCATGCAAGCAACACATAGTTCATGTCAGGCAGAGTCCACCCTAACCAATGTACGCGTCCATGCAGTCATACGATTAGACGCAAGCAAACATTCACCATGTCCATATAGCCACACATTCCTAATTAAGTCCTAACCCTAGGTAAATGCTCATTCCGGGTGCGGGTGACACCCACACCTGAAAATGAGTACCATTTCCAGAAGACCTCTTTTACGGTATACAATACGACCCAACGGTCGTACGGTCGTATTATCGGTTTTTTCGGTTGTTTCTTTATAGGTAAAATGGTAATTTGATAGATATATATTATTTGGAAAAAATTCCCCGCCGCCCCCTGATACTATCTAAAACATTTCATATATTTCATTACCTATATTACAACAATAATATTTTACATTTTCGATAATACCCTTATACTACTCATACGACCTTTGAATACCACCGTACGACAGCTAAAAAAATTAGTCGTATAGAATTAATCTCAGCCGTCGGATCCTTACATATAGGTCCTTTTCTATTACATACGAGTCCTTTTTTAACCGGTCGTACAAGTCGTATTGTGTACTGTAAAAAACCTCTTCCAGAAGCAGGCGACGCCATCACCCACTTCTCCAAGTGCAGGCCGGCGGCTACTTTTTTTAGATCGGGCGGCATTTTTGTCCGCTCCGGGAAAATAAGAAGTGCTCTTATAAATCGTTTTTGTAGTAGTGCATGAAACATGGATGAAATTGCACATGTGGCGGGGTGGTAATGGGCCCTTCATTTTGTACTAAGAAATTTAAGGATCGAGCCCTATAAGGATCGGGCCGTAATTCTATTCAATTTTGAACTAAAAAATAAAAGGGCTTAGTTGGATTGTGAAGAAAGCATTAGGGCCACGATCCATTACCGCGCGTCTGAGTGAAATTGCCATCTCCTTCCTTACTAGGCTGTGGGGAACGAATCTGTGAGGAAGAAGAGAGAGTATGATTTTGCTTACTAAGAGCATCATACTTACTTTTTTTTTTTGAGAATTAGCATCATACTTACTTTAACTACATTTGCTTTTGTATTGGCAAAGGCTAATCGTGACCGAACGCAGCCAGACCGGGCTATAAAACCGACGAGAGGCCCGGCCCCAGACTGTGCGCGCACCTCCCATCCTGCTGGAGCAAGGGCTCGCTAGCTCTATCGGCCAGGCGATAGTGAGTTAGTGAGACACACACACATACGGAGTAGAGCGAGAGAGATGGTTGACATTTGGAGCCTTGTGCAATGGTGGGACGATTGGCAGCTGCGCATCCTCGTGCTGGGCAGCCTCGGCCTCCAGTGGTTCCTCCTGCTGGCTGCCCCCATGCGCAAGTACACCGTGCCGCGCCTCCTGAGGACATGCATCTGGCTGGCATACATCTCCAGCGACGCCCTGGCGATCTACGCGCTCGCCACCCTCTTCAATCGGCACGCGAGGACGGTCCCCGCCAGCTACTGCCTTGCTCCGACTCCGGGCGGCGGCGGCGGTGGCCCGGCCGGCAAGGAGCAGTCGCGCATCCTGGAGGTGCTGTGGGCGCCGATCCTCCTCATCCACCTGGGCGGGCAGGAGGAGCTGACGGCCTACGAGATCGAGGACAACGAGCTGTGGACGCGGCACACCGTGACCCTGGTGAGCCAGGTCTCGGTGGCCGTGTACGCCTTCTACAAGTCGTGGCAGCCCAGCTCCATCGACGGCGGGAAGCTCACGGCGGCCGCGATCCTGCTGTTCGTCATCGGGGTCATCAGCTTCAGCGAGAAGCCATTCGCTCTCAACCGAGCCAAGATCAAGAGGCTGGCGGCCGTGTCCGCCTGGATACAGGGGACGCGGAAGCCGTCCGTCTGGAGGGATCGCCTGAGCCAGTTCTCCTTGTTCGAGGAGAGCGACTGTTGCGCCCTGCTGCCACGTTTCTCGGCAGCTGGTGGCTGGCACAGCCGCAGCGGCGGCACACCGTGGGAGCATCGCCGTCGCGGTCGTGCCCTGTCGGATGGAGATAAAGTCCTGATGGTGCTCACGGACATGTCGCTGCTAGCCGCTGCCAAGGACCTGGTGGAACGGAAGAAAGCCCGCTCGGTGGAGGAGGTCCTCCCGCCTCTTCTCTACGTTGAGAAAAACTTGGCGCACTGGCTGCGCGGCGCGTTCGCCTTCATCTACACCAGGGCTTCGGTGGCGGTCACACCCCTGTACCTGCTCTACCACCTGATGCTGGTGCCGGTGCTGCACGTCGCCGCTCTCACGCTCTTCGCGACGAGCGACAAGAGCGGGTACAAGCGCGCGGACGTGAAGATAACCTACGTCGTCCTCTGCCTCACCGCCGCGCTGGACTTCTTTGCGGTGTTCGTGCGGCAGCTGGTGTACCGCCTCATGTCCATGACGCAGGTCCCAGCGCTGTGCGAGACGGTGCCAGAATACAACCTCATAGACGAGGCTGCCCGCGAAGCTGACAAGAGCGTCGGCTGGATATACTGGTGTGCCAGGCAACTGGGCTTCACCAGGACCCGGCACAGTGAAGTGTACAGAAAAGTCGCTGCTACCGTGCTTCCGGACCTGATGTTGGTTCGTGACAAGGACATTTGCCAGTTACAGGGTCTTCGATGATTATGCTGAGGAAACCAAGAACTGGGTTCTAAGTAAACAATTGCAGAACTATTGTGGCGAGATGGTAAAAGCAAGCCTGCGCATCACATTTGACCGGAGCGTCCTCCTGTGGCACATCGCCACCGATCTTTGCTTCCGATGCATTGACGTCGACGGTGATGGTGATGATGATGAAATAGAAGAAACCGGAGCAGATGCAGGAGCGCCGCAAGGGGCAGCAGAAGGAGCGGCGCTATGGGCAGCGGGAGAAGAAGATCAGGGGGAAGGTGCTGCTATGGGCAGCAGTCCTCCTCAAGGTACAGCAGATCCACAGGGACAGCGACAGGAAAAGGGAGCATTTCGGCTTCAAATCAAGTGCACGCAGGCAATATCCAACTACATGGCGCACCTGCTGAATTCCAACCCCGAGATGCTCCTGACCGGCAGCAGGCACCACCTGATATCTGAAGCCAGGGATCAAGTCATCAAATCCTCCTTCTTGACCAGCTCCAGCAATGGGTCAGAAATCTGCAGGTGCAGCATTGGCCCCAGCTGCAACTGCACCTGCAGCTGCGGCAATCTGAACAATCAAGGAGGAGTAGCAGGCCGCTTGAGACAAAAAGATGCACTGAGGGATCTCATCAACGAGATAGCGGATGGTAAAGTCAATCCTGTAGGGAATACCACCCAAGTCTTCCACATCAAAAAGGCTTGCGAGCTTGCGAAGGAGCTGTTGGACATACCGGACGAACGTCTTCGCTGGGAGCTGATGTACAAGGTGTGGCTAGGCATGCTCTGCTACTCCGCCAGCATGTGCAGGGGCTACCTGCACGCCAAGAGCTTGGGTGAAGGTGGAGAGTTCCTATCCTTCGTCTGGCTAGTGCTCTCGCTCAAGGGGGCCAAGACTCTGGCCGACAACCTTCAGCTGCCGCAGGAGGCGAAAGATTCTGACAACCAAGCCGATCGCCAGAGCTTCTGATAACAGGCTTCATTCAGGTGGTGTCAACCGGAGATATGATTCTTGTGTGACTTGTTTGCTCTTGTTTGTTTTCTATCTAGCTTGCTCGCGTCCCTCTCCGAAAATGCTGTGCTACTCCGTTCAGTAGCAGCCGCAACAATCCTGACCGTTCATCTCGTCTCGTTCTTCGTGAAGACTTGTCTTATGCTAATGTATTCAATATGTATTTGATTTATTTTTCGACTATACATGTACCTGTTCAAGAATCTTGTCAGATGATCTGACATAAAGTGGACATCTTTTTTTAGCAAGTGAGATCTATTTGTTAAATCCAGAGATCCATCTAGGTGTAGATCGGTGGATGGTCTCCTAACATTTGAGATAAAACAAGGTGTTCTGGTGATTAACCGGAAGGAACTCGAGAGGGAGAGGGAGAGAGATCCGAGAGTTCACCGTGGGGTGTAGGTAGTAGAGGATGACCTCGTCGGTGCAGATGGAGTCCGGCGATGCAGTGCAGTGCCGTGGAGATCGTCGGTGAAGCGCAGTGCCGATCCGGGACGGCTGCGCTTCCCGCCACAGCCTCCCGACGGTGGGCAGAGAGGTGGGGCGAGTGGGACACTCACAGGGTACTGTTCCTTGTGGCCCCCACCTCCCTTATATGGTCTGCGCTGACGGGGCCCCAACCCAGGTGGGTGGGCTCCCCGATCAGGGAGCCGAGTCAAGAGCCCAGTTGGCCCACCCTTTGGGCCAACTGGTGGAGATCAACACTAACATTCTCCCTCTTGATCTCACCTTATATTTCTTAACTTTCGGTTGGCATCCACTTCATCACAAATAAACATACCGAGCATGGGTCATCATAATTGTAATCACAATCAGATTAACCAGCTACAATATACTTATCCATTTTGAAAGGATCTTAACTTGGGCCCTCAGTAATCCAGAAATCATTGGCTCTACCATAAAACCCATGTCGACTGTGTGTTCTCTCAACACACTAGGTGGTAAACCTTTGGTAAGCGGATCCGCAAGTACTGCTCGGTACTTGTATGCTCTATTCTTTCAAAAACGATTCTGGATTTTCTCCTTTGCAACTTACAACTCATTTTCAATATGTTTGGTAGTACACTTGACATGTTGCACTTGGAGAGAAAAATACTTGAATGGTATATTGCTGTTGTCTACCATTATCAACTCCGGGTTAAGGTTTCTTCAACCATTTAGCCTGTTCTGTAGCCTCATATCATGCTAAAACTTTAGATATACATAAAACCATGATATCACAACTATTTTGCTTTGGAGCTTTTCCACAATAAAACTCCAAGCTCGAGTGTTAGCTACTACTGTGGACTTCACTAAACAACTCGCCAAAACTTTAGTTCTTTTTACTTACAACCTTTTGTGAGTACCTTCTTCGCACTACTTTTACTCACAACCTTTTGAGAGTACGTGTTTCTTTATTACTTAGCATGAGGCTTATAACACTTTGCTAGATTGCAAAGTCTTTCTTTAATTCCATTCCAGTGATCTATGGCTGGATTGGACTTCTGCCAAAGAATCCCGGATACTTGAGCTATGTCAAGGTAAATTCCTTCTTGAGCATTGAGTCTGCTGCTTCCAACAGCTGAAGCACATGGAACCACTTTCATTCGATCGATCTTATATTGGTTCTAGGAATACTAAAATTCCAAAACTATTACCCCTGACTTCAAATGAACAGGCATATGCTGACTCGCATGCATACTATGTTTTCTTTAGAATTCTTCTCTAAGTATGCTCTTTGCGATAATCATAATACCCCTTTACTTATATCTCGGTGAACTTCAATTCCTTGAACGAATTATGCTTCACTGAGATATACAAACTTGTAAGATTTGAGGACAATAACTTCCTTGTCTGCAATAGCAGACTAACATCACTCCTAGAGAATAGGATGTCATCAACATACATGGTGAGGAAAACATGTTTCCAATTCTTAAACTTTGCATAAATGCAATTGTCCTCGTGATTCCTACTAAAACCCAAAAACTTTACTTCTTATATGTTCTTTTCCTTCCATGACAAAACCTTTTGGGTCATGTCGTGTAAATATCCTAATATCCTTTATTGAAGAACATCACCTTCATATTATGATTCTGAAGAATCCTCACATGAGAAAATGTCTCATTGTAACTTATTTTTTGCTTGCATGAAGCCTTTTGACATAAGTCGTGCATCATGTTTATTCTCATTGTCTTTGGAGTCACATGTAGTTTTGTAGACCCATTACAGTCCACTGTTTTGACTCCATTAACAACTTCTTCTAAGTGCCAAAACAATATTGGTACTCATAGATCTCATTTCATTTTCCAAGACTTCTCATATGCGACAATGGCAACTATCGAATCCTGAAGGACAGGTTCCTCTTTTGCTTCTTGTGCTACGAGAGGTACTGGACTTGCCATGCTCCCCCATATGTGTGGCAATAAGTTTTCACAAGTGAAAACAACAACACTAGCACCACAATGTCATGCATTGTTGGTGTAGTTACAACATGTAGTGAGAAAAAAAGACTTCTCAAAACAAATTTCTCAAGGTACCACACTTTTCTCATCATTTCATCCTCTAGATGGAGTTAGTTCTCCGTGTACCATGTTCCTCCAGATTGTTCCATCTTTTGTAAAGACGGCATATCATTAAACTTTCTTATTTGGGTTTGATCTATCTTGATCAGTACAAATACCAATCGCCACGCTATCTTCCTATTGGAAATATGAAAAATCCAGGAGTTTAGCTATTTCTTACTTAGGGGTATCGAATATTATGACCATTGTACTCCCCGTGACGGTCACAATTACTTAATAGATGATATCTTTTCTTTCAATGCATATTATGCATTGCCTTCAGAATAGGGATCAACTCTATTTCTTTCTTAGGGGTATCGAATATTATGACCGTTGTACTCCCCGTGATGGTCACAATTACTTAATAGATCATATCTTTTCTTTCAATGCATATTATGCATTGCCTTCAGTATAGGGATTAACTCTCCCCCTCGAAATATGGCATAAGCTTCAATGCCATAATTTCGAAACTTAAAACAAAACATTTTGTGAACGAGGAGTTTTTCTTAACTTGCTTCATTCACACGATTGTGTCATGCAAACAAAGTTATTTCTTAACTCATATGGGAGCACATTATTCCTCGTTGCACTTCAACAACTTAACAGAATACATTATTTGTTATACTTCTGCAAGTCAAACTCGCATATCTACTTACATAATGATTTGTATACAACTTCCTTTTGTCCTTTTACTTCATTTCAAAATGACTCCTTCGTAGCCACAGTACACATTTAAAATGTGTGTCTTCCACCATTCCTTACTTCACATCAAGCAACTCATTCAGAGTGTCGCATGCGTTTGTATAGAGTCAATTAATCAACTCTACACCTTCATATTTAGAAATGGTGTGGTTTTAGGATTTCTCCCCTTGTGGCATCAACCCTTGATTGCTTAATGACCATGACACTATGGAAGTGCACGATCAATTCTGAGATAGCTTAAGAACTATCTCAAACTTCTCTTGCAATGCAAGATATACTTAAAGAAAATGAGGGTTGTCTCGCTTCATCTTGCTACTACATTAATTCTACATCACATTTGGCAGAAAATAGAATTAATGCATGAATTCATTACAATCTGTTTGTAACATTGCAATTAACAACTTTGGTTGGAAAATGACAATATCATAAATAAATTCTTAAAAAATGAACTCCTGATGAGGACACCACTGGACTAGCTTACCCCGTCATGTGGGTATTAACTTAAAACTTTTCTCTGTCACGTGGGTGACCTCCATAAATACTAGAAAATGGATTGTATTCACTCAGTAAATCCAGAAATAAATCTGGATCTTCTGCTATTCACAACTTCAACAGACGTGAGTCAGTTAAACATGTGTTACATTCAGCCATTTTTCATTGGATCAATGTCCACAAATACATTCTGTCAGACCATTATTTAGAGAGAACACAGTCTCTCGTGTAATGATCTTCTTTCTCTTGGAGTCATCATTAACTTCTCCTGTTAATACAAGATAATTCCTTCAAACTTCTCCTGTCATGCAGGATCACTTAGCATAAGCATTATGCTCAACTTCTCCCGTCATGCGCGATATCCTCTCAGGACATCGGAAGTGTTTGCCTAATTCTCTTAATACTCTGTTATACACATGTTTAATTTAACTTTGGTCAAAATTAAACATGCATCTTTACTTAACGCAATTCACATCATACTGTTTACAATAACATAAAAATTAGTCATGACGTATAAAGGGTTCACTTAAACTTCATTTTCTGATTAAATTTTCCCTTTGGTTCCAACTTAATTAGAAAATTAATTGACTCATTAACAACGGAAAATGTTCATGAGAGAAAAAATTGAACACATTTTGTCATAAAAATGTCCAAATTTTGCTTAATTTAAACATTTCCATTCACAAACCCCAGCAATGTAGCCGAGTAATCTCATTCTTTGACAGGAAACATCATTCTCATCTTTTCTCTCAAGTAAATATTGTATGCATTAACTTAACTTTGGTCGAAATTAAAACAGACAACATTTTTCTACATTAGTTCTACATCACCTTTGGGCAGAAATAGAACTAATGCATGATATATAATACTACTATCATCAACTTTGGTCAGAAGACAACAATATCATAATAAACTTTCGAATCTTAATAGGAAACATAATCATTATTACAGCGGAATCATGAAAAAACATGATAAAATCTACGTTTCAGAAGCACTTGATAAACTTCCCTTCATCAAGAGCGCATCTTGATCTTTATCTTCTCTCTGAAAATTGATCACTTTGATACAAAATTTATCAGAGATGCAAACTTCAAACTTAAACTCATAAATAAAATTATAATATTGTTATCATCAACTTGGTCAGAAAATAACAATATCATAATTAACTTTAAAAGAAATGCCTTTCTACTCCTTTAATTGAAATTAAAGGATGAAACTTTATTTTGCAGCGGAAACTTGAGGAAAAATTCATGAAAAACATGAACAACTTTACTTTCAGATGCATTTCTTATCTCCTTCTACTCTCTAAACAATTTATCCCATTAGATCAGAATTGACAAGAGATAAAATTCTATACTTGTTACTTAAAAAATTTTGCTTCTGAAATTAGTCAAAACACTTCTTAAATTTTATTGCCATAAGGCCTGCGGCACACTTTTGCCACGCGCATGGGCCCTTGGCCCAGCAGCCAACGGGCAGGGGTCCAAATTAGAAATGGCCCACAGTCACCTTTCGCGCACCAGCCTGGGCCTTAGGCCCGAAAACCAATGGTCGGGCTTCCTATACGGCCCGCGCATCCTTCCCACCTGGGCCAAAACGGCCCGCTCGGCTCCAAAGAAACGTCGGCGGCTCGATCGCTGTGGTTTTGCATCGGACGGCTGTCCGTGCATCTCGCACGAACAAAACCCCGATGGCAAGCCCTCCCCTGAAACCCTATGTCCATTCTTTCCTCCCCCCGCTCCTCTGTGCAGCCGCACGGTGGCGGCGGCGGGTTCCTTCACATGTGTCCGTGGCGGTCGTGGCGGCCCTCCGGGGTGAGGACCGGCGTCGACGGCTCAAGGCTGCGGCTCTCCCCTCTTTCTTCCCTCCTTCTTTCTCCCCTTCCCTGCTTTTCTAGTCTCAGCGAGATCCAGAGACAGAGAGGGGCGCCGCCATGGGCGGCGCAGTAGAGGGTGGTGGCCGGCGCCGGCGAGGAGCGGCCCCGCTAGCACTAGACTGCGGCCCTCTCCCCCTTTTCTTTCTTTCGCCTCCCCCTCTTCCGTAGCCTTGCACCAGTGAGATGCAGACAGAGACATGGTCGCCCATGGCGGCCGGAGAAGGGTGGCGGCGCCGTGGGGCCCTTCGCCGGCGCGCGCGTCCACCCGAGGCTGGACGCGCCACCGTCGAACGGCCTTGCGGTGGTGCCCTTGGCCCCGAGTCACCTAGTCCGGCGTCTCGGGTTCTTGTCCGCACGGTGTCCAGTGGACCGCCAGCGGTGGTGACGGTGGCAAGGTAGGCCCACAGGTAGGTCCTCCTACCCCGTCCTAAACATTCCAGCATCGGGATCTAGGGTTAGGGTTTTGATTTGGTTTTCTCGGTTCTTTCAATCCCTTCTTCCGATTTAATATCGTAATCCATCTATGTTTTTCATTCGAACCTTTCTTTCTTTAGGGTTTCGCCGTCACGGCGACCCTCCTTCCCTCCCCCTCGCCCGTGGCGGCGAAGGTGTTATCTTCCCAGAGAATCATCTCTGGTTTCTTCCCCAACTCGATCTACTCACTAGAGTAGGCATCTGATACCATTGTTAAATCCAGAGATCCATCTAGGTGTAGATCGGTGGATGGTCTCCTAACATTTGAGATAAAACAAGGTGTCCCGGTGATTAACCGGAAGGAACTCGAGAGGGAGAGGGAGAGAGAGATCTGAGAGTTCACCGTGGGGTGTAGGTAGTAGAGGATGATCTCGTTGGTGCAGATGGAGTCTGGCGATGCAGTGCGGTGCCGTGGAGATCGTCGGTGAAGCGCAGTGCCGTCGACGGGCTGCGAGCGCTGCGCTTCCCCGCTCACAGCTCCCCCTGATCGGTGGGCAGAGAGTTAGGGCGAGTGGGACACTCACAGGGTACTGTTCCTCGTGGCCCCCACCTCCCCTATATGGTGCTTTGCGACGGGGCCCTAACCCCTGTGGGTGGGCTCCCCGTCGGAGCCGAAGTCAAGGGCCCAGTTGGCCCACCCTTTGGGCCAACCGGTGGAGATCAACACTAACACTATTTTCACCCACATGTGCGTCTGGTAGAGAAGAAATCAAAGTTGATTCAAATTTTGAAATAATTTCGTTATACTCTTTCTTAAAAACTATTTTAGCAATTAAGGGGGCCAAGACTCTGGCCGACAACCTTCAGCTGCCGCAGGAGGCGAAAGATTCTGACAACCAAGCCGATCGCCAGAGCTTCTGATAACAGGCTTCATCCAGGTGGTGTCAACCGGAGATATGATTCTTGTGTGACTTGTTTGCACGTTTGTTTTCTACGTATCTAGCTTGCTTTGCGTCCCTCTGGATCTGATCGGACGTTACTACGACGTCTGCACGCAGTTTTTCCCTTGTTTGTGTGAGGCCACAATAGCTGAGCTCGTGCATGTGCCCTTGCGACCTTGCTTTTGTGTGTGTGCGTGTTTATATCTGCATTTTTAGCCTAATCTGCTGGTACGGTGCTCGTTGCTACTCCCTCCGTCCCAAAATGATTGTCGTCGTCGGTTTCCGTGTCACAAGTTTGACCGAGTGGTAGAAAATATGTGCAACATTTAAATCACTAAATAAATTTGTAAAAAAACTAGATTCAAATATCTAACTAATGATATTAATTTTGTATTGTAAATATTAATATATATTTATATATATATTTATATATTGAGTCAAAGTTGTTTCTCCAGAAGCGAAGACGATAGTCATTTTGGGACGGAGAGAGTACCTATTTTTGTCCCGTATATGCCGGCCTACAACGCATTTCCCGGCTTAATAAGCTGAGCCCATGTGTGCAATGTTAATTTTACACTCGTGCGGTCAATCCACCGCTGATGCTCCACCAGCACCCTACACTACCGGAAAACCACACTTTGTTGTGCGCTAAGACTTTGCCGTGCACTTTTTATCGAGTGCACAACAAAGAGTTTCTTTGCCGTGCGCTTTTTAGAGGGTGTAACACCAAAAAAAATACAGGACAAATTAGTTGTTTGTTGTGCGTTTTTCTGTGACGCACGACAACCACAAGGGTTTGTCGTGCGTTTTTTCGCATGACAAACTATTTTTTTCTCGTTGTCCGTTAGCCTCCCACCATGACCATTAGTGTCCTCTTTGTCGTGCGCCACAAAAAAAACGCACGACAAAGAGATGTGTTTGACGTGCGTTTTTAATTTGGCACACAAAAAAGTTTTTTCCATATATATGTCCTCCTAAGTCTCAAATCCAATTGCCCATCAAAACAAATTCTCCTTTGAAATTGTTTCTACTCCATACATACAACATGTGATACTTCATGGTAAAATTTGGTAGATTTTTGTATTCATTTGCTATATTTAACTGATTAGTTGCATTTCAAGCAATTTTTTTGGAAAAAGTCAAATTTGAAATACAAGTTGATTCAAATAATAGAATAAAATGTTTGAAAAAATGATATTCATGTTATTTAGCCCAATTTAAAACCTTTTCCATGAAATCAAGAGAAATTTCAAATATCTTGACCAAGAAACACAACCATGATCGTGTGTCTAAATGATTTAAAAATTCTAAAAAATGCAAATGAAGTTTGAAAATTATGAGATTTGTCTATATCTCATGATATCATGTGTAAAGGTCGTGGTAAAAATTTGAATGAGTTTTGAATACTTTGTCATATACGATGCCTTACAAATCGAAACATCTTCGATGAAGTTTCATGGGGTTAAGAAGTATATGGTTAGGTTTGGATTAAAAGTAAAGACCAAATTTGAATTTGAGTTCAAATTTTTTTCTATAGGCAATAGACAACATAAGTTGTTCTATGTAAAATTTTGGTGTTGTTTTAAAATCATTTGATAATTTTTGTGTTTTTCTATGTAAAATTTGGATTTTTTATTAAAAACATATTTACTGTGTGTTTTTGTTTAGCACACGGCAAAGAGATGCCTTTGCCGTGCATCACACACGGCAAACACCGCGGCCTAGCCCACCTTACCACCCTTCCGCACTGTGCACCGTTGATATATAGATCCAACGACTAAAAATGATGAAGCACATATAAATAGCCAAACCCTAGGCCCTCTCTCATCACTCCTCTCCCACCTGGCCCGCAGCCCCATCACCCCCCTCCTCTCTCCCTCGCGCCTCTACCGCCTCCCTCTACTCCGCCCCCTTCCTCTCCTCCATGGTGCGGTCTCCTCCTCCTCCATGGCGCAGCGGCCTCCTCCACGGCGGAGGAGGAGCACAGGGAAGAATGGCCCCTCTTCGTCCCCTGCGGCTGGCGCGTGGTGGCTAGATCCGGTAGCCGCCCCCGCGCCCGTCATTGCGGGCGGATCCGGTCGCCCTATTGTTGACGGCTGTTAAGTGCTTACTTTAGCCGTCAATTTACTCATGAATAAAGGAGCAAGAGACATTTCTTACACGCATTTTAATTAAGAATAATGTAGTTCCACTTGTCCTTGGAGATCTTGTGGTTGCAGGAAAATAAGTGCAAAAGAAGTAGCAAACTCACCTTCTATGATTCATGCCACGTCACCTCGCCATGAACGAGCATGCCACCTCGGATCCTATGCATGCAAGACATGTCACCAATCCAAGGAGGCAAGCCCCGACGAATCGAGGCGTGACACGTGGACTTCACATGGATCCATGGGCCCACCAGAGCGTCTAAACCGCCTCAAGAACACGTGTACACCGTGGACCGACCTAAGGACACACAGGACAGCCACACAGAGGAAACACACCCTGAGTGGGGCCCACAGGGGGTCGGTCGACCCCACAGGCCGGCCGAACCGACCTTGAGCCCTCCACTCAGGGGCTTCCACGTGGTGTCTTCCCATTGGTCCTAAAGGCCATTCCT
Source organism: Cenchrus purpureus (assembly GCA_022644695.1). NCBI lineage: Eukaryota > Viridiplantae > Streptophyta > Magnoliopsida > Poales > Poaceae > Cenchrus > Cenchrus purpureus. The sequence goes on from CP053460.1 coordinate 59,965,441, forward strand.
GGTGTTTGGCTCCTCTTGACGCCTTGAAATAGAAGGGAGGGCTCATTCTTAGACAACACATCTTGCTACTCCTCTCTAACTTTTGGTTTCTAAGGCTAGGAGGTAGGCTAGAGTAGTTCTACTTCAGGTTCCAAGTCTACTTTGGGATCTAGGTATGAGTTCTCTTGTATCTTTATTTCTTTGTATGACTTTGCTCTACTTCAGTTATATAACTATTTCATATAAAGTTGTGCTTGTATACATGGGTGATTTGTTCATGTGTTCTTCACTTGTTCATCATTTAGAGGCTCATGTTCTTGATGAACAAGCCCTTTTGATCCAGTTGACAAATGACTTACTCATATTTTCGGTGTTTGTTCATAAGTTAGAGGCTCGTGTTCTTCACGAACACGACCTTTGATCTTGTTGAATGGACATAGGAAAGCACAAAACCGTTTGTGTACCTAGCCTAGTTTGATCCAGTTAGATTACATGTTCGTGTTGTATGAAGTTCGTGCTTAAGCTACGGTACTCGGTGTAATTGGCCGGTTTATCTGGTGGCTCTGACCTAGGTCACAATAGCCCGGGCCGGTCAGAGTTCTGCTAACAATGTAAGCGTGGTGCTTGGGTTGCGTAGCTACGTTACTTATGAGTGTATCCCACGGTTTATCTTGGGGTAGGCCGCGGTAGTGACAGCCGTTGGACCCTTCTGGAATCCCCCACGTTCGGATACGCTGTAGGAGTCTAAAGTCTAACAACCGAGTCGTGCGTGGCGACACGGAGGTTAGCTCCCGCTTGTACCTGGGTGCTTAAGCCAACATTCATGCAATGCTAGTGTGTATCTAACTCGTCTTACTGACTTCATGTGTATAGTACCTTAGAACCTAGAACTAACTCGTATGTTGCCTCCTAAGACTAGGACCTTTAGAGAGAGTGTGTGTTTGTGTGTTCACACTACCAACCTATCTATCATACCTTACCCCTACACTTGAGTGCCTGGTTTGTTTCCGTCTATGATTTATACTCATTGCAATAGTGTTGAACTTGTTAATCCTTCCTTGGATTCAATACCCTTTGGAATACTCCTTTGGGGAAATGCTACAATAGTACTTCCGTGCGCTTGTGGACTCTTGTAATCGTTAGGGTTACCATTTGGTCATTTCTGGCATCGTTGCTAGGGACTCCTAAACTTAGCATCGACGTTAAGAAATACCAACACCCATCCCCTGCGGCCGGCGCACGGTTAACGAATCCGGCCTCCCCCTCCCCTGCTGTCGGTGTGTAATGGCCGGATCCAGCCACCTCCCCCTCCCGGCAGCCGCGACGGCGAGTCAACAGTGAGGCAGGCAGGCGTGGGATCTGACGCCGATCGTGATCCGGAGGTGCGAGCCCTCTCTCTCTCATTGTTTGTTTCCACATGTATCGGTGGCGGTGGCGTGTGGTGATGGTGGCAGCGGCATGTGTGACAACCCCGCCCAAGATAATGTTGTATTATTGCCTAAACCAATCCATTTGGCACTTAAGCAATAACACATGAGTAGCTTGTCATTGTTGCCGGGTCAAGCCCGGTGAAATCACTTACATAACAACAGAGGATCGCACAACTATGCATTAAAACTCACACGAAGACGAGTCTAGAGTACATTACACAAATTAAATCCAAATCTTCCCACAAGGGTACTTTATTATAACCCATGGTTCAGAACATGATAAATAAAAGGTTTAGAGTTTGAAAACAACGGAAATTAACTAAACGACATGACAAACATCATGGGAGGCCATCCATGATGCAATCACTCATCATCATCCATCCATTCCATCTCCCAACCATGTGGAATCTCTCTAGGACACACAACATCACCTGAAAACAATAATTATAGCAAGGCTGAGTATACTAATACTCAGCAAGACTGACCTGTCCCAAAGTTAAATTACATCTGGACATGCAAGACATTTGGCTAGTGGGTATGTTTTGCCAAAAAGTAACTAAGATAATTGATCCTTATTTTCAATATTTTAGCTCAAGTTCTAGTGAATGAACCATTACTAAGTAAGCAATCTATTGCAAGCATAAGTTGTGCAATACAATTAATCAAGCATCAATATTAACAATATTCCATCATAAAGGGGCCAAATGGCCATTTGATTAAGCAGTCTCAGGTGACGGTGAGAGGCCGACGATCGATCGATTGATAACCTTGAAAGGTGGACCTAAACACACAGAAGAATGCGTACCCCAAGAATGTCGAATAAAAGCGAAACGGGGTATGCACCGACCAGGCAGTTCCCGTCAATCTTCGGTTCGAGATAAAATGCTACAGTCTTAGGTACAAGGCTTATCTAGTACACCAAATTACGACACGTCCAGCCTCACACATGTACCACAGGTTGCAAGCCTGGGGACGCATCCCAAGATTAGTGAATGGTAAAATCCCTTACCACCTCGATCAGGTACTAGGCTTACTTGTCCCATTCCCGACAGGTGCTTAGTACGTTCAAACACTTAACCCACAAAAGCCACTGGACCGGAGCCCAAATCCCAGCTCTTATCACATGAGCATATCAGTTTATCAAGTTTTATGATTCCAACATAAGAACCTATATCTCGCGAGTGACCAACATCACTCGACTTATATAGCGTCCTTAGAGCATGGCAACTATCAGCCTAGCATACTAGTAAAAGAGCATAGGTACCTAGGGATCATGCATCCAGGGTTTCATTTCAGCTCCTGAAATGTAAATGCACAAACATAGATAGATAGTTGCATAATTTAAAAAAGAGTTAGGTTATGCTCTGGTGCTTGCCTTCATCAGCAAGGCTACCCTTGGGCTCTTCTGGACTTGATCTACTGCCACATAGTGCACGCCCCCGTTAGCTCCTTCCTCTCCACTTTCTGGCACGAACGTGTAGTTACCGTTGGGAAGTTCTCCACGAGAGATGCACATGCAACATTAAGTGGTGTATTTGATGGTGATTGTGTACACGTTTATAAAAAGTAAATTTATTTAACTACACAACACAACAAGGCTGTCCAGGGGTGATTTGATAGAGCTTAAGCCCAAGGTTTCAGGGGCAACTAGGATTAAAAAGGATTTTCCTATTTCTTTTTCTATTAAGCTTGATTTACTTCCAAAATCAAATCTGGTAAAACAACACACAAGATCACAGAGAGAAAATTTATATGAGCTCATGCTTCAACCACTAAGCCACTGACCAAAATTCACCTCAATTTGAGCTATATTCTAAGCATGAAAAATACGACAAGTTATAGCGGTCAAAAACATGATTAATTAATTCAGGATAAACCACACATGCACTAGCCCTAAATTTTGACACACAACATCATGGGTACAAAACTAAGCTACACATCAATTTTTAGCTCCAGAATCATGAAAAATTTCAGCCTAGCAAGGCAAAAATAATTATATAGAGAAATATATATAACTAATTTAGAGCTAGATTTTCTACCACCTGCTAAACATGTCAAAATTAGTTCATAGCACAAAAAATCAGGCCTTGGATCAAAGTATATTTCAAACTATGAATTTAAACTCCTAAAAATGCATAAATCAGAAACATGCTTCTATAACTGAGCCATAAATTTCTTTTCTATTTACCAGAGACTAATCTCACCATAAGTAAGCCATGACAAAAAGATTAGCAACAAAAGCTAACTAAACAGTGCTACAAAAATCATATAGCTAGATCTAGCAATAATACAAAATAAATCATAACTCAAGATTCACTCAGTAACTTTATGCCAAATTTTTATCCAAGCCTACTCAAATCATCACCAGCAACATATCCAAAAACCAGCTATAGATCTGATCTGGATCTTGAACTACAACAAATCACTTCAAACTGAGTATGAATTTTTAGTTCGAAAACTAAGCACAAAAATACTATACATGCTTTCTAGAAAAGGTAGTACTCTTCACAAGGATTCCAACATTTTAGTTTGCATTTTTCTGATTTTTCTACGATTTTCTATGATTTTTACAAGATTCAGTCAAAACACCCTAAGACTTGAAGAATGTATTCAACTGAGGCCCCTGGAAAGTTTCTGATCTTCACACATATGCCCTCGAGTCTAACACCTAAGCCCATGGGAGATTTCAATCGCCACATATGTACCCTCAGTGATGCAAGGGAGCGGCGGCGGAGAGGACCGGTGCGGCGGAGAGGACGGTGCAGAGGACGGCGGGGACGGCGGAGAGGACGGCGGGGAGGCGGAGACGACGACGGGGAGGGAGCGCGAGAGGTGGAGAGGACAGCAGGGAGGCAGAGATGGTGGCAACGATCGAGAGAGAGGAGGAGATGACGTCGCAGGGGAGGAGAAGGGGGCGATATATACTCCTACCTCGAAAGTCGAAATGATACGTTGTTTGTTGGGTTGGAATCTTGACTTCAAGGAGCTTCTAACCATGTATCACTTGAACCCCGTCTCTTCCTGAGATGGTACAAACTTGGACAAGAAGTTGAGGCTTCTGTTACGTAACTTTGAGTCTTGTGTGCGTAACCATTCTCAGCTTGGGCAGCAGTCTTGGTGTCTTCTATGTAACCTTCTGCGTCCTTCACGTAACCCAGTGGAAAATCCTCTTGTGTCACCTTGAGTAAGAGTAAAATACAAGACTTAGGTAGTATATGATTCTCATCAACATTGCAATGTAACTTAGAGAGGAAAGCATGCACATCTTGTTGGAGTTGCTTTGCATGGCTGCGCATAACCAACTCTTCGTTCACTTGTGCTTGTTCTTGCATAACTGGTTCTTCACTTGATGCTTGAGGTGTAACCAGAGGTGGATTTGGTGTAATCGATGATATATTTGGTGTAACCATGACATCTGGGTTATGCATGGCTGGGATGTCCTCATCACCCTTAGGGCAACTCCAACCGGGTTCTTAAAATTGAGCCCTCATCCACCCATATAAGGATCTCTCATCTACATTTAAGGCTTCTATTTTCCTCCAACTCCAACCCAACTCTCATATACCCTCTTATCTCCTTTGTTTATTCACCTCTTACACGTGGGCCCACTCGACAGTGCTTTTTTTAACCACCACCTCCTCCCCTTCTCCCCCCACCCTGCCTCTCCCCCACCCGATCCCCACCCGTGCGGCCATGCTCCTCTCTCTCTCTCTCGCACTGTCACACAGCGCCGCCGCCCCCATCCTCCAGCCTCCTCAGGTGCGGCCGCGGGCGGGTCACCGCCGGCCCTCGGGCCTCGGGCAGGGGCACTCGGCCCCACAGACGGCCTCCAGGCGGGCGCCATGGGCGATGCTGCAGGACGCCTCTCCGCCGACGGCCATTGGTGTGGCTGCAGGGCAGATCTCCGCCGGCCCCCACGGGCGTATCTGCCGGGCGGATCTCCACTGAGCCCCCATGGGCGCGGGCGCGGGGCGGCTCTCTGCTGGTGGCCATGGACACGTCCGCTGGGTGGACGGGGCGCAGAAACCTCCATGGAGGCGCGAGGCCGCTAGCAGTTGGCTCGTGGCGGGATAAGAGGCGGGGTGAGGACCTCCAACAAGTGAGAGTCCAGAGGGGCAAAATGAGGCCCTCTCATCCGTCGGGGGCGGATGAGAGGCTGGTTCGAGGGGGTTTTTCGTGTTTTGGCCCTTAAAGATAAGGTGAGGGCTCAACAGAGGGTCCGATTGGAGTTGCCCTTATGTCTTTTCCGACGGTAAGAGCTAACTGCTAGCTCAAAGAGCAGGAGAGAGACCGGAGAATAGGAGAGCAGATGAGCATGTTGTGACTGTGAGAGGGCTAGCTGATTTTTGGAAGCTGTGTGAGCTAGTGCAGATCGAAGAGGACATAGGGTGAGTTGCTCATCCAGGCTGTAAAAAAGGAACAAGTCTATGTTTGGCCATCCAGCTCTTGCCCGAGTTAGGTTTTATCGAACCGCAAAATTGGGAATCTTCGTCCCTCCAACTCTTGAAACCGTTCATTTTTGACCATCCGACGGGTTTCACATGCGGTTTTGGTGACGTGGCAGCCACATGGCGGCAGGGCCCACACGTCAGTCCCATCTCTCTCCTCTCCCTCATCTCTCCTCTCTCTTCTCTCCTCTCTCCTCTCTTCTCTGACTACTAGCGGCCATTCCCCGCCTGCACCTCCCGGCGATGGCGGAGCTCGAGCTCGCCCCCCGGAGGCACTGGCCCATGGCGGAGCTCCAGCTCACTCGCTCGACGGCGCTGTCATAGGTTTAGTTCTGAGCAGTCCACAGGGGGGGTCAACCCCGGTAGTTTATTTGTTCGGCAGGGAGAGATCTAGAGCTAAGAACGCGATGGTTATGCAATAACACACGGAACAAGAGGGACACGGCGAGTTTATACTAGTTTGGGCCTCCGGAGAGTAAAACCCTACGTCCAGTTGTTGGTGTTGTATTGCAGGTGAAGGTACATTGAAGGGTGCCCTTGCCCGCCTTATATTGGCTGACGGACAAGGTCGGTGGACCCAGAGTCCAGGTCGGTTACGACCAGGAAACCTATCTCTAGTAGACTACAACATTATCCCATGATCTTCGGACTGCCTGGCGGCGCGGTTGACGTCTTGGCATGCACTCCAAGTCTTGTATCGGATAAGGTCGTCGAACGAATCTTCTAGAAGGTCTTTGGGGCCACAGATCAGGTATGTTAGGCCCACTGTCAGGTCAGCGAGTCTTCTGATGGGACGGACCCACTTGTCGAGGACGGTCGTGAGCCTGGTCGGTGGGGACCAAGGGGTACTCATGTCTCACAAGCGCTGTCCGCGGCAAAGCTCGAGGTCGCCCCCCCCCCGACGACGCTGGCGGGTGGTGGAGCTCGAGCTCTCTCCTCCCGGCGGCCGGCGGAGGCGACCTCCAATGCCTCCCTCCACTTCTCCTCACGATCCTCCCCTCCTCGGCGCCCGCCTTCTCGCCCCTCCCCTGCTCGTAACGGCGCCACGGAGCGACACATGGCAGAGGCGCACGACACGACGCGGTGCTGCGGTCCCTCCTCCCTAAGGCGCGATGCATGGCGCTCCCTCCTCCCCTGCTCCACTTCCTCTGCTCGAGACGGCCGGCGGCGCGCGGTCCGCGGCGGGGGCTGTTCGGCCTCCTCGCTTGCGAGATCTCCATCGCGGCGGCGGGAGGCAGTGGGGAGGCGGCAGCGCCGCCCGTCCTCCTTCCTCCCCACGGCGCCGCCCGACCTCCTCCTTTACCCCGCAACCGCCCGAGTTCCGCCTCCCCCCGGCTCCGCCTGAGCTCGTCCTCCAGCGCCGCCCGTGTTCCTTCCTCCTCTCTGCCACCGATTTCGCCACCGCTCCTGCTGCTCCTATGCTCCCCATGGCGGCAGCAGCACCACTGCCCAGGGCCTCTTTCTCCTGCCACCACCGTCATCGATTAGCTGCAGCCGCACTCCCCAGCGGTTGATTTTGCTCCCCGCGCTGGCGCCGGTGGCCCTCCGGGCTCCGGTGGTGCCAAGGGGCGAGGTGAGCCTTTAGCAGCGAGCAGCAGAGGAGCAGGGTGGCCCGCCCCAGCTCTTACGCCCATCGGCCGCCCACCCGCTGGTCCCTGCTCCGCCCGCCGACCATCTGATGGGAGCAGAGAGATGATAGATGAGAGAGAAAGGGAGACAGAGAAGAGAGAGGAGAGGGAGAGGAGAGAAGAGAGAGATGGGGCTGACGTGTGGGCCCCGCCTCCGCGTGGCTGCCACGTCACCAAAACCGCATGCCAAAACCGCCTGATGGTAAAAAAAAAATGAACGGTTTCAAGAGTTGGATAGTCGAAGATTCCCGGTTTTGCGGTTTGATGGCCAAAACCAAACAAGGGTAAGAGTTGAATGGCTAAAAATAGACTTGTTCCTTAAAAACAAAGGGTGAATAGAAAAGATGTTTCTACTAGCTCAGAGCTGCCCGTTGGAGAAGGGTTTACTGATGTTTGACCCAACATATATATATCAACAAACGGAAATTGTAATAGATAAACAGTATAACCGTACAAATGACGGCCGATGGATGCGCACACGGCACACGCGCACCCATGTACTGCTAATGCAAACGACCGAGCTGCTAGCTAGGTGGAGTACTATATTTGGTACGTGCGTGCCATGTCTTTAATTTGCTTCATGTATTTGTAGTTTGTGCAACTAACACCAGATATATGGGATTATTGTTGATATTTTATTACAGCTCTGTTAAGTTACATAGGTGCATGCGGTGCATGGGGCGCGCGATATCTCTCGATCGGATCATATTAGTTTCCCCATCTCAGTGAACTCATCCATCTTGGCGCCAACGACAGCCCTCCCCTCTCGTCGGCCGTTCTTGAGCAGCACGAACGTCGGCAGCGCCTCCACTTGGTACCTGGCCACAATAGTGTTGTCCTGTACATGCAAGCACAATAATACTACAGTCAGCTAGTGTGAGTAGGTAGCTAGTTAACCATGCAACAAAACCGTACGTGCCCGGCCATCATACATTTTTAAGCTTGTCGATGTCGACCAAGCAGAAGACGGCATCCTTCTTTCTAGACAGGGCCATCTCCCTGAACGGTTTCTTCATCACCTTGCAAGCTTCGTTCCAGTCCGCCGAGAACATCAGCACCACCTTTATTTAATTATTTCAGATATATGATTCATTAATTGATTCCTACTATTAAATTGTTTTTTTTTGAAATTAAGGCAGGAGTGCTGCCACATCATATAAGAAGAAGGTGCCTCATATATTAAATTGGTTAGGAAAATGTATTTTCATTCCGTCACAATTCAGATCTGAGATACATACTCTAAAAACTAGCATGCATATTGTTCTATATTGATAGTATATGATATATAACTACACACGTACCGGTTTGCCGGTATAGCTCTCGGCCTTTTGGAACTCTTCAGGTTTGGTGATGATGTAGTAAATCCACCACCACGTAGGGGCGCGGGGATGCCGAAACACTACACCGCAATATATATATAGTACAAAATTACCATGAGCGAGACATCAAAATTGAATAATTAGTTAATAATAATAATCCGTCAGCAAGAAGAGCTAGCGCCGCGCGCCAATTATATATTGTATATTATTATTTCATAAATGATGAAAAGAGGGTCAATTAATTAAGAACCAAGTAGTATTGTTACCTTCGTTGGTTGCCGACATGCTTCTTGCTTGCTTTCACGGCCGGCGCGTGATCGATCGACCTCGTCTCGTATGGGAGGGATTGGGTTTGGGATTGGGATCGGGAAGGCATGCAGTCACTGCGCTGTGATATGTTGGCAATATATAGTAGTAGCCGCCGAGGAACGGAGGGCCCTACAGCTACAGGAATGGAGCATCGATTCGTGTTTCCCGGGTACTCAACGTCTGATCGGAAAGGAATATATGCTACGAGTGCAAATTCGAACTTGGCAACATCGAAGAGATAGAGAATATAATCAGGGACCTACCGAAAGAGAAAGTTGAGTCCACATAAATAGTGCTACGAATGTAGTATTTGAATTTCATTGTATAAATATTTTTTATTCCAAATATCCTTCCCAACGGTTAGGAATAGAGATTCTCTATATAGAAAAATACCGTACGTCCAACAACTTCTTACGGGGTCTCTAAATAGGTCTTCGTTTATTCCAGGGTGAAAACTTTTCACCTATTTCTGACACTAATTAGTAATATTATTATTAAATATAGACTAATTACAAGACTAATTATATAGATAAGTGAAAATCATGAGGTCTAAATATATTCACCCTCTCAACCAATCCAAGGTTAAGAAATTCATGATGATCTAGCTTGAGACTAAGTCGTTTAGTAAGAAGTTATCCTCTAGTGCCCAAAATTCTTTTTAGACTGACTTTTCAATCCGTCTTGATTTCTCACTAGCCAAATATATATAGAAAGCGAGAATAACTCTTTAGAATGTGCACAAGTTATTGAAAAGTTGTTTAGGGTGTGAAAAGATGTATAGAGAACGGGTTTTTTAATCTAAATACCAGAAAATATAGGAAGCGACTTTTAATTTTTCCAGATAGCCCTCCAAATAATGATTTAGAAAGTGAGTTTTAGAAAGAGTCTTGAGATGCTATTATACATCAACACACTGTCCAATATTAATGTAAATCTTGAAATTTACAATCTTCTTCCTACTATCAGGGGTGGAACCATATGTGGGGCGGACGGGGCTCAAGCCCCACCTACCCCCTATCACCGTGGATCTCATGGAGGCCCTCCTAATCCCTCCCCTACCAATTTTAGCCATTGATGAAGAGGGGAAGAAGAGAATGAGGAGGAAAAAGAGGAAGGAGAGAAAGGAGGAAGAAGAAGAGAAAATAGAGCCCCCCAAGGTTCAATCCCGTCTTCGCCACTGCCTACTATCGTTCAGCGTAGCAAGCCAAGAAGCCCACACTTCCTCACACCTGCCGTGGTGCCTCTCTTTCTCCATTAGCTCAGTTGCCATACTCTCCGCCCCACTCCCCTTCCCGTATCCTTGCCCTCAAGTCGCGCATGTGGTCCATCGGGATCGAATTCAAGACCTTAAACATCTCACAAGCCCACTTGACGACTGTGTCACTGAGACATTTGTGACCAAGTATGGGGTACTATTCTTTTGTATTAACTTTCATGAATCTTATATTGAATATTTCATCCTCTAAAGCATTTCAAATAAAAATAAGTTTGAACCCCAAAGTTTTCGATCTATCGAGTACATACTATAACTTCAGTTTAGGTAGCCTCTCCATCCATGGACGTCTAAAAAGTTCGAGATTTTGAATTTCAAATATTAGAATTTAAACATAACTTTGGATACAATTCTTGTAAATGAAGTACAGAAGGAGTACATAAGGAGAGAGCACTTGCATATGGCAGCCAACTAGTTTTTGTGGAAATAGAGAAGTGCAAGGCGGCTCTCCCCAACAATAACGACACTCTTCGCTCTGTCTCTCTTTCTTTTTCTCTCCAACACAACTCTCTTATAGGGTTTGAACCTAGATATACACTTACTATGTCTTTTTTTAAAGAAAACCGTAGAGGAGTACCCCACAACGTAAATGGTGTCATACCAGGATTTGAACCTTGAGTGAGAACCCCCCCAACCACTACGGGAGACGCTTGCTTCCCCGAGTGCCAAATGCACTGGGAAGGGCAAACTGCTGGGAAGCCTTCCCGAGTGCAACACTGGGAAGAGCCTCTGCCTCTCACGGAAAGAAGTCTTCCCCGAGTGCCAAAAATCGTACACTCGGGGAAGCCTTCACCGAGTGCCGTCCTAGCACTCGGGGAAGATTTGACGCCGTCGGTGCCGTTCGGTATTTTTTTTTTGAAAAAACCTCTTCCTCGAGTGCAACACTCGGGGAAGAAATTTGTCTTTTTTTATAAAAATCCTCTTCCTCGAGTGCAACACTCGGGGAAGAAATTCGATTTTTTTTTTAAATCCTCTTCCCCGAGTGCCCCATCCCAAGCACTCGGGGAAGAGTATTTCCTTTTTTTTAACAACCCTTCCCCGAGTGCCCCTACCTAGGCACTCAGAGAAGAAATTAGCTAATTTTTATTTAAAAAGCTCTTCCCCGAGTGCCCCTGCCTAGGCACTCGGGGAAGCCTCCCCTTTTCTTTTTTTTCTTTTCCGTGTGAATAACAAATCATAAAGATATATATATATATATAAGCCTCCCAATTTTTTTTCTTTTTTTGCTTTTCCGTGTGAATAACAAATCATATATATACGGGCAACAAAATATTTGTATTGCAATACACATTATTCAACACGATAATAATTAATATGAAATCAAATCCATAATATTAAATCACCCAACTACAAGGTACAGTTTGGCACAAATTACATAATAAGTTTAAAATGAATGAAAATGTTAAAAAATGACTGCTTGTTACTGGATGCAGCTGATCCTCATCCAATCACTTCTAGTGGCTTGCTCCTTGCTGCATCTGATCCTCACCCTGAAAGAGCATATTGCCAAATACTAGTTAGAGATGTTAAATTTCTCAAATATTAAGTGTCGCAGGTGCTTTCAGTAGAAGTTCAGAATGTGCATTACATGTTTCGCTAAGCAACATCTAAAATTTGAGTATAGCCTGTAGCTAGTGAACACAACACAGTCAAATCAGAAAATAAAAGAGTAATGAACAATATTCAAATCAGAAATGACAGAACATCATGTGTTGACATCAGAGCAACAAACAGGAAAACCATGTACTATTGCTTCGTGATTTATATTACAACCTTTTTTTTACTTTTGAATTAAGTATTTCTGTTTAAAGTACATGCATTCTGAAGATCACTGATAAGTGATAACATGAAAAACAGAGTGGTAAGCTACAGAAGAACCACCTAAAGAAATAAGACAGTATAGGCTAATCTAGGGCTTTCTGGAGTTCTGGTCGGTAAGCAAAACACATAAGGGCATTCAGTAAGAACATAAATGTGGCAAGGAGATTGAGCTACGTATGCAACAACATGTGACTAGCAGGAGGCGACAACTCGTTAATGTTACCCCTCACTCCAAATGGTCTTTAGAAATACCCTAGGCAAGAAGCAAGATAATGAAGTTAGCTGATATCAGGCACACAGGCAGAGAGCGGAATCAGTATACCAAATCAAGTGAAACTCAATCAAACCTTTAGATGTGATCCACTGATCCCATAATGTAATGTTCTCTAGCGACAACCTAGGAAAAGAGGAAGAAAGGGCTAGTAGACATACCTGACCTTGGAGCCTTCCAAGTTCCTTCCTCATGTTGTTCTACAACACATTTTAACATCTTGTAAATATTGAATTCTTAATAGACAGCAAGCAGTTCATGAAAAGAAGTAGGAAACAAGAAGTTGACACTTATCTCAATTATTCCAGCCACCTTCCCATCCATGAGCACACTATATCAGCAGCCAATAATTAGTAATTTTAAAGCATAAACACAACTACACAAAGCACATGGCAGCAAGCAAATAGTTCATGGTCACACAGCACAACACAATTTAAAAATAAGGCATGACAGCCAGTTCATACAGTTGTTCTTAAGACCATGACATGATACAAAAGGCTTCACTGCAGTTTCAAAGCATTCAATCATTCCTCAGTCATAGCAGATTCAAAGCATTCAATCATTCATCAGTCATAGCAGATTCAAAGCATTTACATAGCAGATTCAGTCATAGTCTCATAGCAGTAGCAGATTCAGTCATCACCATCAGCAACTAAAGCAGAGCAGGGGAGGCTGGGAGCGGAGGATGACTCACCTTGCTTGGAAGCAGCCGAGCAGAGCAGGGGGGCCGGCGGGGAGGAGGACGAGCAGGCCGGCGGGGAGGAGGACGACGAGCAGGGGCAGCGGGAGGAGGGCAGCAGGCCGGCGGGAGGAGGGCAGCAGGCCGGCGGGGAGGAGGAGGAGCAGCACCGAGGGAAGGAGCAGCGCCGCCGGGACGAGCGGGTCGACCTCCAGGCACGCGGACGAGCACGTTCCTCCTGGCGCCTCACTGCAAGATGGGGGAAGGGCGGCGGAGGGAGTGGAAGGAGCCGGCGGCAGAGGAAGAGGGAGGAGGTGTGGGCGCGGCCGCCGGGGAAGGAGAAGTGGCCGGAGGAGGCGCCGTGGGAGGAGGAGTGGCCGGAGGAGGCGACGTGGGAGGAGACAGGCGCGGGGTGGTGGGAGCAGGCGGAGAGAGAGAGAGGAGAATTTGGGAGAGACGGCGGCGGGGAGGGATTGAGGGGAGGCAGGGGCGGTTGGGGGGGATAGGGGAGGCAGGGGCAGCTAGGGTTCGGCGGTAGTGGGCCGGCGGGCAGGTAGTGGGCTATCTCTTCCTCGAGTGCCGCGAGCCTGGCACTCGGGGAAGGAATCCTCTTTCCCGAGTGTCGTTGTAATGACACTCGGGGAAGGGTCTCTTCCCCGAGTACCAAGGGAAGGCACTCGGGGAACTAATTTTCTTTTAGTTTTTTTTACCTCATTTTTTTGTGAGGCTCTCCGAGATTATTTAAAACTCATTGCTCAAATTTGGGGTAATTTGGAAAAAAAATTTATATTTCGTTAGTTTTTTTGTTTTGTTGAATTTTTTTCATACTTCAAATTTGAATTACAGGTACATGAAATAATATAATTTGGTGATTCGAAAAATGATATTCATGATATTTGGTGTATATTGTGGCCTTATCCAGGAACTCACATAAAATATCGAGCATCTTGTTGCCATAACATGACGAACAATTTGCGGGAAAAGTGTTTCTAAATTACAAAATCCGAACGAAGTCCGAAAATCACGAAACTTGTCGGGATGTTGTTTTATCACATGTATAGGTTGTGTGCAAGAATTGAGAAGAATTCGAGTAAGTTGGGACGTGGGATGCCTAAAACCCAGACATCTCCAGGCCTGGGTTTTATCACATTGATCACATATGGAGATGTCTGGGTTTTAGGCATCAGACGTGGCAACTTGCTCGAAATCTTCTCAATTGTTGCACACAACCTCTATATGTGACACATCGATAAGTTTCGTGATTTTCGGATTTTCTATAATTTAAAAACACTTTTCTGTGAAGTTGTTCGTCACACGGCAACAAGATGCTCGACAATCATGTGAGTTCACGGATCGCCTCAATATACCAAATATCATGAATATCATTTTTGAATCACCAAATTATATTATTTAATGCACTGCGATTCAATTTTGAAGTGTGGCAAAAATTCGATAAAACGAAAAACTAACAAAATATATTTAAAAAATTCAAAATTTGGCCAAATTTGAACAAGAAGTTTTAAATAATGTTGGAAGGCCTCACAAAAAAAAGCAAAAACCAAAAATAATTAGTTCCAGTGTCTCCTGCACTCAGGAAGAGACCTTCCCAAGTGCCAAGAGGAGCACTCGGGAAGGCGTGCTTCCCAGTGCTGGGAGTGAGGCACTCGGGAAGAGGCTACCTTCTCCAGTGCTAGGTGAAGGCACTCGGGGAAGAATTTTTTCATACGGTTCCGTCCATTCGCGCCGTCAAATGCAACTTATCTTTTTCGAGTGCCTCTCTTCCCCGAGTGTTGCACTCGGGGAAGATGGTCTTCCCCGAGTGTCATGCACTTATAGGCACTCGGGAAAGCCGCCCTTCCCCGAGTGCAACACTCGGGAAGATTCTTCCCAGTGCCGATTTTTGGCACTCGGGGAAGCATATGACACTCGGAGAATTTTGCTTCTCCCGCAGTGAACCGGTGGCCTTTACCACTCCAACTTACTAGCTAGGTCTAGATACATAATCAATGGATCTAGAAAAGTAAAAATGTGTCTTACAATTTAAAATGGAGGAGCATGAGAGAATATTAGGCACTGGGCATGGTGAAAAGGGGCCGGGACCAAACGAAACTTAGCGTGGGGACTGGGGACGCAGGTCACCTCTAAAGATTATTCCAAATCCATCCATTTGAAAAAGGGATTCCAACTCCACTTGCCCAAAAACGCTTCCTTTTGCGCCGCGAAGAAATAATATTCCTTGCCAACGCTCACAGCCTGAGCCATTTCCGTATTCCAGACTTCCAGTTACTCTGTTCTTAGCTGCACATTTACTTGGTCGAAAGACTATTTAGAGCTGTTATTTCGGATTTAAAGAAAGTTTTACATATTCATGTGAGGTTCCATTTGACTACATAAAACATAGCATATAAAATTCATGATAGGCACTTAATTGATTTCATTAGAGTTGTGAAGACTTCTTAACAAGGTTTGATTATTTGGATGCAAGGAACCGGGAACAGTTTAAGGAATCTCTGCATTATTAGTGTTTCTTTTAGAAACAGGAATCTCTGTATTGGTGTCTGCTTGGTTTTAGTGGTGAGGGGTGTTATTTTATTTAAACAGTCAGAACTCAGAAGCGAGTGAACAAATGGGCCAGAGGTTGCATGTGCCAAAAGTCAGAGGTTCAGGCAGATGTGGCTCAACCAGTTGTCAAATATGCCTGATCCGTTGCAAGTTCACATCTACCCCCAATTGGCCTATAAATACAAATATCCACGCTCGAATCAGAGGACAAGGAGGCACAGCAGCTCACAAAGTTCAAGTTCAACAACCGGTTAGCACACAGACACCCCCCCTCCCCCTCACTCCCTCTGTTCCTGCTGAAAATGCTGCCATTTTCCAGATTTACAGGACAAATCGGCGAAAATGAGCGGTAACAGCGGAAAGAGCTCGTGGCCGGAAGTGGTCAGGCTTCCGGGCGACGCGGCAAAGCAGAAGATCCTGACCGACCGGCCGAACGTGCAGGTGTTTCTAGTGCCCGTTGGCTCCGTGGTGACCACTGATTTCAATACCAAGCGTGTCCGCGTCTTGGTCAACACGGCCGGCTACGTTGCGCAGGTCCCCAACATCGGTTAGGACCAATATCGATGTTACATTACGTTTGTGGGGATGATCGATCCAGCCGCGAATAATGTTATCGATCATGGTAATATCTCGTTAGTCTTTCGTGTAATCTGTGTAATAAACCAACAAATAATGATGTTACTTGGTATCCAATAACAAAGAAGCGGCCTTGTGCCATAGTACTCATTCCATTATTTTGTATATTTACAAGAGATTTGTACGTGTTTGATGAAATGAAAGGATTGGTATTTTTAAAATTTAAAGTTATGTTTCCTTTTTGTTTATACCACCACCCCACCAAACACACACAGATCTGAGTGTACTTCCTATCACACGTCTACAACGGTGTGTTAGGTTGTAGGGTCTAGTGAGCCAAATTTTGCCATGCCTAGGAAATCATGTGCGGCCGCTATTTTTGCTTGGAGGATAGAATTTGGTTGTCTTGGACAAGCAGAGAGCCAAAATTTTCTATAACACTGAAGGGCAGAATTTGTGTGACCAAAATTGTCGGCAAAACTTATGGCTTTGTTGTACACCAAACATAATTTGCACACCCGAATTTTCCAGTCCTAGTTTTGAAACAGCCACCAAAAACAAGCAATAGTGTTGTGATATCAGGGGCACACGACACACAAGCGGAAGCGATATGGTTTTGGATCGATGGAGGCGGCAAAAATTAAAATGGAGGTCTTGCAATTTAAAATGGAGGGAGCACTAAAAAGCATGAGAGAATATTAGGCACTGGGCATCGTGAAAAGGGGACCAAACGAAACTTAGTGTGGGGGTACAGGTCACCTCTAAAGGTTATTCCAAATCCATCCATTTGAAAAAGGGATTCCAACTTCTCTTGGCCAGAAACGCTTTCATTTTGCGCCACGAAGAAATAATATTCCTTGCCAATGCTCACAGCCATTTGCCCATTTCCGTATTTCAGTACCTTGTTCTTAGCTACACATTTATCGAAGAACTATTTAGAGTTGTTATTTCGGATTTTAAACATGTTTGACAACATGAAACATAGCATGTAAAATCCATGATAGGCACTTAATTGATTTCATTAGAGTTGTGAAGACTTCTTAACAAGATTTGATTATTTGGATGCAAGGAAACCAGACCAGTTTAAGGAATGTCTGTATTAGTGTTTTTTCAGAAACATGAACCACTCTATTGGTGTCTGCTTTATATTGTGAGATAAAAAAGGAAAGTAATATCTCACTTGGGTGAAATAGACCACCTCCTCACATAATTTTTTCCACCTCCATCTTCTCCAACTCCGGAGAGATTCCGTCGAGGTTAGGGTTCTGGGGTTAGGGTTCAGGGTTTCAAGGGGGGGGTGCTGCTTACCGCTGACCATAGAGGGAGGGCCGGCGACGGCAGGCTGGCCGGGCAGAGGGACAGCGAGGCACAGCGGGCGGGTGCCGCTGGCCGGGTGGTGGAGGATGGCGGCTGGGGGCAGGTTGGGGTGGGGGACTCACCGGAGTTGGGGATCTAGCGGTATTAGGTCGGACGGTGGCGTTGAAGGTGGTGGGAGAGACAGCGGCGGTATCGACGGCGGCTGCGCCACCAGAGACCGAAAGGGTGGCGTCAGACGGCGGGGAGAACGAGGAGGAAGGTGCGACGGTGGGAGGGGCGGCAGAAAGGGACTGGAGGCAATGGGCCGGTGCAGGCGGGTGGGGGCGGGTCGTAGCTGGCGGCGGGAGGTCGAAGACGATTGTCATGCGAGGTAGGGGCGAAAGAGATAATATTGAAGGAGAACAGGGGTAAAAATAGTTGATCTGCACTATAAAATTTGTACAAAAGTTCACGTGAGGAACGTGTGAGCTATAGACACTCCAAAAAACACATGGGTTTTAGTGGTGAAGGGTGTTATTATTTAAACGATCAGAAGGGAGTGAACCTCCTGTTGAAAGTAGAGTAGGAGCAAGAGACAAATGATAAGAGTGAATGATTGTATGTATTGATCTCATGAAGTCTGTACATATATATACATGGTGAAAGGGTACCACGAAGGGCCATGTTTATAGAGACATGTGACTGTACACACCCTTTTGAATTAGATCACATGGTAAATGTTCTCTAAAACTTCACGTCGATCAATTCCAACTTCATTTGATCATCCTCCAGTGTTGTTAATTCCTCCATGAAAAACTTGGTGGGAAATCTAAGGAAAATATATACCAAGTGAACTCATCAAAACCCAATGGGAAAAATAAGAGTAGAACCATGGTATATTGTTGTTCCATTTGAACTCTTGTGAGATAAACTCATAATCTAGTTCAAAAGAACAACAATTATATCATAGAGTATCATCATCAAAAATCTCTGTGGGGGAAATGATAATACAACATAAGACAGTGTATTAATGTAGCATTATTAAAAACTTTGAATGAGAAACCTAGAAAAGGGAAAACTCATACAAAGAAAAGAGTGCAGCATGATGTAGAAACAAGTTATGGATCAAAGAGTAAACTCCCCCTGATATTTGCAAATCAACAAATCATCTCATGCCAAGACCCACACCCATACATACTAGGAATGTATACCACCTGGCCTTGTTACTCGCCTAAGTTTATGTGGTCAAGTACCTTCCTCTGCAAGCAATCAATATGGAGGAACCAATAATCAACTATATATATATGATCATGTCACTGCGACAACAGTTTCAGATCCACATATATTGCCAGAATGTTCAGGTATGAAAAATCAAGACATCACCAGTCATTCATTCGCGTTCACCCCCAAGTTAATGTGGTTAAATATTTCTTTTATGTGCTTCCTTCTATTGTTGCATGTATGCTCTAGGTTTAGATGTTCTTTGCAAAGATATCCATAGGCTCTTTGAGAAACCAAGTTGAGATGTGCCTTTTTTATGTATGATGAGTTATTGACCGGATTATTTGAGGCTTTTTTGGTTTAGTTCATATCTCATATGTGCATGATTATGTTAATGACTAACCCAGTTGTGTTGTGTTGTGTTCAGTTGTGTGTGGTGTGTTGTGGTGTGTGTTTATCGTATTGTGAAGTGGTGTGTCATTGATGCACTTGTCAAGGGGGAGTATGTGGACCAGTGGTGGTCACTTCACTTGATGGAGTGGTTGATAACATGGTGTGATTTGACACTTGCCTTGGCCTAGTACCGCAGGTGTTGGATGCAACTTCGTTTGAATTTTGCGAGTGAAGAACAAGCGTGAAATGTCTTAGTCAGGTGGCATCTGAGGTATGGAGAGACAAGTAGGCTTGGTTCGAGGAATCCGGTGGATGATGGGATCAAGTGTGGTCCGCATGGTGCGTGGAAGAGCAAGGTAGTGTGTGAAGAAGTCGGTGCATACATGGCAGTCGTGTCAAGGAATGAAGAAAGATCGAGTAGACTGTACGGGTTCTATAGGTGAAAGACTTGGCGTACTCAAAGCTTTGTGTGGTGAGGTTGTGCGTCTTACATGTGGGGTTTGTTGGTTTGACCACAAAACCAGCAGCGTGTGTGAGCCGGTGCATAGGCGACGGCTGAGTCAAGGAATGAGGCAAGATCGAGTAGACCTCAGAGTGCCGAAGGTGAAAGACTTGACATGCTCGAGGCTTGGTGTGGTGAGGCCCGCCTTGCATCGGGGTTTGTTGGTGTTGTCCACAAAACCAATAGAGGACGGTTTCTCGGTTTGGTCCTCAAAATCGAGCCAAAAGCCAAGCGTGACAAAGACGGTATCCGGATGCGTCCGGAAGCTTCGAGACGGAGGACACGTGGCGGGACCATGTTCATCGGAGGGAAGCAAGTCATGGTGGAAGCGTGTCCGTCCGATGCGACTGCTCATGTCTTGACCATAATGCCCCTGAGTGGGTTGGCAATGCTATTCATGTTGTAAGGGTACTTTGGTCTTTATGTCCAGAGTGCCTCCATATATAGGAGAGAGGGGCTAGAGGGTAGTCATCTCTTTGGCTTAGTAGGTGGGAGCACTCTTTCATTTTGGGGTGTTCTTGGATGATAGGAGAGGATCACATAAAGATGTTTTTGAGCATTTCCCAATTATATAGGAGCCTCAGAAGGTAAGATATTTCCTTTTTATGCCTTTTTGGTAGTTTGATGAAAAGTGACGTCATCATGAGCAAGAATCGCCAGAACTTTGTTATTTCTCTAACTGTCTGAGGAGCTAAGTCTCCAAAGAAACACATTCTCTATTTTCTCTATAGGTTGCGAGGATGATGCAGAGGAGAATCAAATCGAGGAAGGGTGACTTCACTCGATGCGGATCTCATAAGGAGAAAGCTCGGCGAATTCCAAGTGATGTCATGATCCTCGAAGTTGAATCAGTCAATGTCGTGCTGGAGAAGATAAAGAACACATGAGAGGCGTGAACTTTTAGGGATAGATCTGTAATTTGGAAAGGTGATCACGTAATAGGCATGACCAACTTGGACATTTCTAAACAACATATATCGTGGAGATTCCTAGAATGCAAGGGTATTCTCAGAATGTAAAAGTGTCCTCCGAGCACTATAAAAGGGGAGTCCCTGCCCCCATGTAAAGGGGTGGTCTCTTTTTCTCAAATATAGAGGTGCCTTTTCCCATATTTCCACTTTCTACCTTTTTGTTCAGGTGTTCGAAATTTTTGAATACCCGACAAGGTAGATCACACATCTTTGGATAGGTGAGTTATCACGAAGGAGAAATAGTTTTTCCACAAATTAATAAAGCCTCTCCATGGAAAACAGTTCATTGCCATCAAGCCATGCGGAAAGCAATACCATACATTCAAATGTGGAAAATGCAATACCATGCATTCATAGTTATCACTGAAATGTTTTAGCTTCTTCCTGCTAAAGGTTGTGATTGTCGCAGGTATTTGATGGCCTATATAGTTGAAATGCCATACATTATATATCAATTTTCATGGGAATACGATAGTGTCTATATAAATGTTACTACGCCTGAGCCAACAAATTGTTGTTGATATTGTGTTCCTTGAAGAAACAAAATTGATACATTCTGTAACAATAGGTCATATCTGAAACTTTTAATTTTGTATATTTCTCTTGATGTAGTATTTTCTCTTAGTTACATCATACGTTCCTGGATTAATTTTTTTTCATTTCATTGATCTTAAATGCAGGTCTCTGAACCATAGTTGCTTCAAAAGGATTAGTACTATTGGAAAAACCAATTACTTCCCCTACAACAACCATCTCTTTGGCCAGATCGTTCACATTGAGCCATTGATTAAGCTATAAGCCTTTTTCTAACTATCTATGACCATTGAGAGAAAACACTTGTTCCCATACAACAAGCTAGGAGTTATTTATATTTGTTGTAGTAAGGATGTTGTGCTGAGCCTGGGACTTGTGCAATAAGTTTCTATTTTTATTGTAATTTTACCTTTTATTGAAATAATAATTTTCTTAGTGTATTTATTATTTCCTAATTTTTTTTGTTGATTTTCCTTATTTTCTTGAATTTTGTTGATTTACCTTATTGTGTCATTGAATTTCCGGTTGCACACTTGCACTTGCAATGTCCAAAGACGGACCTATTGGGCACGGACAGTGCAAGTGGTGATCCGGTGGAACCAACCGCGGAAACTCCCGGACAGCATAGGGGAAGGGAGCAATGCTGACACGAAAAAAATGGGTTGTAATATAATTAGCCACATAAATCCCCCTGGTGCAGTGGCTTTCGTGCCTTGGATTTTGCATCCCTGATCATCCAAACTAGTTCTAGTGGAAATTTACAGGCATGAGGAGCGGAAGGGCGGAGTCAATGTGGGAGGAAGAGCTAGGCTAAGGCACGAGCAGTGCAAGAGAAAGAGCACATGTATGAAATTCCACGTTCACATGTTTGGTCATTATCTATTATCTAAAAAATGACATGTGTTTGGTGAAGTAATTAACCAACGAAGATCCCCGTGGCGAGCCCCAAGGGTAGGCCTGAGCGTTCGGGTTACCCAATTATTTCGGGTCGGTTAATTCGGGTAATGAAAATGGCTACCTGATTTCAGTCCCAAAAAACATTACTCGAAATTTTGGGTACCAGAGTGTATTACCCAAATTACCCAAACTAATTTTGGGTAATCAAAATTGATATCCGAATTTGGAATTGGGTACCTTGGGTTCGGTAATTCGAGTCTGGGTACGGGTATGGGTACTAGGTATCGGGTATTTTGCTCAGGCTTACGCAAGGGTTGGGGAAAGGGTGACGGATCGCTGCATCAGCAACATACTCCCTCCATCCCATAAAAGAGTGCAATTTTAGTTTAGTTTTTTAGGACAGATTAGTAGAGGAATGAAAAGACTCTAATACCCTTATTTGTTTGCCAAATGCAGTAAGTTTTGCCATGCAAATCAGATCTGACCACTTAATTAGAAAGGTAATTAGATCTATTTTCTAGGATTGCATTCTTTGTGGGATTTTTTCAAAAGCTAGAATTGCACTTTTATATGGGACGGAGGGAGTATGCACGAATGGTGTCAGCCACGGAAAAAAATGAGTGCACCTCGGGTGCACCACGCTGCCCATGCACCCCACACCGATGCATGTCACGTGGTAGAAAGAAAACATCCAACATCTATGTGAGCTGAATGTATCCATGTGTTGTGGGGCATGCATCTCCTATCTAGGTGCCTGATTTTAGGTGTTGTCTCAGACTACCGTCACATCTATAACTTAGCCCACGTGTCATGCATCAGTTTGGGGGTGCACAGACGGCATGCTGCACCCCGGGTGCACCCAGTTTTGTTTTGTCGACCACTACTCTATATCTCTGCCATGAATCTATTGTCAACCGAATGCACAAGGTCCTTCGAATGGTGTCACAATTGATTTTTAGTTTTTTGACTCACCTCAAGGTACATACACAATAATTCGTTCAGTACTTCTGTTTGTACTCAAGGATCCATTCATGCCTAAATTGGTCATTCCTAAAAGCACTAAGTATCTAACGGTGGTGACATGCAGCCATAAATTACTACGCCATTATTTCTTGCAATCCTATAAGTTGGAAACTTGGAACGGTCTTCTTTAAGTAAATATTGATAGCATTGCTCGGTTTACTGGGGTTGCTCTTTCCGTGAATTCTTGCTTGTAAGACTTCATTGACGTGGTAGTACTAATGATGTTTCTTTTAGACTAATAAATTGTTTGCACGAGGGGTTCAGTTCAAGAGTTCAGGTCATGCTTTGGTGTTTCTACTGTTTTTATGTTGTTTGGTTTGATCATGTTGCTTCTTTACATGAGGAGCTGAGTTTGTTGCACATTAAGGGTTTCATGGTGGGGCTGATGGACGAGGACCGTCGATGTTGCTACTATCTGGATTTTGGAAGAATACCAGTGGATATGAGAGCAAATGATCTAGGTTGTACCACTACCAATGATGTTATTCGTGCAGAGGTGTAGATTGGCGTGGGATATTGCAGAGATGTGCTGGACAAGGAAGCAGAGTGTTCTGCAATAAGGTCTTTTAATCTCAGTTTTGGTACTCAATTTCGTGAGTTTTCGGGTTGTTTCACACTCTGAAATTTCCGAATTTCAGGATGTGAATAGGAAGAAAAATTAAACAATAATTTTCTCATAATTTTAAAAATTTTCAACATGAATTTTCTTTACAGGGAAAATATAGTATAGAGAAAAGCCATTGTTTTTTCTAAATTAAATATATTGGTTCAGTGTGTTACATTCAGGCCGATGCATCTTGATGTTCATCAGTGCAAAAGGTTTCAAAATGAGTTTAGGTGCTGACATAGTCCTTTGAGAGTTCTCCAGCTTTTTCTGAATTAATTCTCATTTTTCTCAGAGCTAAATCTTTTTCTTAGAAGGCTCTATAATCCTTTTCATGACCTCCAAATATTTTATTTGGATACATCGTGTCCCAAACTATCTTTGCGCCATCATACTCCCCCAAAACTCTTTGAGCTTCTACAATTTTGTCATCACCAATGAACTCTGCGAATTCCTTGAGTCTATGTTTTTTTAAAGCTGAAAGCCATAAATTCTCCAAAATATGATCCACGTCATGGTTAATTTCTTTGCTCTCTCTCCCGGCCCATTCTTTTCTCTATTGCATTCAAGTGGATGC
This sequence comes from Cenchrus purpureus, assembly GCA_022644695.1. Lineage (NCBI taxonomy): Eukaryota > Viridiplantae > Streptophyta > Magnoliopsida > Poales > Poaceae > Cenchrus > Cenchrus purpureus. The sequence continues at coordinate 59,989,754 of CP053460.1, forward strand.
TAGCAGCCAAGATAACTCTACAGCTGCATTTTCGTTTCAATTAATTGGAGTTCTGCACGGCAAGGGCTCAAGGTCGGCCCAACGTGCTCTGTTACCCAGCCACGTGCTGCCCCTTATGTGTTTTGCCCAGTTTGCACCGGCAATAACACGTGCCCTAGCTCAATACCTTGCCTAGGTGCCGCCCGCCTCGCGTGTGCAGCGCTGCCGCCAGTTATCGCCGGAGCAGAGCCACGCCACCGGCCATCTTCGATTATGGTCGACAAGGTTAGATAATAGGCTAGATTTCAGCATATTTTAATTTCAAAATTAAATAGATATTTCAACAAAATATTTATTGTGAGTGAAACAAAACATGTGAGAGTGTTTAGGTTTAAACAACTATTGAACATAAACATATTCATGAATAAACAATTAATAAACATGACATAAGGGAAATCAAGAGATTTAGGGTTTACCCCAAAGCGGGGCGAGTGTTGGAGACACCCGGTGTGTTTTGTTTCACCTGAAATAGACATGCTATTTGTAGGGTGAAGCTTACACGAAGTAGTCGTACGAAGTCGGTGCATGAAGATGTTTGCAGTGTAGTCACTCGAACGACCTTCAGGAAGTAGTAGGAAGTAGTTGTACAGGGAGCGAGTAGTCACGTCAAATGCCTCCCAAAAACCTTATCGGCCGCCTATCCCGAGTAAGATCTTCATCAAGTTGAGGTTCCGGAGGCTCTGCTCTCGTCGGTACCGTGCGCTCGGTGTAAGTGATGGGAATGCGAAAGGCACAACAGACAAAGAGGGAGAAGGGAGAGATCTCCTGAACAGGAGTATCTGAGTGAATGGGCGAGTTGGGATGGAGGAGGGGCTCCTTATATAGCCGGAGGGGTGCAAACGTAGGGGCGCAGATCTGGATCTAATGACGCGGGTGAGACGTGGTTCATCGAACCTGGACGGCTGCGGGTAAGTTAAGCAAATCACAGTGTGGAATATTCTGAGGATTATTCTGGTTCATCGAACCTGGATGGCTATGGTTAAGGTAAGCAAAGCACCGTGTGAGATATTCCAAGGATTATTTCCTCCAACGACAAAAGGTGCTCCCGCCCCGCAACACATCATGTTCGTTTGTGACGGAGGCACGCTTGTGGCTCATCAGTCTCCTTATTCAACTTCACAAGTAGTGTACCTTTGATCTACCACATTAGTCGAATAAAGTCCTCTCCAAATACGCGTACCATATTATTCAATTTTCCCTAGCATTAATCTAACGGGCTTTAATTCTTTTAATTAAAATAAATGGCACAAGGCCTATTTATTCTAACAATCCCCACCAAGAATTACAAGCCACACTTAGAAATTCTCTCACTCCTCTTCTTTTTTGATATACGTGATGGAGACTGTTAAGTTGAACATCCACTAGGAACTTAGGCTACACTTATTCACAACTAAACAATGGACTATGCCTTGAATTGTCAGTTTTTAGCAAACAAGCTTGGCCAAAGCCCATTACTGATACTTGACCGCGAAAGTATCCCTATGGGTTGGAGCTTATGGGTCACACTTCGTGCCTCTTCATGAGTCTTCTAGAGATCACCCAAATATCATAGACTATGACTAGTAGTTGGACTCATATAGGTGTGCTCCTTATAGGACTATGTCTTTGCTTTCAAAGAAACACCTCCTTTGTTTCAAAGAAGCCACTTGGAACTCATTAAGGTATACACCATCCTGCCATACAGAATTGAAGAGAAATGCATCTTCTCATAGAGTGAGCCTTTTCAAAGGTTCTCTTCTCTCAGTCAAACCATAGCTTGTTTCACCGTCCTAATTCACGGAATCTACGATCACATAGGACAGGTTACCACTATGGAGAGACTCATGTGGGTCTCAAGCCCAGTTCCATATATGCATTGGCTATCACATTTCGTGAAAGTCCCTTTGTAAATTGATCTGCCAGGTTCTTAGTTGTGTGGATGTAATCCAAGGCTATAACACCGGTATTCCTCAATTTCCTGATAGACTTTAACTGCCTCTTGATATGTTTGGATGACTTCAAGTTGTCCTTTAAGATGTTCACCTTAACAATTACAGTTTGATTATCACAGTTCATTAGAATTGCCGGTATCGATTTTTCAACTATCGGCATATCCATTAGGAGTTCACGAAGCCACTCCTCGGCGGTGGCGTGTCTAATCGTGAGTTCGCTTTTTGTTGACCTGGTTAGGTTGGTCTACTTGAAAGACTTCCAGGAAACAACATCACCTTCAAGTGTGAACACATATACACTTGTGGCCTTCAACTCATCAGCATCAAAGATCCAATTTGCATCACTTTATACCTCCAAGACTTTAGGGTCTCTGGAATAGTGAATTCCATAGTTTATTGTTCCTACTAGATAGCACATCATCCTTTCTAGTGCACACCAGTGTTCACTTCCCTGGTTTGCAACAAACCGGTTCAGTTTACTAACTGCATATGCAATATCAGGTCTCGTAGCACTAGCCAGGTACATTAATGAACCAATGGTCAAGGGGCTCATAGTTGGAGTGGTAAAGGCCATCGGGGGCTCCACCGTGGTTCAAATCATGGGTGTGACACCATTTATTTTACTCCCCTACAGTATTCTTTCAAAAAAATTAATGAACCAATGATCTAGGAGTATTTCAGTTGATCTACCATTATTCTTTTGTTCTTTTTCAGAACCAAGCTAGTGTCATAAGGAGTTGCAGCGGGTTTGAAATCGTTGTATCCAAAACGGATCATGATCTTCTCAACGTAGTGAGTCTGTGAAAAAGACACCCCACCATTTTCTCCCTTTACCAGCTTTATCTTAAGAATGACATCAGCTTCTCCTAAACCTTTCATCTCAAAGCTTTGAGATAGAAAGTCCTTGACTTCCTTAATCACATTAAGGCTCGTGCCAAAGATAAATATGTCATCTACTTACAAGTACAAAATCACTCCTTCGCCTCCACCAAAATGATAGTACACACATTTGTCAGCTTCGTTCGCTACAAAGCCGACCGAGGTCAAAGTTCTATCGAACCTGTCATGCCACTGCTTAGGAGCTTGTTTGAGGCTGTTGACAGTGCAAAACCGTGCTCAAGTTCATCGCAAGCGTACGGGTGACTTGGTGCCTTTTTCACCAAGGAGGGTCCTCCCTAGATTTGTCAATCCAAGGATCGGAAGCAAACTCCTAAGGCTATCCATCTAATATAATGATCTAACCTATCATGAAGCGTTGATTGCATAAAGGTAACATACAAACACGAAGGGATGTATGGATCTCATCCATCTAGCCATAAAGGTAAACACCAAAGGGTAACCCTAGCCTATCGTCTTCTTGTTGCCGTTTGCCAAGGTGACAAACCAATCTAATCCTATACTATGATAAGGAATCGATATGGAGTAACGATATGGAGTAGTCCGATACGTTCATTCGCTTTCTCCTCCGTCTTGTCACTACGCAAGGATATTCATCACCGAGCGACAACCTCGGTCTGCACGATGTATCCGCAAGAGATAGACTAACCACCGATTAGACCTATTCCTACTAAAATATATGCTAGCTACACATATGGATAAAACACTCATCGATGTAGATCAAAGTAGGACAAGATATGATTACATCACCATCGAATGTTGAAGGTACAAATGACTGATGGAATTCAAGTCGTGGCTCGAACTCCACCATGGCTTCACCACGCGGGCCAACCATGGTGGCTAGGGCATGGCCTAGCCATCTCCTAGGCAACTCGAGGACTTGCGGTGGCCGTCGGCTTCCTCCCGGTGCTTCTCCGTGTCGGCGGCTCTCTGATGAATGGATGGATGTGGCGGCCGGAGAGGCAATTTATAGAAGCACCTAGGTCAAAGGGGCACCAGAAGAGGCCGGCCCGGCGGCCGGCCGCCGGCCGGTTCGGCCCGTTCGCTCCCGGCTTCTCGGTCAATTGTTGACTTGCTCCCTTCTGCATGTGGGCCCTTGACGTCGTCTTCTCCACGGTTTAGATAGAGCTCCTTGTCGCGCAAAGCATCTTCTATTCAGGTCCCCAGAGTTTCTGACTTCATGCTTGGTCCCTGGGCCATTTGGAGTCATGTTCATCATGTGTCTTGACTTGTGCCGGGCTTCATGATCTTCTCTTGAAGTGCTTGATGAACTTATCCCGAAAGTCTCCTCTTTAACGTTAGTTTCCTGCGTAAACAATAAACTCCAAAATAGACATGCAAGAGTGAACTTGATACCTCCGGAGGGTTAGTACCATTAGTTAGAATATCAAATATGTGCAAATGTTGACGGTAAACTCATAGCTAGGTGTACCAAAATCGACCGTCAACATACCCCATGCTTAAACCTTGCTCTCCTCGAGCAAGTCCAAGATCTTTGCTTGGAAATCAGCATTGCCTTCAATGTCTTCCCACTTAGTTATACACAACAAGACATATTGCTCTCTCAAGTATTTAGCATTTAAGGTTCAAGTTTGACTACTTCATTATGGAAGATAGACTATCATTAAAGAACATGCCACAATAAAACAAATATAGTGCTCTCAAACTTAAGCAAACTTTACCTTTACCTTGTTGCATCGTGAAGAGTTTTCAAAAGTTGCACATCTAACATAAGTGAGGTTCTCTTGCAAAAGCTCATGGAAACACTCATCTCGTCAAGTCACTCAAGCCTACACTAGATTATTCTCAACCTATTCTACTCATATATGAAAGTGGAAAGCTTATGTGGAGCTTGGTAGGTAAAACAATCCTAGCAAAACATTATACTTGAAATATTGTCAAACTAAGAGAGATCTATTGGAATTACCGAGACTAGTCAAAAGGCCATGGAAAATAAATGTTGGAAGAGAGAGATGGAACACACACATTTAGAAAGGTGGACATGTGCAAGTGGCAAATGGGTGATCCCAAATGAAGTTCTCATTATCGGATTGCACATGGTTGGAAAAGATTGAGTATGGACTTGTCTTCAAAGCTCTCTAAGATTTAAATGAAGCTAAAAAAATAGGAGCATTTTATTTTTCTCTTTTGTTTTTTCTTTTCTTATTTTTCTTTCTTCTTCTTTTCTTCTTTCATTTCTTCTTTTTTTTTATTCATCATTTTTATGCTCCTCCAACTTTTAAGCAACATAGTACTTGCTATAGTCCTCCCCATGCTTAAATGATTGCTCGTCCTCGAGCATAGAAGTGAGGGACCTATGGCTGCTAGAAGTACAAAATCCTTGTATTCCTTTATAAATCTTTTGAAATCTTCAAGGGCATCCTCCATGTCGAAACTCGCATGATCTTAGTTGCATTGATGAGTCCCTCCATATGTTATATGTCTTGAAATCTTGCCAGAAAATCTTCAGAAAATTCATCGAAAGATCATCCATACTCAATTTGGGTTGTGGTCAAGGAGGTAATCACAAAAAGATGTTTTGGGTTTAGGGTGGATGCCCGAAGTTTGTGAAATTTCAATGTAGAAACTCACAATGCATGGACAAAATGGCTAGCATGAAAAAGATACGCAAAGGAATGACCGACTTCTTAGTCTCACAATCAATCCTAATCCAACTCATCAAGATATAAGTTTGCAAACTAAAGGTTACATCATAAAAGTACTTGTATGTGTATAGGCTTTGGTAGGTAGAGCCTTGCAAGAGATTCACAAATGTAGATAGCATAATAATTTTAAATAAAACAAGTACAAGGCATAGGTCATAAACTTAAATCAAAGAGCAACATAAAGTATGTGGGTCTTAAAATTAGTCATTTAACCTCCACAAATGAAAGAGCGGTATTTAATCAATTTAAGTTCCTTTTAATAGAGAGCAAAAAGTCATGTCATATAAAACATCATGCAAGTAAAACAAAGCAACTTTCATCATTTTCCATAAGCAAGGCATACAAATGATATCATCGTGGTAAGCTCAAAAGAGATGGTGATTCATTTATTGAAAAACTAACAAACCTAGGTTGTCCTCCTAGTAGCCATGTTATTGATCAGAGATAAATACAAAGGTTGTTTATGGTTGAAAGCATATATGTGCAAGCATTTAGAAGGAGATGAACAAAGATAAAGTTAAGGCGAGTTACCGTCCTTTTATGCTCGTAGTGAAGTGCAGCGTGGCCTCCCCATGCTTAAGCATTGTGCTTAGCATGGAAAAAGAATGATGAGCATCTTGTGGTGAAGGTGATCCTTGAACTCCATGTGGCCTTCCTTTCGTCCTTCAAATCCTCCCCATGCTTAGCATGTTGCTAAGTGTGGAAGAACTTGAATCGCTTGTAATTCCCTATTGCCATGTGTTTGAAAATCATCTTCACTCTTCTTGCCTTTGTTGCTCATTTGTCCTTCAACTTCTTCTTATTATCATCAAGCCATGGTTCCAATCCTTCATCATATTCATCACCGACTTCCATCCCGTCCTTGTCGCCTCATCTTCCACAGATTTTCTTTTACTTCCAGAACAGAACATGTACTGAAACACCCTCCAAGTTGAAGTTCATGAAATTATCTTTCCAACGAGCCATCATACGCATGAAACGGGTTCCGAACAAGAGAGTTGTGCCTATTTTACTCCGTGATGCAATCTGTCCAAAGCTGATTTCAGACCGCGCGGCGCTCAATGTTTCCATATCTCCTTGTACGGGTCTTCAAAATTGATGATCCTTGATGCGTTGGAAAGAGGTTTGAAGGAGCTTCTGAATATTAACTTTTCTTCCATTGTACATCTCTGAACACATGCTCAAACTTGATGGAAACAACGACTTCCTCTCAAGCCTTGTAGATGACTAACGATCTTGATTGCATTGGTCAAGAACTCATGGGAACACTTCATCATGCCCGCAAAACAAATCAAATGCACATTCTACCCCGGGTGATGGTCGGGAGTAGCAACAATTGCCAACAAACCAAATGCATCCCTAAGATCTTAACTTGTGGCATAGCTTACTGTCACACCCGGTTTCCAAAACAAATCAAGTGCTACCTATATGTATGCCAGGATCTAGTTCCATACATATAGTGACTTCATTAGTGAATAACAAACAATATCACGTAAAGAAAGAGATTATCGATTTCTGGAGAATCCTTGGAAGCAAAGGCTCCAAACTTCACAGGCAAACGACTGGGGGTTGCGTACGCCTAGCACCATCTTCTGAACTTCATACACCTTCTTCTTCGAGCAGGGTGAGCACACTTATGGTTGGAGCTCAGCAAGTGGGGGAAGATGCAAGGCTATCAAGGATAGGCTAAGATTTTGCAGCGGTCAGCATTTTAATGTTGGTCAAATTTTATTAGCAAGCACCTAGTTACTAGATGTAAGTTCATACCAACCCACTTAAGCATTTAGAAAACATCTCATCTCAAAACCATAAGAAAACCACGATTTAATTTCCATCTTTAAGTTTGATTATCATGTGAGGGTCCAGGCCGCTCTTGACCGTGAGCACTACCGTTATATAATAGCTTTACACTCTGCAGAGGTTGTACACTTTCACCACAAGTCGCGTAAAAGTTCCGAAGAACTTTGAACCCAACCATGATGTGCAAAAGTAGGCACAATACCACACTTCCGAGGTGTGATTGCATAGGGACGCTACGAGGCCTTTACAAAGAGTCCTCCTATGTGTATTAGTCCATAGTAGCACGTCCTGAGGCTATCTTTCATACCCTCCTTCTACCCTCCACCCGTGTAAGCCTAGAAGAGCACTTCCGTTCCAATACCGTCAGTAGAAGAGTCATAAAAGCATTCCTCCGTACCCCAAGCTACTAATGCTAATAACCACACAAGACTTCCCTAATTAATTGGCCAAGACAGAGCCATATGTCTTGTGGTTGTACTGTTTTCCTGGGTGGTTCTCCATGTTCCAGTTAATTCATAGTATTCTTGTTTAAAGCATAGGTAGAAGGATGGTTAGGGTCACTTGCCTTTCTCCAACACAAAGTTAGTCTTGCTATTCTGCTCTTGCTCTTTGAAACTCTTGATCTTTAAGACTTCTGAACAACAGCTCGATCTTCTACTCGAAGCAAACTTCGGGTACAAACATGCAAAAGCAAACAAGCACAACTAAGAACAATACACCATACAAGGAAGGCTTAAAAAGAGAACAAGGTTCGGTTCTAGGAACGCAAACGCAAGAAACGCTGAGAACGGAACTATCGTTGAAAAGGTACATCTATCGAGAGATTTGTATTATAACACACAAAGATTATATGCTAGATATATTTTAATTGAATAAAGCAATGTGTATAGGCTATTTCAGAGAAATACCCTATTTAGAATTAAGCAAGTTATATTTTTATATAAAAGGTGATGTAAACTTAGTTCAATTTTATTTACAAATATTCAAGTATAACTTATGCAAATTAAACATTTAATTTTAGAAGAAGCATGTAGAACATCTAAGCGTGTACTTTATGTTTCGAGTTGAACTAAGCAAATTATAATTCAAAAACATATTTGTATTCATCTTAGTCAAATTAACATTTTATTAAGAAAGCTCGGGATAGCCTAAGTAGCTTTTATTTAGAAAGCAAATTGAATATATATTAACCAAATTAACATTTATATTATAAAAATCCGAAGCGTAACTCTAATTACATTTTATTCAGAAAACATCATTAAATAAGATTAGTCAATTTAACACAGGCTGTGAAAAACCGTTATATAGGCTCTAATCAAATTATTATTAAGAAAAGACATTTCAATAGATGTTAATCAAATTAATTTATGATAAATTCTCAAAACACATTTTATGTTGAACATCATGTCTAGCGCATATTTTATCATGAGACGGATCTAACGTAACAAGAACGAGCTTAAACGAGCTAAGATGTGAGATCTAAAGATTAAACAAAGGTTAGGGATCTAATCATGATTAACTATAGATTGAAAGGGCTATCAAAGAAGATCCCCGAGACACTAGAGATAACAGATAGATTGAAATAAAAGAAAAGAGATAGGCTATATTGCTGAAATTTACTCGAATTGTATTTTGAAGGAAAAACATGTATATGACATAAGCACTATGTAATGCTGACATCATAATGGTGTATGTGTACTGATTGCTTGCTTCCTAGACGTGTGTATTTGTCTATGGCAAACACATGCAAAACTTGAATTGAACAGGGTGCTAGTTCGTGGTTACTAGCATGTGTGGATTGTTGTGCCACTGTCCATGATGGTACTGATAAACAGAGGGAAAACATGTATGCCATCAGCTGCATGCAACACCTCGGCTTGCATCCTGTTGCTATGCATGCAGCGCTAGTAGTTTCTGTCAGGCACTAACAAACGGAAAAACGGAGACACCAGCTGACGATCGAGAATGATTCTAATTACCAGAGCATGGAGGTCGATGTTGTATGGCACTGAGGTAGAAGAGACGCGCCGCACAGCAGGGTGATGAAGACGAGACCAGGGTGCAGCTTTTGCGAGCCGGACGACGACGCTAAGACTCGGCGCTAGGCCATCAGGGGCAACTGTGGTGTACCAGCGGCAGATCACGACGGCCATGCATGAGCGTCTCGGTTGCGTGAAGAACACCTAGCAACGGATCAACGCCTGGCGATGCTTCGGTATGAACTATGGTCGGGTGATAACTGATGATACGATGGCACCACTCATCTGCAGTAGAGATAGACAAGCTTGACTAAGAAACTGATCGGAAGAAAGAAAGGAGGACAAGGAGACCGTGTGGAGGTGCTCACCGGCGGGAAAGGTCCTCAGAGGTGGCCGGATTCAGAGGCTGTCGGATTTGATGGAGACGGCAGACGGCGGTTCCGGCTCTGCGGCGGCGCTCCGGCGATGGAGGGATGACAGGCACCGACGGCGGGCCTTCGGCTTAGAGAAGAGGTGCTCCAGGTGACGTTGGCTTGCCCCCAGGTGGTTTGGATCATGATGCTTGTGGTGGCGTCATCTTGTTCCGGCGGCAACGGACGACGGGATGGCCGGAAACGGCAAGAGCGATGGACGACAGCAGCCGGCTCGGTGTCTGTGGCCGCCGGTGTTCCGGCGACGAACGGTCGACGGCGAGCAGTGGCGAACGTGCGGCTCGACGTCGTGGTTGAGAAGGTGTTCCGGCGGATCAGAGACGGCGGCGACAGGGGCGGAGCCACAGGGGGGGGCAGGGGCCTGGCCCCCCTAATACTCCCGCAAAACCATATATAATCTCCTAATTACTCTGCTAATTATATTGATTAGCATATGTTAATCGACTCACAAGTCTTATAAGCCAGCATTAGCTCATTCGGCCCATGCATTGTTCCCCGATTCCGTCCCGTGCGACAGCAACAACATCCTCTATTGTCTCCGTTATTTTTTAGTTTAGATTAAATAATTTGCAGCTGGCTGCTTCTTTCTTCTTTTTTTCTCAGATTACATGACTTTTTTATTAATCTTTGAGATCCAACTGATTCTGTTAGCTAATAAGTTGAAGAGACTAAAGACCCTTTAGCTGGGATAATCACTTTGTTGATCTTAATGTAAAAAATAATAATCAAGCTGTGGAACCAGATAAAATGAAATATCCAGAATTAGAACAAAATACACCTACACCGTTGCAAACTGAACAAGTTTGAACTAGTTGAAAATTTTAGAAAAAAATTTGTTCCTCTATCCGGTGCCTCGGCCCCTCCTATGTTCAAATCCTGGCTACGCCCCTGGGCGGCGAGACAGGGAAAACATGAGAGGGAGGCGAGGGGATCGCAGGACACAGGGGCTCTACCTCGAGCTTTATAGGGCCGAGGGAAGCGGAGGCGGTTCTAGTGACAGGGAGAAGGCGTGCAACAGCCAGCCATTGAAGGCAATTAAAGCCATGGTGATGACGACCGTTTCTGGTAGAGTGAAGAGGGCGGCGGTTGCGGGAAGATGAAGCGGAGGGGATGCGACGTGCGTCCGAGACGCGCAACGCGGAGACGCCAGGCGCGGCACGCACGTAATCTGGGCTGCTGCGGCGCACGGCAGGCAAACAGAGGCGGTCGAGGTGTGCGGGTAGGGGTGCACGGGCACAAGAGCCAGACGGGCGACACATGGCGCATGAGCACCTGAGCACGAGCACGCGGCTCGATCGGGTGGTGCGAGCAGGGACGATACGATGCGGCACCGGCTAGAGAGGGGAGAAAGCCTGACGTGCAGTGCTCGCACATAGACTGAGAGAAAACGGTGCGGTCGGGGAAGCGGATGGGTGCGCGTGAACTGACCAGCAAGGGCACAGGCGAGCAGGTGCGCGGGGAAGCCGAGCAGATGCGGCGGCGCACTGGAGCTAGGTAGCCAAGGGCGGAGGCCTAGCGCGCAGGCCAAGGATGGCCGGTGGCGGTGCATGGGCCCAAGTCCGGTCCGACTGGGGTGGAAGATGCCCCTATCGGGTGAGGCTCGACTGGCAGAGAGAAAAAGAAAGGAGAGGGAGAGATGGGACAGTGGCGAAAAAACGGGCCGAGCGAGCTGGGCTTTTCCGCTTCTGGGCCGAGCGGAGACAACGAGGGGAGGTGAGACGTGCGCACAGGTGGTTGGGGCGGAGTAGCACAGCCCGCGTCGGGGAGGCGAGCGGACGCATGATCGGGAGGCGAGACACGAGGGTGCCGGCGGCCGAGCGCGGGTTGGACGTGATCTGGACAGAGGTGGGGGATGGGCTTGACGGGCGGGACCCGTCTGTCGTCGAGATAGAGAGGGAAGAGTGGGAGTTGGACCGACTGGATGGGCCAAGGTGGAAAGAAGGCCGGCCGATGGGCTGAGCGAGAATTGAAAGAGAGATGTAGAGAGGATGGAGAGGGATTTGACTTTGATCTTTTTATGATTTTCAAAACACTAACTCAAACAAAACAAACCCAAAAGCAACCAAAAGAAAGCGACACTCATAGAAGCATTTTATTTATTTTAGAAAAACAATCAATATTTTTGTATACTAAATTTTCTGTAAAGAAAATAAATGTTGGTCAAATTTTAAAATTATGAGAAAATCATTATTTAATTATTCTTCCTATTAACATCCCGAAATCAAGAAATTTCAGGGTGTTACACTTACCTAGTAAAAAGAAAAGTAAGAACCTAATGAGTGTACGTGCGTGTAAGTGAAAAATGCAAATCAAAGGAAGGGACATAAACAAAACAATGTTTACACCAAGTTCTAAGCTCCATGCTTACAAAGTGGTTGCCAAACTTCTCCACCGCCATAAAGATTTATTAACCAAGGTCAAAACACCATGTTTATCCCAAGTTAACAATTCTTTATAGTGTAAGAGAGGTAGGGCGCATTGTGAAGTTTATAAACCAACCAATGCAATATAATTTAACAAGGCTTTAAAAACTCAAATGATGATTGTCCGCAATCAAGTCTAAACACCACGTTTGCACAAGATTACAAAAGAAAATGTCTCGCGCGCGAAGCACCATTATGGAAATAAAGCATTCATCAAAAAGTTTCGCGAAGAAGCCAAGCTAACCTATGCATGATAGAACAAAGGGGTTGATGCAAAATGCAAATGCAACAAGGGGTTAGTAAAAAGGGTTAGCAATGTTTGAAAAAGGCTTTCGATGTTGTTCCTTAATAATGACAAGCAAATCACTTTATGAGAGGTAGAGTCTTGTCAACAAAAGTTTTATCAAAAGACCTAAAACATGCTAACAAGGTTTTAAGGTAAGGCTTGTGGGTATCCTATATTTTTGGCTTAAGATAAGAATTTTGAAGAGAGGAAGTCAAGTATAGAAATTCTAACTAAGGTGGTTTTGGAAGAGAAGAAAAGAAAACAAGGGTTAGATTTTCAGATGAAAAACAAACCTATGGTTTTAGGATTACTAAAGGTATGAGGGGTTTTTCCTAAGGGTTTAGGATGAGATTAGTCAAAATTTTAATTAGAAAAGGGATAGAGATAGACTTTGTCGACTTGACATAAGTCGATTCCCCCTTTTGTTGGCTTGGGTTAGGTGTGGTTTGATAGGAAGGTTTAGGCAAAGATGTTTTTTTAACGGGATGGGTTATAAAAGATGAGATGCAACATGCAACACAATACAAAGGTGGAGAACAAAGTGGAATGAAGTGCAACATGATATGAATGAACAAAGAGGTATGACATGATATGGTGGTGATCTAAACCGAAAGCAAAAGTTAGCCTAAGTTAACTAGCCACAAGTTTAGAATCAAAAGGGATCATGCTTCATATTTCTCTCTAAAGACACAAATAAAAAGACTCTAAACACTAATAAGCACACAAAAAAGTGGTCTACAAGTTTTCCAAAATCAAGTAGCATAGTGCTCACTCAATATCTATTTAAAGCATACAACATGTGGTTGTGATATTTATTAGAGCATTGATACGATGTTACTTGAAGTTTTCAGATAAAGAACACAATGTAGACTTGTCATAGTTTATATAGATATATAAAAAGATCGGGTTGCCTCCCGCAAAGCGCTTCATTTAAAGTCATAAAGCTCGACTTTCTCACGTACCTTTTTATTGTCGTGAAGTCATGGTTCTTTGTGCGAGAATCCAAAGTAGCCATGCAGCTTGATGTTGCCTTATGAAATCGGTCGTGGTTCGCTTCCAACATCATCATGTGTTGAGTGGTGCCTCTTGTGTCTTCATTCATCCAAGCTCTAGAGGGTTTGTTTTAGTCCTTAGGTTCTGAATTTCATCATGTACGTGTTGTGGAACCGTTGCCCCATCTTCTCTTTATTGACACCATGTCCATCTCCTCTATCTTGTCGTCATCACCTTGTTGCTGCCTCTTCTTCATGGATTTACCTCTGCATCCAGAACAGAACATATACCAAAATATAGTTCTATTGAAAAATTTATAAAATTATCTTTCCAACGGGTACTGATTCGTCTTAATCGGAGTCCGAATGAGGGAGCTATGGCTGTTTCACTTCAGCACTGCTTGCTGTCCAGAATTTCAGCACGTGCAACCTTCGGTGATTCGGCCATATTCGCTTGTAGGAACCTCCAATTGCCTTGCCGCTTGATTTGTTGGAACGTATACTTCATGGGGCTTCTGAAAATCCAAATTTATCTAATGCTTTCTACTGAGGCTCATGCAAACATCGTGATGACATCGTTATCCTTTCGTCCATCGATCCGGAGATGTACGTGTGGTCTTCATCTTGTAGTCTTTTAGGGCACCATGTCACCCATCCCTTGGCTTCAAAAGTCATTACCATCGCTGCATGAGCATGATGGTAATGAAATCCTTCTCCATCATGCTTGACATGGTCGTTTCCGAAACCTATAGCTCGAACATACAAACCTCCAAAAGAAATTAGTCTAAAAACTTAATTGACACTTAGGCATACCTTGTTCATCTTTGTTTGCTTCGGGTGGGGGCTCGATAGTGGATGTTGGGCCACTAACCAAGGTTAGCACCTACCACTAAAGAGCAATTCTTTGCGTAGCCATTAACTTGGTTGAGCGAGGTTGGACTTGGCGAAGTCCGAATGTTGAAAACTTCTCGAGTTCTTTGTGTCTAGGGTTTTACCTGTATTCAAGGACACAAGCAAGAAATACAGGGTATATGCAATACTAATAAAATTAGGGTTAGTTAAAAAGAAAGATAGATCGCCCTAGGGTTCGAGTTGCCGATCCCCGGCAACGGCGCCAGAAAAAGGGCTTGTTGACGGTGCAAAACCGTGCTCAAGTTCACCGCAAGCGTACGGGTGACTTGGTGCCTTATTCACCAAGGAGGGTCCTCCCTAGATTTGTCAATCCAAGAATCGGAAGCAAACTCCTAAGGCTATCCATCTAATCTAATGATCTAACCTATCATGAAGCATTGATTGCATAAAGGTAACTGTTGACGGTGAATGTTGGTGCTCCAAACGTATTCGTTACACTTTGGTTTGAGCTCGATTATGTAACTAACCCGCCACTAGGCATACTAATGATATAACAAGTTCAACTTCGTATGTGTATTGGAAGTGTTGTGTTTTTGCAGGAAAACATGGACAAAAGGGACGGAGTCACGACAAGTTCAAAGGAGCAAATGAGGAGTTCCGTTCGTGTTCGAGTGCAAGGTGAAATCACTTGCAAAGGTGGCAAGGACCAAGGTGCTACGACGGATCATCACCGAGGACTGAGACGTAAAGTTCGGACTTCATGCGAGAAGACCTCCTATCTTGATCGTGGGGATTACGACCTCAAAATGACACAAATGAAGGGGGCCAAGTGCACAATGTCAAGATGAGCGGCGGGGAGAAGGATGGGCCCGAACCGGCCCAGAAAGGGCCCAGGCCGGCCGGCCTAGTCGGATCGGCCTAGGCCGTTTTTGTGGCGATTCGGCCCGCCCTTTGACCTAGTCGCTCCTCGGTCTATTAATATCTCCCTCCTCCGACGGTCGCCGCATCCAATCATTCTACCGACGCCATTCACCAGAAAACCGCCGCCGCAAGATGAGGGAGAGAGTTGGATGAGCTCGTCGCAAGGATCAATGCCGGTGGAGGGAAGGAAGCAAGAGGAGGACTCCAAGCGGCCTAGGGGTGTTCCCAAGCTTCATCACCGCCATCTTCATCGACGACGTTCTCCGGAGTCTCCATCACCCCTATGTGCTTCAATCTATGTAAGATGATGGGGTAATGCCTCCGTTCGTCCCTAGGGTTAGATGGATGCATGATATGTAATCTATACATGAATCTTATGCCTATCAATGCTTTATGGTCTATGTCTTCGCGAATGCTTTCTTTACATATGTTTGCGCAACATGTGGTCTTAGTAGGGTTTATGGTAATCGTGGTGATTAGCTTAACCCTATGGATGCTTAGGTATAAATGTGGTTATACGTGAAAGTGTTTGATTACCTGCGTAGTGACAAGATGCGGTGGAGGGAAAAGGCTTAGGTGACAACCGCTATGAAGCTAGTGAAGGCAACACCCTTTTCATGTAGTAGATGCATGTTCATGAGATCCTAAACCCTAGGGAGGGAACGCTTATCTAACTTAATCTCTCTCTTGTGTCCACCCTTTGCCATCTAGTTTAACCTTAGATTTCTTAGATTAACATAGGTTAGATTGTCTTTACCTTTAGATTAATACCCCTTTCAAAGGTTTTCCATCAACTAGATTAGTACTTGGTTAAGCGCTAGCAATCCCCTTGCTCCGCGGATTGACAAGAACCTTGGGGTCACCCTGGTGAAAAAGGTGTAGGTCCCAGACGCTATGATCAAGGTTGTTACGTGTTTCAACCATCAACAAGCCCCTTTTTCTGGCACCGTTGCCGGGGAGCAAGCCAGTTTGCTACGTTTAATCTTGTATTAATTTTGTTGATCACTAACATCTAACCATTATTTTCTAGAAAAGTTCTTTTGTTTTGTTTTTCTTTCTATTTTCTTGTGCCTAGATGTATTTGTTCACCTCACCTTTGGATGATGAAGAAATGTCGCTAAGGGAGCTAGCAAAGCCGTCAATGGAGGACATTGAGATACAAAAATCAGATTTGACGCTTGCTACAACCCACTACGAAGTGAAGCCTAGAATCATCAAGTTAGTAGCGACAAACCCCTTCAGAGGATTGGAGGATGACAACCCATATAGACACATTAAGGAATTCACGATGATATGCAACACGGTGCAACAAGGAGTTCCGGCCGCTTGGTTCAAGTGGAATCTTTTTCCGTTCTCTCTCGAAGATTGATCTTTTTCCGCTTGTTTGAGGTTGTTGATGGTGCAAAACCGTGCTCAAGTTCACCGCAAGCGTACGGGTGACTTGGTGCCTTTTTCACCAAGGAGGGTCCTCCCTAGATTTGTCAATCCAAGGATCGGAAGCAAACTCCTAAGGCTATCCATCTAATATAATGATCTAACCTATCATGAAGCGTTGATTGCATAAAGGTAACATACAAACACGAAGGGATGTATGGATCTCATCCATCTAGCCATAAAGGTAAACACCAAAGGGTAACCCTAGCCTATCGTCTTCTTGTTGCCGTTCCGGCCAAGGTGACAAACCAATCTAATCCTATACTATGATAAGGAGTACACTCGATATGGAGTAACCCGATATGGAGTGGTCCGATACACGTTCATTCGCCGCTTTCTCCACCGCATCAGTCACTACGCAAGGATATTCATCACCGAACGACAACCTCGGTCCGTGCACTACAATGATGTATCCGCAAGAGATAGACTAACCACCATGATTAGACCTATTCCTACTAAAAACATATGCTAGCTACACATATGGATAAAACACTCATCGATGTAGATCAAAGTAGGACAAGATATGATTACATCACCATCGAATGTTGAAGGTACAAATGACTTGACGAATTCAAGTCGCTCGAACTCCACCATGGATTCACCACGCAGGCCAACCATGGCGGCTAGGGCATGGCCTAGGCCATCTCCTAGGCAACTCGAGGACTTGGCGGCGTCGCCGCCGGCTTCCTCCCTTGCAGCTCTCGGCTCTCTCGATGAATGGATGGATGTGGCGGCCGGCGGAGGAGGCAATTTATAGAAGAGCACCTAGGTCAAAGGGCGTCACGAACCGGGCCTAGAACAGGCCAGGCCGGCCTTGCCCAGCCAACCGTGCCAGTTGGCTCGGTTGCCGCCTCGACGCTTCGGTCAATTGTTGACTTGCTCCCTCTCGCATGTGGGCTCTTGACGTCGTCTTCTCCACGGTTTAGATAGAGCTCCTTGTCGCGCAAGCTTTAGCATCTTCTGTCGTGTCCCGAGTTTCACGACTTCATGCTTGGGTCGGCCATTTGGAGTCATGTTCATCATGTGTCTTGACTTGTGCCGGGCTTCATGATCTTCTCTTGAAGTGCTTGATGAACTTATCCCGAAAGTCTCATCTTTAACGTTAGTTTCCTACGTAAACAATAAACTCCAAAATCGACATGTAAGAGTGAACCTGATACCTCCGGGGGGTTAGTACCATTAGTTAGAATATCAAATATGTGCAAATGTTGACGGTAAACTCATAGCTAGGTGTACCAAAATCGACCGTCAACAGAGGACATAAAGACACTTCACCAGCTTAGAAAAAAATCCTTCTTGACCCTTTACTACAAATTTGTGAGGATGATCCATATAGATCTCCTCTTCCAACTCTTTGTTTAGGAAAGTTGTCTTAACGTCCATCTGATGAACGAGAAGACCATGAGAAGCTGCTAGAGAGAGTATCACTCGTATGGTGGTCAGTCGAGCAACTAGTGAGTAAGTATCAAAGAAGTCTTCTCCTTCTTCCTGGGTGTAACCCTTGGTCACAAACCTAGCCTTGTACTTATCAATAGTACCGTCGGGCATAAGTTTCTTCTTGAACAACCACTTGCATCCCACAAGTTTGCACTCGTAAGAACGTTCAACGACCTCCAAGTACCATTTCACATGATAGAGTTCGTCTCATGCACTCCTCACTGATTTCTTCCAATAGTCAGCATCATGACAGGAGTAGGCCTCTTCAATGGTCTTAGGAGTGTCATCCACAACACATCATGTCCGTCTGCTCCACACGGAATGTCTCGTCTCGACTCGACACGTCTCCAACGGCAAAAGGTTCGCATGCCCCGCAACACATCACGTCCATCCACTCTGCCCGTCACAGCCTCGGCCCGGCAAGGCGAGCAAGTGCGCGCATCTGGCTCACCAGCCTCCTTATTCAACATCACAAGTGGTGTACCTTTGGTCTAACACATAAGGTAAATAAAGTCACTACGTGAAAACCTCAAATAGGTCATGCAGCATTTGTAACGGGCCCTTAACATCCATTACATGCACCCATATCTGTAACGGTTGTTGTTTGGCGCCCGTTACCTATAAGCGCAGCAGGACGACCCCGGGGTTCGCCACCACAACGCCCTTACCAATGAGGACTTCTGGTAACGGGCTTCTTAAACGCCCGTGACATGAATTTTGTGTAACGAACGTTAAAGCGAGTCTGTTACAAAAGTAAAAACTCTCGGTAACGGGCTCGTGAAATCCGTTACCGATCAATGCCCTATCGGCAACGGGCTCTTTAAGTCTGTTACTGATCATTGCCTATCGGTCACCGGCTTTAAAGTCTGTTACCGATAACTTTCGTACCGGAGATGCATGTTTGTTAGGATGCATCTCCTTTGATGGCGACCCAATTGGATACGCTCGTTCATTAAGACGCGTCTCCTTTGATTGCCACCCAGCGTCACCTTTTTTCTCACATCTAAGGATGGCAGTTTTACCCACGGGTAAGGGTACCCGCGGGTACCCTACCTTATTGGGTAAGGGTAAGGGTATAAAATTCTACCCACGGGCAAGGGTACGGTATAAAATTCTACCCATGGGCAAGGGTAAGAGTATGAAACTCTACCCGTGGGTTACCCAAGGGTACCCGCACTAAAGAAGTCCATAAAAACATTTGATCCAAGTAGGCCCATATATCCTAACCCTAGCACATCCTTTCCACCGCCGCGGCCAAGTGGCCCGCATTGTGCCTTAGTGCCTTGCCTTGTCGCCTCTCTCCCGAGCCCCACCCCTCCCCGACGCTGCCACTCGAATTTTTCCCCGTAGCCGGCCGCGCCGCACGAGCACGACTCCCACGCCCGCCGCCGCCGCCGCCACAAACCCCCGCGCCGCGCCCGCCGCCTCGTTAGTCACCTCACCTGGCCGGATCCTCGCTCTCAGCGCCGCCACCCTCACTCACCCTACCGAACCTTATCTTATGTTGAGATGTTGTAATTTCTTATTTGACTTATTTATGTATCAATATGTGCGTGATTGTGAAATTTGAGACTTATTTAGCTATCAAATTATTATTGTACTCTTGGATATGAACGTATTGACATGTTTAATGTTAATACCAGTGGTACCTTTACCCTCGGGTACCACAGGGTAAGGGTAAGGGTAAGGATTCCTACCCGTTACGTTTGGCGGGTAAGGGTACAAAATAGATAAACAGGTATGCCAATGGGCGGGTAAATGCTTTACCCTTACCCTTACCCTACCCTACCCATTGCCATCCTACCCACATCGGAGATGCCCAATGTTATTGTGCGTCTCTATCTTCGCCTTCCGACACCACTCGCTCTCTCTCCTCAGAAGGCCACTCGCATTCCGACAACACTCGCTCTCTCTCCTCAGAAGGTCACTCGCTCTCTCTCCTCAGAAGTCCCCGCCGGTCTGCCCCATTCGCCGCCGCCAGCTACGCGTGCTCTGAGGATCACACTCTCTCCTCGAGCCGACGCCGTGCAGCCGACGGCCGCGGCGTGCGTGGCCGAAAGGGCCAGCCGGACGTCGACCGCAGCGTCATCCAAAGCAGACACCTCTGTATCACCTCCCCCTCAGGCTCGGCGCCATCCTCCGCACTGTCAACGCGACCGCGACGCCGCCTCCGATCCTCCTCCTCGATCGCGCTCGCCTCATAGAAAGTCCTCGTCAAGGTGGAAATTAATTGCCCCCTTTTATTGAAATTCTTCAGCTATCCTAATCCTCTTATATTATCAGTTTTTTTGTATGATGAATTATGCT
Source organism: Cenchrus purpureus (assembly GCA_022644695.1). Lineage (NCBI taxonomy): Eukaryota > Viridiplantae > Streptophyta > Magnoliopsida > Poales > Poaceae > Cenchrus > Cenchrus purpureus. Next base: position 60,010,149 of record CP053460.1, read on the forward strand.
CATTTGGTGTATGAAAATTGCAGATGGCGGCTGCGGCTTGGGCTTGGATGTACAGATAGCCCCAAGAAGATTGAGAGAATTTCTTAAGAGGGGTCAATGATTTTCTAAATCAAGCAGAGGCGGATATGAGAAACTGTGGTGTTCAGGCAATGCTTTGCCCCTGTATAGATTGTCTCAACCATAAGAAATTTGGACAATGGGAAATCATTTTTCATCATTTGGTCACACGTGATTTCACAAAAAATTACACGCGTTGGAATAAACATGGTGAGGAAGGCCTTAATGAACTCGAAGCAGGATGCCTAAATGAAGGTGAAGTGCGACACCATACTACCGACCATGATGAAGACCTTGATGAAGGTGGAGTTTTTGAGGAAAATGAACCATTCCCACCCAATGTGATGAGGCCTGAGGATATCATTGATCAAGAAGTTAGGGGCTTCGATGATGGTGAGGTGTTGCAATGTGTGCACAATGTTGATCAAATGTTGCGGGATGTTGAGTTTCAACGAGTGTACACACCTTCAATTAGCGGTGAGCAGTTCATTGAAGACTCAAAGAAACCCTCTATCCCGATTGTGTACTCTCGTCTTTCTGGTGATCTAAAACTTCTGCAGCTTAAGGCAGATCATGGTTGGAGAAATAAAAGTTTCAAACATCTATTGGATGTGCTTAGAGACATGCTATTTGAAGGAAACTAAATAGCCGAGTCTGTCTATGAGGCGAAGAAAATAATTTGTCCTCTAGGAATAGAGGTTGAAAAAATCCATGCATGCAAGAACAGTTGTGTATTGTTCTGTGAAAATTATGCAGACCTTGACAAGTGTCCCAAGTGTGGCTGCGATCGGTACAAGAGGAAAAAGGATGGTGGAGATGATAATAATGCTGGTGACGAGAACGAGCCCGTAGAGATCAAAGGCAAGTAGAAGCAGGCTAACAGAGGGGCTCTTGTGAGGGTGGCATGGTATTTTTGTATCATTCCTCGCTGAGAAGATGGTTCGCAACACGAAAGGAGGCCCAATTTTTGTGTTGGCGTGAGGAAGGCCGAAAGAAGGAAGATGGCAAGTTTAGGCACCCCGCAGATGTAACACAATGGGGTAACATTAATTCCCACTTTGCGTGGTTTGCTAAAGATGTAAGGAGCATACGGTTTGCTATGAGCATAGATGGCGTGAACCCATTCGGTAACCAGAGCTCAACACATAGCACCTGGCCTATCGTGCTGTTATTGTACAACCTTCCACCTTGGTTATGCAAGAAATATAAATATATGATGCTGACAATATTGGTCTCTGGGCCAAAGCAACCTGGCGACCATATTGATGTCTTGATGACTTGAAGACACTGTGGAAGCCTGGTGTGAAGGAGGTTTGTGATGAGTTCAAGCGTGAGGAGTTCACAGTGTGCGCCATGTTGTTCACCACCATCAACGACAACCCGGCTCATCGCAACCTCTCTGGCAAGAGTAAAAGGGCTTGCCCACACTGCTTGGAAGATACTTGCTCAGTGTGGCTAAGAAATTCAAAGAAATTTGTATTTATGAGGCACTGTCATTTCCTTAGCAAGAAACTTGCATACCGGGCCATGGATTGTCAGTTTGATGGGAAAAAGGAGGATCGAGAGGCACCGTTGCATGTGACTGGAAATCTGGTCCACTTGAAAGTCAAGGATGTCAAAACTATCGAGGAGTTACCCAAACTGACTGAAAAAACCCTTGGCAAAAGAAAGAAATGAGATGGTGAAGAAGAAGGAATGTGGAACAAGAAATCAATTCTATGCGAGCTGGAGTATTGGCCGATGTTGGATGTGCGTCATTCGATTGACAACATGCACGTCAAGAAGAATGTGTGTGAAATTACTTATGGAACATTGCTACAACAGAAGTCCAAAGGAAAAGATCATAAAATGCAAGGGAGGATCTTAAAGATCTGAGCATTAGGCCGGAGTTCTATGCAGAGGAAACAGAGACGAGGACGGACCTTCCCGTTGCTGCAACCACCTTGTCAAAGGCAAAGAGAAAAGAATTTTGTGAGGTTTTTTTATGGTCCCTTCTTACCTATTTGGTACTGCATTAACTTGTCATTTTGGTACCTCGATGCAGTGTGCTCAGCAGCCATCGCGGTCCTCTTTGTGTGGATTCCATATGCCATTCAATATGTTAAGACTACTCGATGACATACCTGACATCAAGAAGGCTGCTGTAAATAGATAATAATGTTCAGCCTTGTCTCTGCTCATATTCTCCATTTGATTTTAGAAACTGATTTCTACTTGTATTCTCATAATGATTGTATTTTGCAGGATTTCAAAGTTGTCGTAAATGTTTCTACAGAAGATCTAAAGCCAGTCTGGGATATGCAGTCCGAGTGCATCCTTCAGGAGACCGTCAACCGAAAGGGCAACTTCTATAATGGTGCACCGTGAGTTCATTGTAGCCAGAAACTTGAAACTTACTGCATTATTCAGGCTTCTTTAGTCAGGTGTTCTTGCCTGAGAAACCTGCTTGGCTTGCTTGGTTGGGGTCAGATGTTGTTGCATGATTCAGTCAGTTTTCTCATGACTCCATCCAAACAAGCCTTGATGAGTAACTTGAAACTTGATGTGATCTTGCTTGTCTATAAATGTGATCTTGCTTGTCTATATCTGTGATGTGAGAATGTGTTTGTGATGTCTCCTTGCTGTGGTGGCTGCCATATCCTGGCTGGTTCCAGCTAGGCAGGATGCAGCCCCTGATGGCTACCAAATCTTGGCTGGTTCCAGGATGCAGCCGACAAGCAAACACGTTACTGTAGGGGTGGCCTACGTATCTATAACGGGCGTTAATTAAAGTTCGTTACAAAAACTGATCAGTGAGTAGCGGGCTTCATTTGGAACGCCCGTTACAAACATGCCAACAATGTAACGGGCAGCATAAAAGCTCGTTACCAATACTGACCGGTGGGCCCCAGAACTTGTCCCTTTCGTCGAGATAGAGGAGACGCGGGCTCACAGCAAGCGTCTCCTTTAGTTGCGACAAAGGAGACACGTGTACACAAAGACGTCTCCTTTAGTCGAGGCGAGGAGGCAGCCACACGTCTCCTTTCGTCGAGACAGAGGAGACGCGCGTGAAATAGACGCATCTTATTTCGTCGAGACAGAGGAGACGCATGTTCACAGCACACGTCTCCGATGTTAAGTTTATGTAATGGGCTCTGCTTTGCTGCTTGTTACCAAAGTTCCCTGTGGGCCTATAGAAACAGTCATTTCACGTAACCGATGACTAGTTGTGGTAACGGTCGTTGGTTGATGCCCGTTACGAACACGTGTTATCAGTAACGGGCATCAACCCGTTATCTTATCTTTCTTCACTTATTTGTAACACTTGATCGGTAACGGGCGCTTTGCCCGTTACTAAAGGTCATCTATGCCTGTTACCAAAGTGAGTTTTTCATGTAGTGAGACCTCTCCATATACTCGTACGGTATTATTCAATTTTCCCTAGTATTAATCTAACGGTTTTAATTCTTTTAATTAAAATAAATGGCACAAGGCCGTCCCGTGATCTACTGGCCGTCATTCTCATTTCACCACCCAAGTCGTCGGTCGCCAGCAAATTAGCTTGTAGTCCAATGATAAAACGGTCTAGTGGGACGCTACCCACTAGGTTTCAATCCTAGTGCTCGCACCTTTTCCTGAGATTTCCCCAGGATTATCAGCGTTATGCGTTAAGTAGTAAGCGGCGTTCCCGTCGACAACGAGACGTCAAACGTGGGAGCGTCTGCGTTAAATGTGGGAGCGTCTGCGTTGTACTGTGTTTAATTTTTTTTTAAAAAAAATGTCGGTCGCCATCACGCCAAGATTGGATCTCGGTCCACCATTGGAACAACCCATGGCGTGAGGGCACCGCCGAGCGCTGCGGAAGCTCGCACTGTCGACGATCTCGCCGCCTGCGTCGAAGCCAGCGTCTCTTGATGAAGCCTCGCGACGACAAGCTGCACCCTTCCATGTATTCGCCGCCGACCAGACTCCAGCCATCAAATTCCGTCCTTCTCCATTCATGGTGAGCACGCCATCTTGATTGTCGTCCTGCAATCGTTCCGTTTTAATGCTCACACACATCTTTCGTCTCTAAGTACCGTCGCCTGCTGTTGCTTTTTCATGCAGTCGATCTGCAGTGCAGGGACCTGGCCGATCATGCAGTAACCTTGCAGCTGCTCGACCCCCTCCGTGGTGGCCCAGTTATATGCATCACTCCCACGATCGCGCGCCAGCAGGGCCGTCGATTGACCGGCGCAACCTGCGCGACGTCGCCGGACCGCCCATTTGTGGGGGCCGCCCAAATCTAAGCCTATTAATTACTCTAGTAATTAAGCCACTAAAGCCCATCAAGCCCCAAAGGCTACGAACACAGGAAGCTAGGAAGGAAAAACGAAGGGTCCCGACGTCGCCGAATTGCCGAGAGACGAAAGCGACGACGATTTCTTTTCCGGTCTTCCCTCTGCACTAACGCTGCAGTCGCCGCTTGGCACTCGCCTCGCTGCTCCCCTTTGATCACGTCTCGGCAGTGGGCAGTCGCTGCTCGACATTCATCGACTGATCGACGTCGCAGTCTGCTCGCCGTTCATCAGGTGATCACTGATCTGATCTGCAATATAATTTTACATTGATCTCGATTTGCAATTTTGCATCTGCTATTTTCTTGAACGGTCAACCCTCTTTACCGATAAGTGATCACCAATTCACCATGAAGCATGAAATACATATTTATTAGTTCTATTTTGGAATTATGAACAGGCCGGCCATGAAGATATAATTGAAGATTTCATTTCGAACAATACTAGACAAATGTTACTTTTTAATAGAAGCTAAAGAAAATTGGGTAAGCTTTTTACTTCTTTAGCATGACTTAATTCTTATAATAATTGTATTATGAAATATGAATATATCTATATTATTTACTTTTTATAATATAGTTATAGGGTCACCATTTGCGTTCCGCACCGTAACCTCATAAATTTAGGGACTACCCTGCGCGCCAGTCCCCGTGTTGCCGCGAGTCGTGCCAGCAGACGACGTTCTCTTGGTTGCCGTCCGTCTATCGTCTCGTCACCGTCGACGGCGTCGGTGAGAACCTCCGCATGCACCTTTCATTCTGTCGTCCGTCTCACCATTCAATGCAACAGCTCCATGCATGTCTCTACGTATACGGCCATGGCCACCATCTTCCCTGTTGCCGCATTTATGTTTAAGCACTTTGGTGATGTCATGCTTGCCACATGCTTAAGCAATAATCATTCTTTTTGTTCCAATCTGCATGCATGTATGCACCACCAACATGCAACTTGATTTTTAGCCTGTTCATCATTTGCGTGCAGCTTCACCATCATGTTTAATAGCTATCCTTTTATTCTTCAAATCCATATCTTATTTAGTTCAAATTCCAAATTCAGCAAATCCATATCTTATTTAGTTCAAATTCCAAATTCAGCATTTAGCGCTTCTTGAGTTCACTTGTTCCAAGTAGTCGATTCCTATCTTTTAGTGCCCATTGTTGGGAAATTCAGGTTCGATCACTAGTTCTTTCAGTTAGTCGTTTTGGTTTTAGCTGAAAAATAAAGGAGCTCTTGTCTGTTAAGAGCGCGTTCATGTACAGGCCCTTCGTGGCTTCTTTTTTCTGTTAGCTAGAGTCCTAGTCTTCAGGGATAAGCTCCGGTGGCGGTGAACGGGTCTCCAGGACGTGGGATGGCACGGCCGTAGGTGGAGCGCGAGAATCGCAGCGTCGTGGCGAGTTGTGCCACTCGTTTTGCTTGTAATCAACGTGTCTTTATATTGCAATAGAGTCTGAAAACGCTGTGGGTTGTTACGGCACAAAAGCTCCCTGTGTTCCTGAAATTCTTCAGTGTTCTTTAGGGTTCCATTAGCTTGTGTGCGTTCCAGGTGATCCAAGGCGTGGTGCTGATCTTCTCCGGCGACGGGCGCACGGGAGGGGACGACTACACGTGGAGCGGTTACGACCACGGGAACGCGATGTCTTCGCTGCCCAACTTCGGCGGGCACTCGAGGACGCCGCACGGGAGCCGGCGACAGTCGCCGTCGCCGCCACGGCGTAGGGGGCGCCCGAAGTGGCGCGACGGCACACTCGTCATCGAGCGGACGGTGGAGAAGCGCATCAAGGACATCGGCAACGCCAAGTGGCCGATGCTCACCAGAACCAACTACGGCGCGTGGGCGGCGATGATGCGCGTCATGCTCAAGGCGCACTATCTCTGGAACGCCGTCAATCTTCACGACGCCGACGAAGACGACAACCAGATGGCCCTGGAAGCCATCTGCAAGGCGGTGCCTACGGAGATGGTGGAGACGATGGCCGACAAGTCCAGTGCACACGCCGCCTGGGAACACATCAAGACGGCGAACCTCGGCGTCGAGAGGGTACGCGTGGCGAAGGCAACCACGCTCCGCAAGGAGTTTGACTCTCTCTCCTTCAAGGATGGGGAGACGGTTGATGAGTTCGCCATCCGCATCGACGGGCTGGTGCAGCAGCTGCTGACCCTCGGCGATGAGATCGAAGAACCAACGGTGGTGCGCAGGTTTCTCCAGGCGCTGCCGAAGCACTACCACCAGATTGCCATGGCGATCGAGACCCTCCTAGAATTGGGGGAGGTCCCGATTGAAGAGCTGGTTGGGCGTCTCAAGGCGGCGGATGAGCGGTACGGGCTGACCGGCAGCGGCGGCGGCGTTGCACAGCTCAACCTCACCGAGGACGAGCTGGTGGCGCGGGTGTCCAAGAAGCTGCAGATCAACACTGACAAGGGAGCGGGAGGATGTAGCGGCTCGTCGGGAGGCCAGCTACGTGGACGTGGAGGCGCTCGTGACAAGGCCGGCCCCGGTGGTCCGAGAAAGAGCGGGGAAGGTGGCCCCAGGGAGAAGAAGGGTGACGGCGGCGCGCGCGGTGACGGCCGCGATGTTGCACGTGACAAATGTCGCTACTGCGGCAACCGTGGCCATTGGGCCAGAGAGTGCCCAAAGCGGCGCCGTGATGCGGCCCATCTGGCCCAAGTGGAGGAGGAGCAAGAAGCCCATACCCTCCTGATGGCGTCGGCTGTGGAGGTCAACGCCAATTTCAACTCCCCGACCCGACCGGCGGCGGTGGCGTTCCACATCGACGAGGGGAGACTCTTCGTCCAGCTCGGGGAGAGGAGCAACGGCGCAACCACCAGATGGATCCTCGATTCGGGTGCCACCAATCACATGGCATCCATGGATCCGTGCGGTTCGGCGACGGGTCCACGGTGGAGATCGAGGGGCGCGACACTGTGCTCTTCAAGTGCAAGACCGGCGAACATCAGAAGCTGATGGGTGTCTACCACATTCCCAAGTTGACAGCAAACATTGTCAGCTTGGGATAACTAGAGGAGGCGCAGCACAAGATTGTGATGGAGAATGGGGTGCTCAAGATTTGGGACCCACTGCGGCGGCTCGTGACGGCGGTGCGGCGTGGGGCAAACCGGCTCTACGTCCTCGACGCCAACGTTGACAAGCCGGTGTGCCTGGCGCTGCACGGGGAGGAGGCAGCATGGCGGTGGCACGCAAGGTATGGCCACCTCGGCTTCCGTGGACTCCAGCGACTGTCGAAGGGGGAGATGGTGCGCGGGATGCCAAGGATCGATCAGGTCGACCGGGTCTGCGACGGGTGCCGCGTCGGCAAGCAACGGCAGCTCCCGTTCCCGGCGACAAGCAAGTACAGGGCGGTGCGGCAACTGGAGCTGGTCCATGCCGGCCTGTGTGGGCCGGTCACGCCACCGACGGCGGGTGGCAAGAAGATGTTCCTGCTCGTCGTCGACGACATGAGCAGGTTCATGTGGCTGGTACTCCTGGGCGCAAAACATGAGGCGGCCGCGGCTATTACTCGTCTTCAGGCAAGGGCAGAGGCGGAGGTTGGGCACAATCTGGGGACGCTGCGCACCGACCATGGCGGCGAGTTCACGGCACAGGCGTTCATGGAGTACTGTGCTGACAAGGGATTCAACGCCACCTGACCACGCCATACACGCCACAACAGAACGGCGTGGTGGAGCGGCGGAACCAAACTGTGTTGGGGATGGCACGGTGCATGCTCAAGTCCATGGGCGTTCGAGGTGTTTACGGGGCGGCGATGACCCACGGCGGTGTTTCGTGCTCAATCGGCGCAAGCGAAACCCAGTGGACAAGACGCCGTATGAAGCCTGGTATGGACACAAGCCCACCGTTCATTTTCTTCGCACGTTTGGCTGTGTCGCGCATGTCAAGGTGGCAGGCGGCCATCTGCGGAAGCTGGATGACAGGAGCACGCCAATGGTGCTCATCGGGTACGAGCCGGGCACGAAGGCCTACCGGCTCTACAACCCGGTGACGGATCGCGTGCACGTGTCGCGGGACGTCGTGTTTGAAGAAGGATGCGCTGGGCGGGAGCAAGAGGGGAGCGGGGGGCGATGCGGGTAGCGGCACGAGCCGTTAAATCGTTGAGTCTGATGCGTCTACACACGGGTGCGGCCGAGGACACACGACCCAGCTGCACTGCGGCATCGAGGGCCGGCGTGGCGTCGGCGGGACAAGCACGGTCGAGGCCGCGCCGACACAGCGTGCCCACAGGCGCGACCGGCGTGTCCGCGGCGCAGGCGTCGTCGAGCAGGAGGAGGAGGACACTGCGCCCCTGCTCACGCCACACCGGTGGGGTGGAGTTCGTGTCTCCACCAAGCCACGGTGTCTACGACGACAACGACAACGACTCCGATGTTCAGCTGCGGTTCAGGAGGTTGGAGGATGTCCTCGACAGCTATGATGATCCTGTGGGACAACAGGAGTTGCTGGTGGCAGTTGGTGATGGAGAACCTGCCACATTTGAGGAAGCTTGATGCAGCGAGCTAGATCAAGGCAATGAAGGAGGAGATGGCGTCAATTGAGCAGAACGACACCTGGAAACTGGTGAGTCTCCCTCCTAGTCACAAAGCTATTGGTTTGAAATGGGTTTTCAAAGTGAAGTGTGACGAGGGAGGAGCCATTGTCAAGCACAAAGCCCGGCTGGTGGCAAAGGGGTATGTTCAGCAGCCTGGGGTTGACTTTGAAGAGGTATTTGCTCCAGTGGCCAGAATGGAGTCAATTCGGATATTGTTGGCGATGGCTGCTCATAAGGGTTGGTTTGTCCACCACATGGATGTAAAATCAGCCTTTCTCAATGGAGAGCTCAAAAAGGAAGTGTATGTTCAACAGCCACCTGGCTTTGTGGCAGCAGGACATGAGGGGAAGGTTCTGAAGTTGAACAAGGCACTGTATGGCCTGAGACAGGCCCCACGAGCTTGGGCGTGAAGGGACCTTGCAAAATATGGGTTTCACAAGATGCACCAGTGAGCATGGCATGTACACCAGGGGGGCTGGAGAAGCAAGAGTGGTGGTGGGAGTTTATGTTGATGACCTCATTATCACAGGTGCTGATCCAGTGGCAGTGGAAGCCTTCAAGGAGGAAATGAAGCAAACCTTCAGAATGAGTGATCTCGGACTACTTTCTTTTTATCTTGGTATAGAGGTGAAGCAGGGGAACAACTCAATCACACTTGGGCAAAGTGCTTATGCAAGAAAGCTACTGGAAAAGGCAGGATTAGAGAAGTGCAACTCTTGCAGCACACCTATGGAAGCTAGGCTCCAGTTAACAAGCAGAAGCACATCAGCAGAGGTTGATCCAACTATGTATCACAGTCTGGTGGGTAGTCTGCGTTATCTGGTTCATACACGGCCGGATATTTCTTTTGCTGTGGGGTATGTCAGCAGGTTTATGGAGAAACCACGACAGGAACACTTAGCTGCAGTAAAGCATCTATTGCGATATGTGGCAGGGACAGTTGATTTTGGGATTCTCTATCCTAAGTTCCTGGGGGATGACAACAGGCTGACAGGTTATAGTGACAGTGATTTGGGGGAGATGTGGATGAGAGGAAGAGTACTACTGGAGTGATCTTTTTCCTCAGTGAGAAAGTGGTCACTTGGCAATCACAAAAGCAGAAGACAGTAGCTCTCTCGACTTGTGAAGCTGAATACATGGCAGGGGCAGCAGGGGCTTGTCAAGCCGTGTGGCTCAAAAGGCTGCTGGGTGACATTGCGGGTGTGAATGTTCAGCAGCCCATTTTGAAGATGGATAATCAATCAGCAATAGCTTTGAGCAAAAATCCAGTGCTACATGACAGGAGTAAGCATATCGACACCAAATTCCATTTCATTCGTGAATGTGTGGAAGAACGGAGAATTTGCCTGGAGTATGTGAGCACACAGGAGCAGCTAGCTGACATTTTGACGAAGTCGTTGGGATGTGCAAGGTTCTGCGAACTTCGGGAGAAGATTGGAGTGGTCAAGCTGAAGTGATCTGAACCAGACTTTGGGGGAGATTGTTGGGAAATTCAGGTTCGATCACTAGTTCTTTCAGTTAGTCATTTTGGTTTTAGCTGAAAAATAAAGGAGCTCTTGTCTGTTAAGAGCGCGTCCATGTCTGAGCCCTTGGTGGCTTCTTTTTCATTAGCTAGAGTCCTAGTCTTGAGGATAAGCTCAGTGGCGGTGAGCAGGTCTCCACGACGTGGATGGCACGGCCGTGGGTGGAGCCTTGAGAATCGCGGCGTCATGGCGAGTTGTGCCACTCGTTTTGCTTGTAATCAACGTGTCTTTATATTGCAATAGAGTCTGAAAATGTCGTGGGTTGTTACGGCACAAAAGCTCCCTGTGTTCCTGAAATTCTTCAGTGTTCTTTAGGGTTCCATTAGCTTGTGTGCGTTCCAGGTGATCCAAGGCGTGGTGCTGATCTTCTCTGGCGACGGGCGCACGGGGGGTGACGACTACACCCATGGAAGAACTCGGAGAGGCCCGAGATGCTCAGATCTGCGGAGTCGTGGCCTGCTCATGGTGGGTGGCGGTGTGGGCGGCGATGGCTCGCTGTCGGGTGGCGGTTCTCAGGGCCTACCTTAACGAGACTAAGTTCTGGAAAAGGATTTGGTCTCTGGTGATTGTTCCCGAAGGGAGTTCGGAGGTGGCGTGTCGGAGACGTCGGCTTCGACTGGCATCGCGTTCCAGTGTGCGGATTTTTCCCGGGGCATAAGTGTAGTGGAGGTCCGTCAGCGGGCAGCGCGGTGGCGGTGACGGCTGGTGGCTGCTACGGGTTGCTTTCTTCATCGACGTCCCCGTGGGAAGGGGTGGGCCTCACCAGTCTGTGTCGGGGTGCCGGTGAGCTGAGCAGGGTGTCACGACTCTCGTGTCTTTCGCTGGGATTGGGTTGAGGGGAGCATAAGTGCTCGCCCCTCACGCTACCGGCGGCTGCAGCCAAAGTTGTGGTTCATCTTGCTCTTCGTCGTTGGGCCGGCATTGGACGGAGCTTCAGACGAAAGTCTATCCCGGCGCTGGTGTCGGGGTCAGCTACGACAACGTCTTCGGATGTCGTGAACCTCCTTGGAGGCGTTGGTTGTGAGGCTCCTGGTCTTGGTTGATTTTCGGTGAAAACCTTTTTGGTGGGGGAGGCGGCGGCAGCTTCGATGTCGTTTACTTCTTGGAGGCGTCGCCTTTGAAATCAAGTGATCGGCTTCAATTATGGAGGAACGGTTTGGTGAGCGGATGGAGGTTTGATTGGTGCATGGGCGGAGATGAAGATTGAAGTTTAGTCTTCCTTTTTCTTTTTGTTTGTGTGTTTTTCTTCTTGTTTCTTAGTTTACCTCGGTGTGAGGTTTAGAGTCTATGTACTCTGATGTCGTGTTACCTTTGGCCGTATATATCCACTTGTGGATATAGAGGCTGGAATTTCTATTCCTTAATCTAAAAAAACTTTTAGTGCCCTCTTTTAAATCTCTTCTTGATTAGTGTACTATATTTAATTGGAACAAGTCTATTTTTGACCATCGAACTATGCTCTCGGTTTGATTTTGGTCATCGAACCGCAAAACCAGAAATATTCGACCATCCAACTTTCAATACCGTTCATATTTGGCCATTCGGCGGTTTTGTTGAGTGGTTTCGCTGATGTGGACGACACGTGGCATGGGGCCCACATGTCAGCTTTTTTTCCCTATCTCCCCTCTTTCTTCCCTCTCACTCCTCCCCACGCCTCCCTGCACTCTTTCGCGCTCGAGGGTGGGCGTGCTCCGGCGGTGGCGGCGGCACCGAGTAGCTCGAGTGCGGGTGCTCCGGCGGCGGTGGCGAGCGGCTCGAGGCGGGATCCTCACCGCGGATCGGGCGTGGGGAGGGCCCCCCGGCGGCCGCCGCCGCTTCTCTTCTGCACGTGAAGATCAAGTTCTCCGCCGGCGACGTCGTGGAGGTCCTAGCGTTCGAGCGATGACTCGGCTGCTACTGTTCCTCGCGGCGCCCTACTTCTCCAGCGTGAGAGGAGGAGGAATCTTGGCGCGGCCCGCGGCGGTCGGCGGAGGGAGGAGGGGAGTGTTTGGTGGCGGTAGGATTGTGGCGGCGGCAAAATTCATGTCAAACCACGGGGAGCTCAGTCGAGCGGCAATGGTGAGGCGCGGGTGGAGTTGGTCTCCTACTCCTCCACCGCGGCCGCCATTGCCTCCACGACCTCGCGCCCACGCCGCCGCGCGATGGAGATCCGCGAGCAAGGAGGCGAACAGCCCGCTCACGGACCGCGCCGCGCCGGCCGTCCGGCGAAGGAAGAGGCGAGGGAGGAGGGAGGCAGCGTCGTGCCGCCCGGGAGGAGGTGTGGGCGGCGGGGAGGAGAGTGTCGTGTCACAGCGGCTGCCTGTGCACCTCCGCCGCGTTGCTCCGTGCCACCATTGCGGCGGGAGTGGCGAAGGCGGGCATGGAGAAGGAGGCCGAGGAGAAGTGCAGGGGGCGTTGGAGGTCGCCGCCGCCGGCGTCGGGAGGCAGTGGAGCTCGAGCTCGCCACCCGCCAGCCGGTCGAGGCGGCTCGAGCTGCGTCTGTGCGCCGCGAGCGCTGGAGCTCCGCCGCGAGCGCCAGGGCCGCGACTCGAGCTCCGCCCGTCGCCGGGAGGTGCGGGGATGGGATGGTGGTCGGAGAGAGAGGAGAGAAGAGAGAAGAGAGAGGAGGGAGATGGGGCTGACGTGTGGGCCCTGCCGCCATGTGGCAGCCACGTCACCAAAACCACCTGCCAAAACCGCCGGGTGGTCAAAAATGAACGGTTTCAAGAGTTGGATGGTCGAAAATTCCTGGTTTTGCGGTTCGATGGCCAAAACCAAACTCGGGCAAGAGTTGGATGGCCAAAAATAGACTTGTTTATTTTATTTCTTTGTTTGTATGTGTGTCCTCTGGATGTTTGCTTTGGATGATTAATACGAGTAGAATAAACGTCGTTCGAGAGCTTTCATGAGCAAGAAGATGAAGAATTATGAGCAACAACATTACTCTAGTTGAAGGCAAGTGTGTGCTTTTCTTTTGTCATAATAACTTATTTAATCACCATTGCATGTGCTTTGCATTTAATATTGAATGAGTCCTATTAAGGTTTATCCTAGTCTTTAGGCCAGTCTCAGTGGAAGGGGTCATGGGGGAGTTTCCAAGAGGGACACATCATCTTTACTGTATTGGTTTGCGGGATGACACACTCTCTCTCAATGCACAGGGTCATAGCACAGTTTCATAGGTTCCTGTAAATATTTAATTCTTCCATGGAGGTTGGTCAATTGTGCTATACAAATTGTATCAACTTGTCTCAGTTGGAGGGTCATAGGGGTGTCATTCCTAGGACTCCGCGCCGACCCGAGGTCATGAGGGCAGTCCCAACGGAGGAAACTAACACAGTTTCCGTAGCATAAGAAATCATCTGTAGAAACTATACTTCACAGTGGTAGTGTCTTCAAGTAATAATTGCTTTCTCTTTCTCTCTCCAATTTGACCAATGGGGAGTGTTGCATCAATCCCATAGAAACTAGTGGTTTCTTCCCAATGGCAAATTCAAGGTTTCTTGTGCATTGGGTCAAGAGTAGACATGGTTTCTCCATGAGGAAACCATTTCTATGATTTGTGCACTCTTTCCTCATTAATTAGGCTGCCACATCACTATTTTGCTTAGTTGGCAAGATAATTAATAGACATAGAAACTACCATAAATGTCCCATTGGGACTGCCCTGAGGATAACCCTAATTTTCTCTCTCTCTCCTATTAAATATCATGTCATGTCATCTCTTTTGCATATGTGGCACCCTATTTAATATCTATGACCCTCCCATTGAGACTGGCCTTATTATCATTCCTTGTCAACATTGCGTTTTACCTTTATGTTGGGTAGCTATACTTAGTTGCTATACTTGGGTTATGGTGGTTTAATGAACTTAATGATGAACTTGATTTACTTTTATGCTACACCTTTGGTTAATACAAGATCATATGCTTAATTGAAACATGGAGAACCACCCAGGAAAACAGTGTCAACCACAAGAACTAACGGGATCTGGTCTTGGCCAACTAATCAGAGAACTCTAGTGTTGGATTGGTGATTATAGGGGGCATGACTCGCGGAACATTATGCACTAAAACACACTAGGGAAGTCTTTGTAAAGGCCTCGTAGTGTCCCTATGCAACCACACCAAAGGTAGTGTGGTATTGTCCCTGATCAGCACAGCGTGGTTGGGTTAAAAGTTCTTTTGAACTTTTACGCGACTTGTGGTGAAAGTGTACAACTTATGCGTAGTGTCCCTATGCAACCCAGTGTAAAACTGTTATAACAGTCGTGCTCACAATCAAGAGCGGCCTGGACCCTCACATGATAATTGAACTTGAAGATGGACTTAATAAATTGGTTATGGTTATGCTTGTCATATACTTATGGCCTCTCTCTATTTTAATTGTTGGTTGGTATGTATTTGTATCTTAATCAGGTGCTAATAAAATTTGACCAACTAAAATTGCTTAATACAGTCAATATGTCAGCCTTTCCTTGTTAAGCCTTTGCATTCATCTTTTCCCCCACAATTTCCGAGTATGACATGTGCTCACCCTTGCTATAAACAATGTTGCTCATAAAGAGGAAGCTGCTATGAAAATTTTGTGAAGATGCTGCTGAGTTCTAGGCATACGCAACTCCTAGTCGACTGTTGTGATGTTTGGAGCCTTCGTTTCCAGGATTTAGCGTAATACTCTGATAATCTCTCTTTTTCTTACAAGATATTGTTTCTGTTATTCACTTATGTCAACTATGTGTATGAAACTTGATTCTGGCATACATATAGTTATGCACTTGGTTTATTTTGTAAAACCATGTGTGAAAAGTGCAACTTACCAATTCATCTAGGACTCTACCATGTAATCAATGTATAGAAAATGGGGTTGCAACCTATCAAATTATCTACGACTCTACAATGGAATCAATGTATAGAGGAAAAATATTTGTATTTTGTAATGAGAAAATGCATCGAAATGTTTTGTCTCCTCCTTTAATAGATTGATTAATAATATCCTTTTTGTTCATGTGGACTGGAAAGGGTGTACCTTAAATGTTAAAAAAATTGGAATCTCATTTGCATGAATAATTCTTGTTCTCAACATAAATATGTAACTTTGTTTATTTTTCCAAACATGTGTTTATTGATTAGTAAAATACACAGAGATAGTCGTAGCAAGCATGAAGCTTGCACTCATGTATGGTTCAAAGATCACAAATCACCGAACTAAGCTTTACCATAGCATTCCCATGCTAAATTCTTTACTACTGGAGGCCGGGAGCTGAGAAAGGTAATCTGTGTTAGTGCACACCTTCACATCTTTAAGAATGGGGGCATCAATATCAATACGGTTGATGGTCTCCAAATCTGTTGTGGTGTGCCAAGAGAGCATCTCTAGTGTCTCGAGTGAACTTCCACTATATCAAGTAGCCAGCAATCATTGATTCAGAGCACATGGGGAGCATAACAGGGTCCATATGCAAACCAAAATAAGATCCCACTTGGCTCTATTTCGATGAAATATTTTGAAAAAATACTTTTATAATACTCAATATTCATTTTGATTGATGCGAACAAATGTTTGAATAGATAGGATAAATATATTTGTTCATCCTCTGTATATATTTCTTCGGCGTTTGTGATGATTTGTTTGCCCACTATATATTTTTTCGGGCTCTGTGAATATTTGATCCTTATATGTATATATTTGTTCCCTCGTATACATTTGTTTGCCATTTGTAAATATTTATTCTCACTATGTAAATATTTTTCGGCGAGTTTATAAAATTTGTTCCAAACATATGTTTGTTTTGGTCTGGAAGTGTATATAAGTTATTTAATGGGTGTCGTTATTTTATTGTACAAGTATGCATATTTATTCCGTCGGTTCATATAATTTGGTCGGTAAGTACAAATATTTGTTCTGCGAGTTTGTACTATTTGTTCCACAATATTCGTCGCACACAAAATATACAACCTTGATAAAAAAATACGAACAAAAAATGTTCGTTAAATTATAGTCAAGTGAGATCTTGTTGAAGATTTTATTGACAAAAATTCAATGATGCAATCGAAATTCAATTTTGATGATTGATTTAACATTTACTATTTTTTTAAACTTCCAACTTTTTGCACGTGGAATGACATCGGCAGTTTTGTCTACTCTTGCATGCATACACTTTGTTAGCCCATGCGGCCCAATAATCCTCTGGACTTGCGTGATGATTTGTTTTCCTCCTCTCCTGATTAGAAGGCGACAACGGCACAACTATCGCCTTCAGCGATATATAAGAAGAAAAGAAGAATTGAAGGTGAGAGAAAGAAGGAGGAGAAGAGAGCTCCTTCAAACTCGATGATAGAGCCATCGCTGATTGGGAGCTTGTGGCAAGAGACATCCCTGCATGTCGTTCTGTCCTCGGAAACACAAAGGAGCTTTCTTTAATTCCTTCAGCAGCATGTTCGGCTGGCCGATGGCTTATGGTTATTTTAGGATTTTTGATCGTTTTAAAGAAAAATATTGGGACTGGGACGTGATTAGCAGAAAAATATTACGGACGTTTGGGTCGAGTCAGTGCAAACCTCATGGCCACACGTCAAAGCAATGGTGGCTTTACCTTGTGTTACAGGCAACAAGCGTACGGTGGCGACCAATCACGAATCCTGGCCCGGTCAGATTGGCATTCGCCACGTCCGCCACCCGCCGCCCGCCGGGCCAATCAGCCGTGCTACACGAAACCGATACGGACGATCAGTGTGGAGATATTTCCGCTTCGCTGGAATAGTACACAGCCGGCTGGCATCAAAGAACCACCAAGAACGCAGGCTGGGCTCAAGCGCCCACTGCCACGAACCGCGAGAACGGTTAATCGGTTATGCATATATAGCGTCCCGGGACACGACACGACACGACACGACGGATTCATTCAAACATGGAACAGTGCGAGTTGCCACATCGGTAGGTCGGAGGGAAAGGCTTTTGCGTAGATTCGTTGAGGAGGTCCTGGGAGGCTGGGAGCGGTTCGGAGATTCGCCTGTTCGGCGCCTTACTACGTGTCTACGTTTGGGTCGACTCCTGTGTCAGCTCGGAGGCACGGCGTCGATGGACCACGACGTCAGAACGCCGGTGCTTGTGGCCTGTGTGTGGGCAATCCCAGGGGTACGGTGCGGGCACCGAGGAGCCTCGGCCACCAATCCTCCCGCCCGGTGCAGATTGGCATCGGCCGCGGCCGCCGGTCACCGTCCCGGGCGCGGCGGGCCCTTAAAAAGCTCGACGTCCCAAATGTCGTGGCGTGTGTGGAGATATCTGCAGGATCGCGTGGAAAGGTCCAGTCCAGGGCAGCGCGGCGGGCAGGTCGCCCCGGTGCACCACCAAGGCACCAACGTCAGCTCTTCGCCCCGTCAAGCGCCGCCGGAGGCGAGAGCGAGAAGCCAGCGGACACGTCGGCGTTATCCGGTTTCCAATTGGGGCCGTGCTTATCTGGACGCCAAGTCGGCGCCACATTGTTTAATCGAAAGTGCAGTGCGGGTAGCCCTTAAGCGATATCTGACGTGGCACGTCGTGGAGCGCGTCATTCCTCTTGGGGACTTGGAGTTCTTCCTGCGCCCTCACCCAACGGCTCAAATCATTGTCCTTTTTTAATTATTTGAATTGGGGGGGTAAGATTGTGACCATTTCGCCTACGTGTAAATGGCCTGATGATCTCTCGCAGCCACAACAGGCGACAGTTTTTCTGTTTTCTTTACTTGTCCCCAGCCCTATAAAACCAGGCAAGCTTTTGGGACGCCACACTTCTACAAGCACACGCACGGTTTTGTCAGCTGCCATTTTCCTTGGAGTCTGGGACCATGGATCCGCGGCGCGCCTGCTGGGAGAGCTCGTCCGAGGACGTCACGAGGGCGCTGCTGCTGCCGGTGCACGACGACAGGCCATCGAGGACGGGACGGTCCTGCGCGGGGCTCGGGGCGGTGCTCGCCAACAAGTACCTGGCCGTGGCGTCGGGCCCGGCGGCGTGCGCGCTCATCTGCGCGCTCGGGGACCTCGGCGGCCACCCCGCGGCGCGCAACATGCTCGGCGTGCTTGCCTGGGTGTTCCTGTGGTGGATCACGGACGCCGTGCCGCTCGGCGTCGCGTCCATGGCGCCGCTGTTCCTCTTCCCGGCGTTCGGCATCTCCTCCGCCGACGACGTCGCCAAGGCCTACACGGACGACGTCATCGCCCTCGTCCTCGGCAGCTTCATCCTCGCGCTCGCCATCGAGCACTACAGCATCCACCGACGCCTCGCCCTCAACGTACGTACGCCCACCCGCCCGCGCGCTCGCGCCTTTGCCGATGTCTGCAGCTCTGCATCCGGACCAAGAAAAGAGAACTAGTAACTCTGCTGTGAATTGTGGTGTGGCTCGTTCTGTTCCGACGCGCAGATCACGGCGCTGTTCTGCGGGGACCCGGTGAAGCCGCGCCTGCTGCTGCTGGGCATCTGCGGCACCACCATGTTCATCAGCATGTGGATCCACAACACGGCGTGCACGGTGATGATGATGCCGGTGGCGACGGGGATCCTGCAGCGGCTCCCGCGCGACGAGCTGGAGGGCGGCGGCTCGGAAGCCCGCGAGGTCCAGCGGTTCTCCAAGGCGGTGGTGCTCGGCGTCGTGTACGCGTCGGCGATCGGCGGGATGGCCACGCTGACGGGCACGGGCGTGAACATCATCCTGGTGGGGATGTGGTCCTCCTACTTCCCGGAGCAGCGCCCCATCACCTTCAGCTCCTGGATGTCCTTCGGGCTCCCCATGGCGCTCATCCTCTTCGTGGCGCTCTGGGCCACGCTCTGCCTCATGTACTGCTCCAAGAACACCGGGACGGCTCTCTCCGCTTACCTCGACAGGAGCAACCTCAGAAGGGAGCTCGGCTTGCTGGGTACGTTCTGCCTCCTGGCTTCCGTTGACCGTCGAGAGGAATGGCTAACATGGTCACTAGCGATCTGGTCAATGCCGATCGCGCAGCCTGGAATATTCTGAAAATTAGACACGTTTTAGTTTTGGTTATTTCTTTGACAGTTACTGAAGCATTATTATAGTACTCATTTATTGCCTTGGGATTCTCTGACGGGGTCTCCATCTTGATTTGTGACAGGCCCGATGGCATTTGCAGAGAAGATGGTCTTGGCCGTCTTTGGGGTAACTTGTGCTTATATGTTTCTTCTTGTTCTGGCAAATTTCTTTCTGAACCTGTAAATTCTAATGCTGGCTTCTGCAAGATAATTCAAAGGATCAATGGCTGATTCTTGCAGGGTCTCATTGTTCTATGGATGACGAGGAGTCTGACAGACGACATCCCAGGGTGGGCAGTCCTATTCGATGGCAAAGTTGGGGATGGAACGGTCACCGTGAGTATATAGCACACAGAAAAAACCCACATCTTTTGATTATCTTTTCAGACCTTTCTCAGGGTGAGCTCACCAGCTGGCAACTTGCAAAATAATTCATGTGCGCAGATCATGATGGCCACGCTACTGTTCATCATCCCGAGCGGCAAGAATGACGGCGAGAAGCTCATGGACTGGGGCAAGTGCCGGAAGCTGCAGTGGCACATCATCCTTCTCCTCGGCGCGGGCTTCGCCATCGCCGACGGGTTCAAGTCGAGCGGCCTGACCGACATCCTCTCCACGGGGCTCGGCTTCCTCCGCGGTGCGCCGGCGCTGGCCATCGCGCCCGTAATCTGCGCCTTCAGCGGCGTCATCACGGAGTTCACCTCCGACGACGCCACCACGACGCTGGTGCTGCCGCTGCTGGCCGAGCTGGGCAAGTCCATCGGCGTCCACCCGCTGCTGCTCATGGTCCCCGGCGCGATCGGCGCGCAGCTTTCGTACCTGCTGCCCACCGGGTCCCCGGAACGTCGTCGGCTTCAGCACCGGCTACATCACCATCAAGGACATGGTGGTCACCGGAATGCCGCTGAAAATCGTCGGCATCGCGGCTCTGACGATCCTTCTCCCGACATTGGGTACGTACTCTCGCACTACATGATAATGGTTTCAGATGGGACGGTAGGGTGTGACAGATTCTGATCTCACTTGCTTCTTTGTGTTTCTTGGTGCGATGCAGGTTCTCTGGTTTTTGGCCTGGCTTAGAAGTTTTGGAACATTTGGATCGTAGACTGGAGGTTTTTCGAAACGCGGGCAGTCTAGTCGTAGCAATATGTCTAAGCTGTACAGTTCGTAAACGCCATCACCCCATGAAGGATACGGGGGTCGTATTCATTGTTCATCTACGAGTTAGGAACTTAGGATAGATATTTGTCATCTCTCTTTTTCAAAAGAAAAGAGTTAGGATAGATATTTGTGTGCTTAGTGAATGATATGCATTAAGGCACCTGTGGGATTTGAATCATATAGAATCCTTTTGTAATTCCAACTCAATGGGATTTTTTTCTTTTATAAACCATCTGGATAATATTTGTCCAGAAACAAAGAACATTCGGAGAATAATTGGAACCACACAGGGAAACGGAATGATTGAGGTGGTGGCTGCCGAACCTAATGATTGCTCTCAGTTGATTGCGCTCTCTCGCTGCCTCTTCTTCTCTAAATAAAAATCTTCAAGATGTGTAGGAGATCCAAACGAACCCAATTGAAAGCTTGCTCGTTCACATAAAAAAATCAGCACATGTCCGTGTCAGCCTACCAATGGCAATGGCATAATCGGCATGAAGCTTATCCTGCATGGCGGTGAGCATCATCAGACTAATCTTATCCACTCTGCACGTCAAACACATACTAGCCGACTGAGCTGGATATTAAAATCCCGAATGCTTCTGTCTGTTCTGTGTCTACCTGCATGGCTGCATAGCAAGAACAGAAGGAATTGGGGATGAAGAAATCTGAGCAAAAATCGCAAAAACAAAAAAAAAACTGAGGATTAGGATCGAAGAGGCCAGGGCCCAAAATCTAAGGCCCAATTGCCGTACTCCGCCGAAAGGGCCCATAGCACTACAGATTTTGTTTCTCTGAGAGGTTTTGTCACGCCAAGGAGGAAAGGTCATCTACCTCTAAATAAAATAAAATAAAAGGAAACCGAGGCACACGACTTCTCTCGAACCCTCTCTCGCCAGCTACAGTTGAAAGAGAGGGGAAGAGGCGATTCGGTAACCGCCGGCGAGGCGGTCTCCTCGCCTCGATGGCCCGCAGTCCCTGGAGGTGGTGGAGACCGGCCAGCTCTCGGCCATGATGGTTAGTTAGGTCCTAGTAGATCTAGGGTTCGGTTTCCCGGCGTCGTCGGCGAGACAGCGGCGGTGACGACGCTGAGAGGGAATAAGTCCTCTCGGGCTCTTCCTCGTCCCGGTGGCGCATATCTCCGGCGTCCCGGTGGCGCATATCTCCGGCGTCCCGGAGTGGAGCTCGTGTCTGAGGTTGGTTGGGAGGTGAGTTCGTCGGCCTTTTGTCTTGTAGAAGAAGAGGTAGCTACGGGTCCTGTGGACAGCAAGAGTGTGGAGCAGATCCATTCATGCGGTGGCGTCACTACGGCACATCCATCTTGTGGAAGCCGGAGGATCTGCATCCAGGGTCTCCGGAGTTTGGGGAGCGTCCCCGGCCGATGCGATTCCAGCGATGGCTTCATCTCGTTCTTGGCGGCGAGTGTTTGTTGCGGCTCTTCAAAAGCTTTCAGCGATGGAGCTCCGGTCGACACGGGATGGTGGTGACTCTGCCGGCGGTGATGCGACGGCGTCACAGTGCCCCAATGTAATTTTATTTTCTTTAAGGGCCTTTGTACAAATAGTCCGTGGAACAGCTTGTCCTCTGTTTCCCTGGAATGTGCTGTCGACGTGTCTTGGTCTTTGTATGGTATTCCTAAGGTAATACAGGTATGTTCGTTCAAAAAAAAAGGAGGAAAGGTCATGGCAATGGGTACATAGCCATCGGGTAATACATTCCCATACCCACACCCGTGATAGGTAAAACACCCCACCACCCGTACCCATTACCCACCTCGGGTCTTAAATTCCTCACACCCACCACCCATCGTATGGTACCTAGTAGTGACCCGTGCTTCAATATAATGGTAGCCAATATAATCAACATGTAATTAATTGTGCAAGCAACATTAAATCACCATTTTATTAATAATGTTAGTCATACAATAACAATATAAGGTAACAATACTAGTTTTAACTATATCATACGCAAATAGAGTCTCTCAACTCTCAAATTATATGCTATATAATAGAAATAATTCACAATATTATATGTAAATGAACCCCAACGGTGGCGGGTATGGGGGCAAGAATGTACCCACACTCATCACACCCAGTGGGAAGGAATCACCATTGTCACTGAGTTTGATGTCTGGGACCGAGCGTGTACTACACCCGGCTGCAGGTGGCGGCGGTAGAACTTGCAACACTTGAGGAACCGCTGGGAGTTTTGTGCTCTCCGGGGACGGGGATCACAGTTCCTCTCCGCTCACGGCGGCGTTCTGCGAGCTGGGCCGATCTACAAAGCAACAATGGTGGCTCGTTGCCAAGGCAATCCGCCTTGCAAAATCTTTGCCTGGCTCCTAGTGTACAATGCAAGAGCAACCTGCTGGTGAAACACATCGTCGACAGCGACACTTGTGATGCACCTTCACCGGAAACGCCTGACCACTTGATGTCGTGCTGCTCCTTCGCTGCCCAGTTCTGGTCCAAACTGGGAGTTAAAGTCCCAGCCGACGTCACCGTGAGTAACCTCTGGGACTTACCTCGTCCCCGCCACATACCTCATGCAACGTATACTACCTACATTCTCCTACGCGCTTGGCAATTGTGGAAACACCGACATCATGAGGTGGTCCGCGGCGTGGAACCATCCCTCTCCAGATTGCTCATCACATGCAAGGAAGAGGCTTAGCTCGCTCGGCTGTGGCGCTGCCGGCTACCGAAAGAGGACCATGCGTTCGCCGTTCCACAGAGGCCTGGTGTAATTCGTTTGTTTTCAATACTAGCATATATGCTGTTTCTGCAAACATATAAAAATATTTTTGTTACAAATTATTTAGCAAAAATACATCATAAAGAATGTATTTTCAAAATAAAACAAACAATGGTTTTTTATTCAGTTATGCACATTAAAGTTTTAAGGAGAGAATTTTGTGAAGGCTTCCCTTCACAAAAATTTTAAGTATTCACGAAGTTCCTTGCTGCTTGCATAACATCTTGCACATGTTTAATGTAGTATCACATTATCAATTCATAGGTTAATTAGATTTAACAGATTCGTATCGTGATATTAGTTTTATAATTAGTTTATATTTAATACTACTTATAATTAGTGTCCAAACATTAGATGTGACAGTTTAAATTTTTTCCATCTATCATCTAAACATTATAATTTCTTCATTGAGTCCAGCCTTGAGTCCTGTCTCTCCCAAAGAGCTGAAAAACATTATCTTCTTGTTAGCTGAAATTCCTCTCCACTGTTCAATAAGTCTTGTGCTTATCTTTAGTCCTTTCTTGTCCCTCTTAATTTTTCTTACATTCGTTTCTTGTGTTGTGTGGGAATAGAAATGGACAAAATGCTCGAAGCTCGTTAGCTCGCTCGGCTCACGCAGCTAGTCGGCTCGACTCGGCTCGGCTCGTTACACTAACGAGCTCAGCCTGCCTTTTCAACTCGTTAGGATAACGAGCCAATTCGGTCGGCTCATGAGGCAGGCCGAACAAACAGCCCACGAACGAATTTAAGCCCAACATCAGCCACGTTACCCTGCTCTATCTCCAGCGCTGCATCCCTTCCTTCCTCCCCCACCCTCATCTTATCCGTTCACGTCGTCTGCTCGCATCTCGCCTCCATGGCACGCCGCCTCCCAAGCTCCCCACCACTCTCTCCCTAGTGCTGCCCAGGACTTTCACGCATCAGTCAGCACTCCAACTCCAAGCAGCCAACCCTCTTCCGCCCTTGCTCTCCCGGTCGCTCAGTGCAGGTCAGGATCCCCACGAGGCCACGAGCCCACGACCAAGCTCGTGAGGTAAATGTCGATCTGTGGGTACAGCATCAAGAGATCTTCCTCCCAACGTGTTTCCCTTCTCTTCTTTATATTTGATCGGAAAGGATGTTTCGTTTGTTCTTAATTTAATTGCAAGATTGAGTTACTGCAAATTTATCCTCTTCATTTTACAATGGGATGCAAGTTCGCGCTCAGGCTGAGGAGACTACTGATTATGCTCATTCTTGCACAGCATTCGATCCCGCATTATCACTAGCCGCAGTGCCTAACAGCCCGCAGGCCTTACTCGCCGGCCGCCGCGGCCTCACGCGGTCACGCCTTTGCATGTCGAGCTCGCGAGCCAAAACGAGCTGGCTCGAGCTTCAGCCGAGTCGAGCCGCATTTTCTGCTCGTTTAGATAACGAGCCGAGCCGAGCCAGCTCGTTATCTGGACGAGCCGGAGCGAGCCGAGCCGAGCCAGCTCGATATCCACCCCTATGTGGGAAGAGCGATTAGCAGGAACGATGCATGTGCCACCGTGCCAGCAACGCGAGAAGGCTAACCGGATCTATGCGAGCAACACATGCCCCACCCTCACTCCAGCTCAAGTTTGTACACATCTCGCAGCAGTCGAAGCTCGCAACTCGGCATTCTGCCACACGAGTATGTTTGATGTCCACATATCATGGTAGTGCACGAACAACCCCATCCAAATCGCCTCGCACACTCACCGCCACTCCGCTCCGCCCTGTGGTCTCATCGCCGTCGGCCTCCCGTCATGTAGAGCTCGGGTAGTCGTGAGTGGCTATTATGGGATGCTAGGGTCGTCCATCATGCATTATCCTTTCTAATGACATTATCCTTTCTCGTCGACGCCTCCTCGACCCTCCATGGCTAGGTGCTCCACCAACACCGACAAGCTCCCGGACTAGCGGCGGTCGCGGGCTCACCGTCGTCGCCTCCGGAGACGACCTTCCTGGGCGGCAGCGCCCCGCGGAACTCCCTCACTGATGATGGTCGATGGAGGTGTCGCGCATCCCTCCCCGAGGATCGAACTTCGCTGTCTCAGAGGCCATGCTTGCCGGCCGCCAACGCCTCGGTCGAGCTCCCCACGCGGACCGTGGGCCGTGTCGATGTGGTGCCGCTGCGGTCGGCGAAAGTCACGGAGACATTAAGAAATCGAGACGATCAGCAAAAGATACGAAAGTCAGAAAATATTTAGTTGCAAATAAAATTTAGCTTAATTCGTGATCGAATCGGAAATCGACGCGAGCTAAAGCCATGCTGAGCCATCAAGGTAGCTAAAACGACGCAAGCTGAAGTCGTGACGGGTTGATCCGTCTCATTGACCCCGCCTCAAGCGCCAACTGGTAGGACTTCAGGAAGCAGGGCACGTCGTCGGAGCCCCGGTACGTCGGCCACATGAACAACCAGGAGGATCACCATGCATCGTGCCTTGTTCATGCAAGGTCGTAGGAATGTGCCAGCCACCTCCTTGGTGTGTTCCCAGAGCCAACGTAGACCGATCCAACTCCTTGTGGCATCAGACTTGGACCCATTGCATGCATCATCCATGTATGCGTACGTAGGTTAGATCATGTGCTTAGCAGAGATGCGTCGGCTTTGCGGGCGACGACTTGCCATCTAATGTAGACACGCGGCCGCGCGTGGCATATCGGGACGCGACTTGTTGCAAGTGGCTGCGGGGCCTCGGGCTGGTGGGGATTCAGATTGGGAAAGGGAGCGGCACGATGCGGGTCCCGCGGGGAAGGTTTGAGAAGGATTGTGGGTACAAACATCGCAGGTGAGAAAAATAATGCTTTTTGGCGAACGCCTCCAAATTGCGATTCTACGTCTTCCACCCTATCCACCCTCCTAATTAATTGACAGGTGGGACCAACATGAGGGGTAAGGTGGACCCAAATTGGGTGAGAAAGGTTTTTCAAATTATTCGATCTTTATAGTATACTAGTAAAATGCACGTGCGACACGCACATGTTTAAAAAATAATAACTAAAAATTATATTTATATAGTAAAATCACGTGTGTTTCGCACAATAAAAAAATTTCACGTGTATGTAACAACTTGCATCGTCGTCGCGAGCGTCGACCATCGATGTTTTGTCATGTTTGAGCAATGCCGGACAAAGATATTGATACCAGGAAGCAAGCAAAGCTGAGCCGTAGGCATATGCCACATGCACGTGTTTTTTAAAAATATAGAATAAAAATAATTGTCTTTAAAAAATATTCGATCGTTATCAGATTTCAACTTTAATAGAGTTCACAAATATCGCTATAAGGACACAATTTATTCAAAGCGTTAAGAATCTGTGATAATAACAATGAAGATTACAAGAACCAAACCAAGAACCAAGCGAGAACCAAGCGGAGGATAGCCATTTTGGCTTTCTCACGGTGGCAAGTAAAATCTTGCCTAGAGTGGCCCAGAGGTATTCTTGCGAGAGTCAAACATCAATCTAACGCTCTCTATGCTAGGCGAGGAAACACAGTGCTTGGCAAATCCACCAAGCGCACCCTCTATCTCCACTCTAATCAGTGCTACCTCCACTCTAAGTCTCTATCTGAAATAGCAAGGGAACAAGCAATGACGAAAAGTTAAATAATACGGAGTAGTAAGAAAAAATAACCCTCCGACTATACTATAGGATCCATACTTTCCATTCTTTTCTACATCAATTAATTCAATCAGCCTCTTCCCCCACACTAAATCACATTCTATTTTATACAACGAGGTTAATCGCTTAGAGATGTATAATGGTGATTGATGATTGCATTAAAGCCAGCCTGAATAGGACCAAAGCAAAACAATAATATTAGAGTGTGGTACCCATTTTTAGAGAACGTTCTCCCAGTTCGTAAATTGCCTGCCTCATGAACTTTTTGTTTTATTTTCATTTTAATGCTCACTTTTGTTTATTCGGTACTACCTGGTGACACATTGAGCCAACTATAAAAATTGTTTCAAATCTGGTGCCACATTTTTTCAATCCTACTATTTCCTTCTATTCGTCTCTTTTGGTTTCTCAGTGAATGAAACAAATCTTCCAGTGTTATCTATCTTCATTAGACCAAAGCCAGATGCCCGAATGACATATAAAAGAGATTTATTCCTACTCACATCCACAAGGACCAAACAAAGATGTCGAAACACATGAAAGAGAGTTTAGCATATGCTCGAAATCAAATTTTGCCTTAACAGAGCAAAGAAAATTCAATGAATCTAAAATTTTGTATGTAACTCGGGACTGCCTACTGAAATCTAAAGAGGGTTGGACTGAGTCTAACAGGTGAGGCATCAGGGGAGGCAAATCCATTTTTGCCTCACCAGCCATCTTAGAGGCAAACCTCTCCAACAACAGGCAGAGGCAATAATGCCTCGGGGAGAGGTGATGGAAAAATACCCTCTGTCTCCTCGATGCATTTGCCTCTGCGGCGACGAGGTAGGGCGAGGCGGGCGCAACCGCAGAGGAGGCGCGGCGCGGCAGGCCGGCGATGCAGCCGAGCACCGTGCGGCAGGCGAGGCGGGCCGGGCGTGTCGTCAGCCAGCGGCGGAGAGATCGAGCTCCGGTGGCGAGTGGAGCGGGGAGGCGGAGCGCGGCCTTGGCGAGGAGGCGGCGCGGCCGCTTGGCCGGAATAGCAACCGAGTCCGCGCGACGAGAAAGGCGGAGTTGCGCGTCGTCCGGCCACGACGAGAGGAGAGATCGAGCTCCGCGGCGGCCTGGCGGAAGGCAATGGCGCGCCCCCCTCCACACCTCTGGCAGGCGCGACTCCCTCCTCACCTCCGGCAAGCGCGGCCCTTCCCCTACAAGGCAGCCTGGCGGGCGGGCGTGACCCGTCTCCTCAAATTCGGGGGGTGTGCGACGTTCCTCGCCCGCGATTTGGTCAAGGCATCCTCGTTGTTGAGCGAGCGTGCAAGGTCACTACGGCGGCCGCGAGCGTCGACGGCTCGGGTCTCGGCACGGCCGTGCCCTGTGGCGATCTGGCCGCGGCGGTGACGGATTTGGTAGATTGCAGCTCGGAATTGATGGCGGGAGCAGCTTGATTTGGTGACCGGAGGTTGAACCGAGCTCCTGCAACTCGCCACCGTGCGTGACCGTGGTGTCCTATCATGCCTCTTGGCGCTCCGTCCGCAGCCCTCGCGCCCACAATGAGCGAAAGCGGCTCGACGCGCACCACAATCGCATCTTCCTCTTCCTCGTCTGTTGGAGACACGACGGAAAAATGCATCTTCTTTGTACTGTACACAGGAGGCAAATGTCATTTGCCTCTCCAAATTGCCTCTCCTTTGTTGGAGTCAGTCTTACCTGCCATCAATTGTTCAAATAACAGATGATGGTGCCTCCATCTCTTTGCCGATGACTCTCCAAATTAAATTGCAAAAACCTAATTTAAAACGCATTACTTGAACAGCCAAATGGGAGAGAAGATCTATCTGTGGTAGTGAACTGAACAAAGTCCATGTAGTCCATACGGTAGAGGTGTTCACCAGAAAGAATCAAAAACATATTTGATGTCTTTAGCTTTGGCATCGTGCAAAACAAAAGGGCATTATTTTTCAACTACCGTAATATTCAAAAAGTCAGAGGGCTAAAATAAAATGTATCCTCTTCTTCGATCTGACCAACAACGAAGAAAAACAACGAAGAAGTGAAAAACAGAAAAAGCCGAACTCCACCTGCCGTCGTCGGCCAGTCTCTACTCGATCTGGAGCTTGCCCGTTATGCCCTTCCTCACCGGAGCTCGCGGCTGCCCTCCGCTCCTGGATCCATGCTTGGCAGAGTGCTCGCCCACAAGCAGCGGTGGCGGATCTCGCGAGCGGGCGACGGCGGCGGATCTCACGCCCCTACGACGGTGGCAAGCTCGCCCATGCCATGAGCGACGGCGAGGCTCGCAGCAGGCATGCGTTCCCATCCCGCGTTTGGGGGCGAAGTTCCGAGGACGGGGAATGTTGTCGCCCTGCGTTCCCTGAGCAGGCATGGACTGCAGCTGTGCTCCCGAGGCAGGCAGTTCCCGAGCGGAGAGGCTGCGGCGGCCGTCGCGGAGAGTGCGGTGCGGGTGGCGGACACGAGTACACAGGCGGGTGGGGGCGTGCGGCGAGGGTGCGGTGGGCAGCGCTTGCACGAGCCGTCCGGTGGGGGCCGCAGGTGGGCCCTGCAATGGGTGGGCGGTGCACGAGTCGTGAAAAAGTTAGTCGTTTTGCGAAACGCCTCTAAATTACGATTTTTTTAGTCTTATTCCACCTTATCCACTTCCAAAAATATATGACGGTGGGTCCCGTGAGGGGTAAGGTGAGTCCGAATGGGTGACAAAAAATTTTCAATCTTCGCTCCTTATAGATATAATCCTACAAGCTTGGCTCCTCCCACACTTGTAAAATGCTGAAGTGCTTGTTCTAATGAGCTTGCAATAAGCTCCAGTAAATGAAATTGGTCCCCCCCTACTCCTAAAAAAATAACCCCCAACCGGTCTCATCCTCCCGGATCGAACAGTGCGCCTAGGGTTGTCCTGAGGTCGGCAAGGCCACTCAGAACTTCCTCAACCGATGTGGAGACAAAGGAGGAGAGCAATAGGGTTGGAAAAGCTAGAATTTGGAGAAATAAAGAAGTAAATTGATAAGTTCGATTGGATGATATGTCTCAATCGGCCACGACCCTTTATATTTATAGGGTGGGAGGTCTTGCCCTGCAAGGAACATGTTAGAGCTCGGAATCCACCAAAACTCCTAACTCTACCCAGACTCGTGGTACCGGTCGACCTCCGTGGCGGTTAAACCGCCAAGTGGCCACTTGCCAAACCGCTTTACAGCCTGTGGTCGAGGCCAGCTTGGTGAACCCGGTCGACCGGATATGACTTTTGCCAATTTTGAGTGTCAACAACAGTATTGCAAACCAAATGCAAGTTGCCACTACTAACTATACTAGCAGGGAGCTTACCTGAGGGCCGGGTACGTCCTGTTGAGGCGCACACACAGCACTTGAGGGTCCGGCGGCCCATTCATTCGCCTCAGACGTGTACGGGACAAGGAAGGCGTCCATAGCATAATTGTCGATGGATGCGTGTGCGTGCAGTGGTAGATGGCGAGCAGAGAGTTACAGCCACGCCCGCACAGGCGTACGTGGTTTTGTTCCTTTTGTCTGCCGACGGCTACTGTGCAACGCATGCGGGCCCGTCCGCGGACCGCGGCCCATGCACGCATCATCCATCGATGATCGATGACGCGCGCGGAAGCAGGCAAAAGCAGCTGATGAGTAGGTACGCGCGGCGCGGCGCGACCCGGCGGCGATCCGGCTCTCGCTCGCCGCCGGGCGTCGGCGGCCGGCGTACGTGCTCGCTCGGGCGCTCGCCACCCCGTTGAAGAAGAACCTGATCGATAGCATATATACTTCCAGAAAGCTACTCCTATCGATCAACGCAGTAATAATACGCTGTCAGCAGGGAGCTCGGGGCGTTGAATGAATGATCTTGTAGTATTATTCTCTGTTGGGAGACTGCTGGGAATTGAGATGTTGCGATCGACTTTCCACCATGCAAACGGAATGTCTGGGAAACACTAGTAGAAACGGAATGTTTGTGGAAGAAGGGCAGCTATATTGACCGCGATGGGGCGGCAGGCGCACAGCTACCTAGTACTCCTCCGTCCCCAAAGATTCATTTAAAAAATCAGCCAGTAGTTGACAAACATGTTACCCCTAATTAATCATGCATTGGAACTTGAAAAGAGGCATCAAATAAGCATTTCATTGGCTCCATGTGTTTTCAATGCAATTTTTGGTCTTTGGTGTTAGTTTAACATTTAAATTTTAAAACTTTTAATTTTGGAAGTACTGTACACAGGGCGACATCGAGCGTGACAGCAGGCCATTTCCCATGACGTGATTTAAACAATTTGGTTCTCCTTGTAATTTTATGTCCCGGCCGGCACCACTTTTATTTTTAGAACACTCCATAGGAGTATGCCTTTTTGGCCTTTTTAATACTCTGTACCCGCGCGCACATCTGGATCGGAACCGGAGGAAGGATCCTACCCACTCCAAATGACCCAATGCATGTAATGTCGACAAGCAGCTAACCATGCATGCAAACTCACCGCCGGAGCCAATGCAATGTCCGCTTTGTACTAGCTGGACCCTCTCTCTGCTGCTTAATTGGCGGGGGGAAGAAGAAGAGGAGGAGGAATTGAAGAACGTAGCTGCCGGACTGCGACTCGAGATCTCTCCTCGAGCAGCGGCGCCCTGTCCTCTCCTCTAGGTTGGATGGAGGTGGGGGACGACGGGACCGATCGAGAGGGAGAGGGAGGACCGATCTCGACGGGCCTCCCGTCCCTCTTTTCCATGTGTCCGCGATTAGTAATAAATGCATCCCCCGTCTGCCCACCCGGCCGGCATCTTCCTCATCACAGTTGCGTTGCGTCGTCGTGCTCTGCTCCCGTGCGGAGCCAACGACATCACTGTTGCTCGCATCACACCTTGTTCTCTGGCCACTATTTCCCATTCAATGTCCCCTCCACTGCTGGGGAGTTATTACTTATACCTTGAACCCACTCTGTCGTCTGCCTCGGATCCTCTACTCGGCCTCCCCAGCAGCTATTCTATCCCCGCACAAATCATATGTCTCGAATTTTAGTTTCTAGAAGAAGGGAGCGATTACAGTGCATGCATGTTTAATCCATGAATTTTGGTTGCAACGGCATTAATACCAGAAGAAAACTCGATCCACTACACACGGATCGTCGATCGGCGGCGAGGTAAATTGGACGGCTGCACGCTGCCGTCAAACACGTGGCTAGACTCCACTACACACGGATCGTGATGAGCTTCTGAACAAGCTACTCAAATGTTACTACATGCATACAACATATATAGACGCCGGAAGGAGAGAGGCGCATGCACATCGCGATCATCGCAGGTGCGGTGGTGAAGAAGCTGCCCGACGGCGAGGCTGAGAGCCATGAATGCTCGATTGATCACGCGACCTCCTTTTGGTTGGGAAGCGCCCCCCCCCACCGGACACGTAGGCTAGGGGCAGGACCGAGCTGTGGGGTATACCGTCTTCGGGCGGGGTCGATCCATGTCGATCTGCTGCTACGGTCCTGCCTCTCTCCATGCATCCGGCCGGCTCGATCAATTTACCCCACCGGCCGGGATGTGGGGGCAATGGATCGTGGGGATTTTATGTCACTATATTTATTTATTTATTTCGCATCTATTAGATTTAATTTGCTACTTTTTAAAAAAAATCACTTTATTTTATTTGTTACTTCTTATTGTCATGAAATAAGAAACTGACGGGCATTCTGCCTTGAAATCTAAGGCCGTTTACTAAGAAATGTAAGTTCAATTTAATTATACTCGAGTATTCGCAACCAAGAAAGACGCTTTAATGAACCGTTTTATAAATCATTTCAAGAGACGACGAAAGAATAAAAAAAAAGTTACTGAAACACTACTGCCTCTTCCTTAGAAACATGTACACTTAAGGTGTAAAAGTGTAGAGTACTGCTGTACCTCTAAATTTAATTAAAATGTTCTACACTTAATTAATTGCATAGCCAGCAAGTGGCATCATGCATGGATGCCGCTGTCCCTCCTGGAACTCTTAAAATATAACTTAGGCCTATGTGCTCCGAGTTTGAGACACCTAGTTAGTTGGGTATTAATGAATGTATAGAATTATACCAAGATTAAGTGTCCCTGCCCTACACATAGACCGAATGGATGGCTTGTACAAAGATTCCCCAAGCCTAATCTCCATCAATCTACAGGAATTGCACGGACCATCTAATAAAATCAGAACAGTAGCGCTTGCAGCTGGTAAAGGCCGCCTCTCTGCAGGTACTGTGCACGCTTTGAATGCCTAGTTTGAATTAATATAGGGAGTACACAATTATTGGCTCCATTGTTCTCTCTCATTTTTTTTGCTCAAAGAAAATGGCATATATCTGTGGATAAGAAAAAGATAAGCATGTGTGTGTGTAAAGACAAGACGGTGACTATTTCATTAGTAAAGAAGAGAGCATATGTATGTACATGGCTCTCGGAATTCAATAAATTAATTAGATGCATTTGTGATCAGAGGGAATATCCATGACGGCTAGGAGTAGAGGCACAGATCGAGCACCACCGCGATTTTTCTGGTTGAATTATTCATCTACTCCCTCCCGTTCCATATTAGAAGTCATTTAGAAAAGCGACACAGTCACCAAAGCGCAACTTTGACATCTCTTTTCTATAAAAATCTTTATTGAAAGTTATATATGTATACTCTTATGAAAGTAATTTTCAAGACAAATCTATTTATATGATTTTCACATTTTCAAACTCAGCGACTTAAAAGTTATTCATGATTTATACTTCCAATATTTGACTCAAACCTTGTCCAAAACGACTTCTAATAGGAAACCGGAGGGAGTACGTGAGCTGACAGCTGAAATGCCTCCGTGTTTGAGAGTGTCTCCAATGATATGAGCTAGCACTAGCTCTAAGCCGATGAATTTAGAGAAGAGAGAGTGTGTGTGCAGTAGTCAATCTTAAACAATTACGTTCTGCTAGTTTTAAAGCTAGATTGTTGAAGACGCCCTAATACACGTAAGAGGCTCGGCTTGATACAAAGGCTGAAGCTACGTATACCACCCAACTGAATTCAGTAATTCACCATTGGCTGTACGGAGATCTGGCTGCACGTCGCCCTGTTTGTTGGGTCAGCATTGTAGTATATATGATATATATGCAATATGCATGTAAAGACAACGTCAAAAAGAAAACCCTCAAGAGTTTGTCAAATTTTACTTGACAAATCTTGTGTTTTGCCAACTTCTAAAAATATATTTATCAAGTAAAAAAGAGCTTATCTCCAATAATTTTGGCATGATTCACTTACGAAAACCAGATCTAACTTATATCAGGAACCTGAGTGAGAAACAAAATTATGTGTATACTCTTCCACCTTTTGAAAACTTGCATCAGGAACTCTTCTCTATTCTTCATTTCTTTTTTCACCCTCCCACCTGGCTTGCCGCGTGGGAGAAACGCCGATGCCAACCCGGATCGACGCACGTATATTTCCGCGTGGGAGGTGAGTTTTGCCAAGTTTCTATTTTTGTCAAGTTGGTTTGACAAACTGTTGGATGTCAATTTCTCTTGTTTTGCTAAAATTAGATGGATGTCAAGTTAATTTGCCAAACTGCTGGAGATGTCGTCCGCAAAACTTCTCGTGCACTAAGCTTAGTTTAACAAAAATCCGGACGAGCTGGCTGGAGTATAGCATCTCCAAGAGTTTGCCAAATTTTACTTGGCAAATTTTGTGTTTTGCCAACTTCTAAAAAGATATGCCAAGTAAAAAAAGAGTTCATCTCCAACAGTTTGGCATAATTCACTTGCGAAATTCAGATCTAACTTACATCAGGAACCCTGAGAGAGAAACAAAATTATGTTATGCCTTCCACCTCTTGAAAACTTACATCAGGAACCCCGAGATAGAAACAAAATTATTTTTATGTCTTTCCACCTCTTCTGTTACGGAAGGATGCGCCACGGATACGCGCGCATATATGCGCGTGTCGAGGGGTGGGATGCCAAGTTGCTATTGATGCCAAGTTGTTTTGCCAAACTTTTGGAGGCTAATTTTTCATGTTTTGCCAAAATTAGATGAATGCCAAGCTAAGATAGCAAACTGTTGGAGTTGCATCTCCAAGAGTTTGCTAAATTTTACATGGCAAATCTTATGTTTTGCCAACTTCTAAAAAGAAATGCCAAGTAAAAGAAGAGCTCTTCTCCAACATTTTGGCATAATTCACTCGCCAAATTCAGATCTAACTTACATCAGGAACCTTGAGATAGAAACAAAATTATGTTTATGCCCTTCCACATCTTTGAAAACTTGCATCAGGAATCCTTCTATATTCTTTATTTCTTTTTTCACCCTCCCACCTGGTTTGGCGGGTGGAAGAAACGTCGATGCCAACCCGGATCGGTGCGCATATTTTTGCGAGGAGGTGAGTTTTACCAAATTTCTATTTTGCCAAGTTGATTTGCCAAACCGTTGAGGCTAATTTTTCTTGTTTTGCCAAAATTAGATGAATGCCAAGTTGATTTGCCAAACTGTTGGAGATGCTGTAGTTAGTTTCAGCTTCCGAATTGCAGCTGGTAAAAAAATACCAAAACGAAAAATATGCGTGTACTGCAAGCTCCAGAACTTAACACGCGTTGTTTCAGATATACGGACTCGGTAGCACTTAGGGGTGGTAAAGAGCCTCCTCAATTTAATCTAGCAAATTTAAGGATCAGAACAAATAAGGATCGAGTTATATTGCTATATAATTTTGATCTAAAAAGTAGTAAAGTTTTGTTAGATTGAAGAATGCATTAGGGTCGTGACCTGTTACCACCCTCTAGCACGTGCGTGACCAGAGATGTTTTGATGAGTCGATGCTTCTATCGTCAGAAAAAGAACGTAGCACCCGTTTATATATAGCCTGGAAATTAAATTAAGGCATCTCGATCAATTCATGTATACCTCCATGCATATAAGTTCTTTCGAGGACAACAGACGTGTGTACTTATTATGTTCGGTATGTTGCCAGCGAACCACCGTCGTCGTCGCCGTCGTCTATATATATACACATACGCTGTACGTGTCATGTGAGTACGTGACCACATCTCCGTCCGCCATTTACTACGATTACGAGATGCATGGTCCATGTATTTTATTTGCCGTACGTCACGAGCCACCACCCATTTACTTCTCCGTAGCTGCTTTTCCTAGCTAATAATAATCCCGGCCGGCCGGCCGGTTGCTCTCTCGATCAGTCACGCTCTCTACGGCGAAGAAGAGAAGTTGCTTGGTCCGGTGGGGTGTCCTTCTCGATCCTCCTCCCACACCACGCCCGCAGCCGCCCCCGCCCCGGCGGCTCTGGCCGGCGTCGACGTCGTGTCGCCGGGATCGATGGAGCCACACACTAGTACAGTGTCAAACCCGACCTGACCATGAAAGCAGGTGTGCGTGCATGCCGATCCAAAACACCAAAGCCACCAACCTGCTGTCACCTGTGCCTCTCCGATCCCGTCCCAAGCGAGAGCTGCCGGAGCAAACGTCACGCACAGGGACTCCCTATAGGCTTTGCTTTGCTTTCTCTATGCAAGGATCCGGATGGTGGATCGATCATTGCTCTAGTAGGAACACACACACCAAGGCACGCATGCAGGAGCTCTGATTTCGTCCGTTTTTCTTTTCACAGTTCATTTCGGGGCATCCCATGTTAGTCTATTCTCGGACTCCATATTGTCTCCTGTCATGTGACCTGGACAGACACCTTGGCATATATGCTCTCACAAGGAAGAGGGTGTTATTGCTACCCTCATTTTTAAACTCTTTTTTCAGATAATAAAAAAAGTGCGAGTGTGGTGTTTTGTATTTTATAGGATAGAAGAGTATCTTTTTGCACTAGGCCAGAAATGCACAAGATAAAGGCCGTTGCACAGATTAAAAAAAGGAGACCTCATCCTTGAATATTTCTTTTAGAACCTCCATGTTAATCTTCGTTTTAGGAAAACAAAAGATAAAGCACTAAATTCTCATAAAAATTTAAATATATTACTATTAAATTAATACACTATATAATCGTCACCTTATAGCTATTACTATTTGAAGACTCCTTTTAGAGCCTCTATGTATGCCTCACGATATGTGCTAGAACAGGAGATAATTCCTAAAAATTCATAAAAGTCAGAAACATCATCGATCAATTAAGTTGACTCTAATCATCATTGATAATAACGGTTATGTTATCTATTTATTTTACCAGTACTATTATAAAAATACTCAAAGTAACTCTCTAGTTCTATATCTAAATTATCTATCTCTACCAGTATAAAAATAATCCGAAGTAACCCCTTAAAATTCATCTAAATTACCTAGGTGCATTGTTATGAAGAAAAAAATAATTTAAACTAGCCCTCTAAGTTTACATCTAATTACCTGTCCACTTCATTATTAAAAATAACCCAAATCAACCCCTAGTTCTATAACTGAATTCTCTACATGCCATTATAAAAAATCCTAAATTAGTCATATTTATAACAAAAGATTAACCATGCAGACCACACGTATAGTATACTTCCCTGTATGAATGGGCTGGTCATATTAATTTCAGTGTTAAACATTCATATTAATTTCCATGCTAAACACATAGCTCAAGCAAAGATATAAATTAAACACATGTCAAACACACACACACACGCAGGTGCGATGAAAAACAGGGTAAAGTTAAAAAAAAGGGTAAAGTTATGAGTGGGGATGGAAAAGCATATAGATTATGGATTTATGGTAAACTGTGTATATCACAATCGAATAAAAAGACAAACAATATCTAAATGAGTAATATGTTAGGATACTGTCAAAGTATAAATGGACCACCAAAACATGTAATTTTCTATAATTGTGGCAGTGTATTTGGGATTTATTTTTGTGTTTTTTTAGTTGACAACAAAAACACCTAATTTTTGAAATATTATTGACAGGAATTTCCACTAGAAAGTGAATCTTTCAATGGACAGGGAAATATGTAATGTCCAAAAGACCAAAAGCAGTATGTCGTCGGCCGTCGGCCACAGCCGCCCCGTCGGCTAGTCATATTAATGGACCAGTCAAAGTATAATTGGACCACCCAACTATTTCTATCAACTAGGTGATACCCCGCGCGATTCTGTGAAAACTTTTTAAACAAAATTTTCAGGTGCAATGTGAAAGTAGGAACACCAAAGTGATTTCATGACAACATTCTTTTGTAAAAAACATTATACATGGAAGTATGATAATTTTATTGAGATAGAACCATTCTTAATTACTGATCCTACATTTTTCTCTACTACGAGAATTTTGTAGTATGCTACTCACAAAAGCATGATATTAACCACAAAAAATCAGTTGAAGACATAAATATATGATCTAGTGGATGGTGACATAGCGTATAGTGGATGGTGACATGGAATGATTGCATGTTGAGAGAAATCTATCCATGACTTGTAATGGGTTTCACCTATATAGTTGTTATAGATTAAAGCTTTTTGTGGCAGTGTATTTGGGATTCCTTTTTGTGATTTTTTCAGTTGACAACAAAAACACCTAATTTCGTGAAACATTGACAGGAATTTCGACTAGAAAGTGAATCTTTCAATGGACAGGGCAAAATAGTAATTTATGTAATGTCCAAAAGATTGAAATTTGTGAAAATTTGTGTAATGTCCAGGTCAAATTTGTGAAAATTTCGTTTGAAATTTTAAACCATTATGAATCCATCTATAATTTTTTTAACATTTAAGCATCTTAAAACTACTAGACCGTGAAGGAGAATAGGTTATGCACTAAAGTTCACACACATAAAGTGTGACACAAAAGGAAATAAACTGAGGGTGGGGGTGGGAAAAAACAAATAAAGTAGTTTGTCAACATTGTACTTGTATTGTAGCAAAAAAATGTACTTGTTGTATATCATAACCAGATAAAGATAATAGAGACGTATATGTATTAATGTTGTGTTAGGACATGAGCAAACGAGAGAGAGAGAGGACAAAACAAGTAACTTTTAACAGAGATCCACAGCAAGATCTAGAAAAAGTTGGTACATGAGGATTGAAATCCATCCTTTTGGAAGCTATATATAGTATAGTAATGACTAGTATTAAGATCCAACCAATACTCAATCACAGCGCCAAGAAAAGCAGCGTACTCCCTCCATCCCAAATTACTTGTCATTTTGGCATTTTAGATACATTTCTTTTGTTATGTATCAAAAGGAATGTATCTAGAAATAACAAAATGATAGTAATTTGGAACGGAGGGAGTGCACATAATGAATGTCTAGATGTGCTTATTACACACAAAAGTGACAAAACTAAAATGGGATATTACACAAATATTTTCCATGAAAACAGAAACTAGTGCCGCAAGGGACATATCCAAGGTCCAAAAGTCTCAGCGGCACAACAGCTGTAGTACAAGTTAGGCCACATGTACGTGGACTTGTAATGTGTGAATGACACACTTCTCTTAGCTCCATGTTTATCTGCGACATGTCGTCCTTGTTGGTCATGGAACATATAGTGCTTTTAGTTGTCGGTGTCCTGATTACAACACGGCAAATAGCACCCTCTCATTAATCTGTGACTGGTGGAGCCCTGACCTGAGAAAACGAGATGGCAAGTAGCAGTACACGCTGATGTGTATACATGGATCAGCTGTGCCGAAGCCTGTATGCCGCGCAGGCGATCGAGGAAGAAAACAAGCAATTAACAACAGCAACCCCAGCTTCACCATCAATCTTTTTAACAACTTCTGGACCAAATATTAATAGGACATATGTACCGCATGTTGTACCTGGACGTAGAGATGATTTTTCATCTCGAGATAGGTACTGAGTTTATTTTTCTGAAAACTTACGTGTTTCTTAGAGTAACACGCATTGACTAAATTAATGACTACTTCAAATATTAGGAACCATCAATTACCCTTGTTCCACAAGTTTGCACGCGAGGATAACAGGATATCATCTACCATTGATAAAAATATTTTTAGACAAATAACTTTTATGTAAAAGGAGTGAAAATTGTTTAAAGAAAAGTAAAAGGAGTGAAAAGGAAAACAGATATATAACAGGAAACAGAGGCAAAGAAGTCCTCCCAATTCCAACAGGAAACAGTATCTTTTTCATCAAGAAGATAAGAAGAAACTACTCCGTATATGAGAGGGTGTCCAACCAAAAAAAATACTCGATATGAGAGAAATGAATAACTAGCGTTTTCTCTGTAAAGTAAAGTCATGGATATATGGACCTTGAATTTCAAAGCCTCCAATTTGTGGGGTCTTTTTTCTAGAATATTTTAAAATCTGATTATCTTTCGCTGTCCAAAATGCTCTGCGTATGTTGTCTTGTATTTATGATATAGGTGCAGCACAAAAAAAGTGTATCAGTTTCACAAACCTACTTGGAATACAACGACATGAATCAGAGAAGGCCATTCTCTGTATGAATTTAATGCGGAACAGCTGGATTCTTGAATTAAATCCGGTGGCAAGAACCATGGAAAACCCCTGCTAGCTGTAAATGAAGCTTCTGTATCTGAAAAGAAATTCGATCTCTTTTGAGTTTTTGACTAGAGACCAGAAACATCCCCAGCCCCCAGCAGCATAATGAACTTGTGCATACTACTGCACATAGATAGTGCCATACCTAAATGTGGCACACACAGTCCTCCCAATTCCAAAGAAACAAGAACATTCACAGTTACAGTTCCGTCTTCCAGCCCAAGCACTACTGCACGCGCTCGACATGGATGAGGCCAGGATGCTGCACGGTGAATACTCCATGGCTCCATGCGCGCGCGGGAGCACGCCCCCGCTCACCATATAATAAACCCCTCGCCAACCACCTCGCCGCGCACACCACCACATCACACCACACACAGGCGTGTCTACTGCTGTAGCGGGGAGCTAGAGCTAGCGCGAGCTACCCCCAACCCCAACCACGAGCTACTACAGCCACAACCAGCCAGCAGCTGCTGTGTGTGCGCCGCCATGGAGAACCCCTACACGAGCTTCTTCAAGCGCCACCCGCACCACCACCGCTACTACTACCACCACGCGACGCCGCCGGCGCCCGCCGCGCCGACCGCCGCTGCCTATTCGTCCCTGCCCTTCTTCGCCGCGCATCTTCCGGCACCTGCCCAGTCGGCGCCGCCCGCCCGCCCTCGCCGCCGCTCCGGAAGCCCTTCCTCCTCTCGCTCGCCCCGGCCGCCTCGCGCGCTGTCGCGGCGCGACAACCACCGGACCGGCGCGGCCGGGCCGCAGCGCCGGATTCTGACGAGGACGGGGATGAGGACGAAGAGGAGGAGGAGGGCCCAGCCGCCGCGGGCAGTAGCATCCACCACCACGGGCGCGTGGGAGGACTCTTCGCCGACCTGAACGCCAAGGCGGTGGGCGACCCGATGGAAGTGGAGCCCGGCGCCGCGGCGGGCGACGACGTGACCGTGGCGCTGCGGATCGGCTTGCCGGCGGCCGATCTCAGCGGCGCCCGCGGGCAGAGGGACGACGGCGCCGAGGAGGAGGACGAGGAAGGGAGGAACGGCGGCGGTGGGGGGGAGGAGGAAGAGGAGGAGGGGGAAACCGTGGCGGCCCCGCTAGGGTTCCCGTCGACGCCGATCGGGCGGCTGAACAAGGGGCAGTACTGGATCCCGACGCCGTCGCAGATCCTCATCGGCCCGACGCAGTTCTCCTGTCCCGTCTGCTTCAAGACCTTCAACCGATACAACAACATGCAGGTGAGCCGATCGAGACACGCTCGTTGATTTAGTCGTGCCTTTAGCTAGCTCTCTCTCTTGCCGCTTGCTTCGTTCATCCAACACATGCATTTCTCCTCTCTTGCCCTCAAATTTTGAATCAAACTACTAACAAATCGAAGTGATTTTCTCAAAGGAAATCACGACCCACAACTCAAAGTTCTCTTGGTGCATTAATTCATCTCGCTGGTGATCATAAATCATGATTGATATTGCACTTTTCATACACACAGACTTTTCTTCTTGTCAGTTTAATAGGACGGAAATAATTTTGGGGGGTTGCTAGTTTCTTCGGCAACCAGAACATTTACATGTCGATCCCCCAATAATTGAAATTACCTAATAACATTAAATGATGCGCGGCAGTAGGGTTAGATAAAGTTTCTACAGTTGGGAACGAAGCGGCCGGCCAGTTGCGAAAATGAACGCGATCGAACAAAGGCCACGCAAAGAACAGCTTGTTGCTGTAAATAGCATCGTCGGTTCCTTTTGTCGGGACAAAGTGGAGCAAGCGTCTGATCCGCTCTTAAGTTTCCAACTGTTTGCGCCAATGAGTCTCTCTCAAACTGTCGTCGCAGCGGCCGGTGTGAGTACAAATAAACATGCCAGGATCCGTGCTCGTTGGCTACAATCTGATCTTGTTGGGACAATATGATAGTAATGTGATCGGCATAGTCGTAGCTAGGTATTAGGTGCACATCAAATCCCAAAGTGACCCATATGTGCAGCGCAGATCCTAATTTTTGGGTGGCTTCACAAATCTTCTCCCTTCCTTTATTTGTTCTAGGTAGCATCCATCCAAAGATGCACTGATGCACACATCCTGTTAAGTTTTCGTGTTTTGCTTTGGACAAATTACTGAAGCAGCAAACAGTTCTTCTTACATGTTCAGTAGCTCGCCAGATTTCTTACATGCACGTGCTCATGTCTGGCTTGGCAGCCGGCCGGCGCCTCCGATGGCCAGGCCGGCCGCGCGCAGCGGCTGCCTTTCGTGTGATTGAACAAGACAGGCATGGCAAGGAGCTGGGAAGCTATGCATGCATGCAACTTTTGTGCTTTTCCGGGAAGCCTTGAGGATTCGTCTTTGCTTTGGGAATGCATGCAGGCAGCAGCAGGCTCTCGAGCGGCGCTGTGGAGATCCAGATCCCTTCGCTGATCTTGATCTCTGGGGTCCTTTATCTGGGCATGCCACTAGTAGCTTGGTCATGCATGGTGTATCTGGCCATGAGAGGGATCATCGACGAACATGTTGCCCATCAGATAGCGCGCGCGTGTCTGATGATCTGCCAAATTAGTCGCTGCTGCCTCTCCCAGATCCAGACCATCACTACCATTTCCTCACCGTACCACCACTGATCTGTCTCCGATCATGTAGCAACTAGCACACGCACTTTCTTCAGATATAGGAAGTAAATAGGACGATGGGTCGATCAGTACTTGAGGACAGACTAACACACACTTTCTGGGTTCCTTTTCTTTCACTGCAATTTTTTTTTTTTTTTGAAATGGTGTTTTCACTGCAAATCATTGAGCATTGACTTGGGATTCGCTGGCTCTGCCTCCTCCTCCTGTCTCCCGAGAACTGCAAGAGATGTGTGCAGTGCTCTTTGCTGTAGCTTACTCTGTGCAGACGCAATCACGCTCGTACACGGTCTCTCGCTCGATCTGACTCTATTCCGAAAGAAACAACACAAGCTAGTATCCGGAAGCTAGCTAGCTGCTACAGCCCTCGCTTTCTAAAGCTCTAGTAGCTTGGTGCCAGAATGCCTCTGGACTCATGCGGCTTCTCCGGTTTTTCACCACCCACTGGCATGCTGCTGGCTGCGTGCTGCAAACAAGCCCTGCAGTCTTCTCTCATCACAAGCAACCTATGCTAATGTCAAAGAGGCGCGCATAAGCCTCTTGAAACAAACAACAAGCACATTCAAACCTTCTAGCGTACTAGTCCTGTCGTACCTATGGCTAGGTGTGGTAACAGGGGTCATGACTCTAATGCATTCTTCACGATCCAACTAAACTCTTCTATTTTTTACTCAGAATTGTATAATATTATATAGTCCCGCCCATATATGGCGCGATCTTTAAATTTGCTAGGCTAAATGCCCATTACCACCCCTATCTATGGCGGATGTAGAGCAATAGAATTATAATCCTTCTATTCCAAAATACCATTCGTTTCAGTTTTTCTAGATACATAGTTTTTTTACCTATATACCTAGACATAATATATATCTAGATGTATAATAAAAGTTGATAGATATATATAGAAACCTAAAACGAGAATAGTGATTTGAGACCCGAGGAGTACCGGCTAATTCATATAACTTAGCGACACTCTTGTAGTCTTGTAGCTGATTTTAGTTACCTCATGGA
The DNA here is from genome assembly GCA_022644695.1 of Cenchrus purpureus. Lineage (NCBI taxonomy): Eukaryota > Viridiplantae > Streptophyta > Magnoliopsida > Poales > Poaceae > Cenchrus > Cenchrus purpureus. Next base: position 60,054,220 of record CP053460.1, read on the forward strand.
GTGCATGATCACATGAACTAAGCCCATATATACTAAGCATTAATTGCAGCATATGATGTAAGCTAAGTATTTTGCCGGTAGCAGCTAGCCGTATTATGACTTATGACTGGTGATCCTTAACTAATTAAGTGATGATAGCTAGTGGTACGGTACAACTGCACTGTACACGGTACAAGCTTACTCCAGGCCAGCAATGCCTGCTGTTTGTTTCCTTGTGTCGGGTATTTGATCGTGCGTGTCATCAGCAGCGTGCACACACACGACGACTACTTACGACTAACGTACTACGTCCCGCTGTGTCGATCGTGCGTGCTCGTGTGTGACTGCTCATGAAGCTAAGCTTAGCTGCTGCTCGTACATGGTGTGGATGCAGATGCACATGTGGGGTCACGGGTCGCAGTACCGCAAGGGCCCGGTCCCTGCGCGGCATCCAGCCGACGGCCATGCTGCGGCTGCCGTGCTACTGCTGCGCGCCGGGGTGCCGCAACATCGACCACCCACGCGCCAAGCCGCTCAAGGATTTCCGCACCCTGCAGACCCACTACAAGCGCAAGCACGGCCTCAAGCCCTTCCTCTGCCGCCGCTGCGGCAAGGCCTTCGCCGTCAAGGGCGACTGGCGCACGCACGAGAAGAACTGCGGCAGGCTCTGGTACTGCCTCTGCGGCTCCGAGTTCAAGCACAAGCGCTCGCTCAAGGACCACGCGCGCGCGTTCGGCCACGGCCACGGCTTCGTCGGCGGCGGCGCCGGGTGCGGCGGCGGCGACGACGACGGGGCCGTCTCGGACGTCGAGCACGACGGCGCCAACGCGGCCGCGGCTGCAGCAGGTCGACGTGACCGATCGAGCTTAATTCGATCCGACCGGCCGGCCGGCACATCGATCTCTCATGCAGGACAAAAAGCTGTGTGTACGATCGATAGGCCCACCGCGCGTACGTGCGTGCAAAAGACAAAGAGATGATCCAGCCACCTGTTCTTTTATTTCGTTGCCGTTGCAGCTGCTGTAATGCGTGTATGTTCTCTTTTTTTATCTGCTGGTAATTAATTAGGTACTTCGTGTTTCGTTGGAGTGTAAACTTGTTAGGGCGGCATAAGTACGGCACACGGCCCATGTGGTATTCTTCGTACTATTGTTCTCTATCCTGCTGTACATGTGTAATAGTTGTAGGACTCGACAAAGCTAGTGATCTCAATCGATCACGAGCGTGCATGTGTCAATATAGCTTAGCTTGTGCTGCCGTTGTCTTTGCGTGCATTTCATCAAGTAGAAGAGCTGCATACAGCTAGCATACATATGCTGTACAATAATAATTCCCCACACCTCCAGTGTATTTCAGGTCCTTGAAAATTTTCAATTGTTTCAAGTGACGTTTTATATTGAAGATGTTTTCTTTAATGTTGCAAATGCTGCCCATCAATGTTGTATATGAATGGAAAATGAAGCTATATATACATTAACTTTTTATGTTGCAGTATGCCTTTTGAAAATTTGTTAAATTTTATGCACCCAGAAACTAGGTCAGTGGGGTAAGATCGCCTCACAGGTTTTCATTAAGAAGAAGGAACCTTCTCCCGGCCTAGAAACCCCCGAACCCCGGTTTCACCGGTGATAGGATTTTTTTTAAAAAAAACCAGCCCCAAATCCACTCCGATGAGGAATCAAACTTGTGTATCTGGTTGCGACCATACCTCAGCCCCTCTAACCAACTATGCTAGAGGACCTTTTGGTAAATTTCATGCACCCTAAAAGCAACTAACACAATTCCATGTTGAGTGCTTGACACACTTGTAAGCATGCTGTAGTTTTGAAATTACTCTCTATGTACATTGGCACTTGGACCATGTTCTGGGTTAAAAAATGGGTGGGTAGGCATTCATTTTTTCAAACACATTATTTGTAATTGGTATTTAATGTTGGAGAACTTTTTTATAGATTGCAAGTGATCCACACCTTTAGTGTGTTATGGCACCAATGGCACAACAATTCTTTTCCTATTGCACCAAATCCTTTTTAGTAGTATCCGGGATCTTAGTCTTAATAATTGAGGCTACCTGTGAATCCTACAATTCCTCACATAGAGAAGTAGGAAAAACAAATATAAATCCTATAAATTGTAACATAATTTAGAAACATCCGGCCATCAATCCAGTCTAATCTAATCATCATAAATAATCATTATATATTATTATTGTCTAAAAACCCCACACCTACCATAATAAAGTAGTCTAAATTAACCCTTAATATGTGTATCTAAATTACCCACATACACCATTATGAAAACTAACCTAATTTAATCCCCTAATATTATTATATCTATCCACCTATAATGTTATTAAAAAAGAACCTAATATGAACCCTAAATGTGAATCTAAAATACATATTTAGTTTTAACGAAGTATCCAAAATACATTCATCCATGATTTGAAATTGACTATATATATCTGCCATTGTTAGTGTAGAAAATACTAAGTTAATGTATTTATGCTTGATCCATCGCAATATGCAGACCACACATACATGTATGAAGGAAGCAAAAACTGATTTCCATGTTGAACATATTGCTCAAACTAACTGTTCAATATGGACGTGCGATGCAAAGCATAGAAAACTATAAATATATATGTAAAAGTGCAGTATAAAAGTCGGATAAAGATAATTATGATATGTATTTATATGAGTATTATATTTGAGTATATATTTAGAGAGAGAGAGAGAGAGAGAGAGAGAGTTGAATATGCATGGTAAACAACTTTGTGTTATTGCGGGATAGCACATGCTGACATGATATCGATCAAGGGCAAAATCTATCAAAAATCTGGCTTTGGGTGGTGTGGTTCATTTCTATATATTTACGACCTAAATAATTATGCATTTTTTAATGCAGAGACTGAAATATCAATATATGTCTAATTTTAAAGTAATAATTGGATATTATCCCAAGAACAAACATGGGGAGAGAGGGGGTTAAGTTGCCACCTTGCCCTCCTGTCCTCAAATTGTTTTTTAGAAATAAAGGCAAAAAAAAAAAACCTATGTTCTCTATTCCAAAGTAGTTTAGTGTATTGTAATTTCAATCTAGTTGCAAATGTCTGATATACGGGTTTGAACCAATATTTCCTCCCATCATAACATTTTATAGCAAATATTCTTAATGTCAAATGAAGCTAAAAACAATTTTAAGATCAAGATATGGATAGGCGCAGCGGTAATTATAAAAACTATCTAATTACTTGTTTATAAAGTATTGTAGATAGTCATTTATCATCTTGATAATGCACGAAATCTAATCTCACATTTCGTAAGGGTGTCGAGTGAACAAAGTACATTGTTAATATCCTGTGTTCTATTCCTGTGCATTGTGCAAGCACCGGCCTGCTCGCGGAAAGGCTGTGAGACATGCATGTCCCCATTTCTTTATTTGCATACCCCAGAAAAAGAAAAAGGTGCAGAGAGATATACTTCCAAAAACATGGAGGCTTCCACATGGCCGGCCAATGCAGCCATGCTACTGCAGTTGCTAACGCGCACACTACTTGCTTCAGCTTTGCTTTGGTGAGAACTGAGAAACAAAATAAAGCTTGCGACCCAGGGCGGATCAGCTCGATGATCCTATCTTTGCGAGGAGACCTCTCCCGGCGGAGGATGAGAGGATCACCTTTTTGGGCGCACCTGATCGAGCTGGGGGTGAGAGAAGAGAATGGCCGACAAAAATATGTGTAGGCAAGCCTGATGGACGGGACGTCAGATTCCGGATGCACACACATACCATGAGACGTTGGCGTCAAATGATGAGCTTTGCTTGCTCCTCCTGCTGCCTGGGGCTCGCGTGCAGTGCACTCCTGGAGGTGCAGATTGCAGAGAGCTAGCGTTTTCTCTTTTTTTTTCCCCTTTTGCGGGTGAAGAGCTAGCGTTCTCAAATCGAAGGAGAACAAATTTTAAGCGAATTCGTGAGTGCCCGAACGAAATAGAGTTCATCTTCGCGAACGCCTGCCTGTCGGAGTGTTTTGGACAAGGGGGAGAGAGTTCAGGGCCGGCAGCGTAGTGTGCCGGAGGCTGCACTCCACCCACCCTGCTCCGGCCCCCCCGGCCGCTGGCGCGCAGCCTTGCTTGCATTGCATCCTTTTTTCAGCCCTGAAGGGAGCCTGAAGTTTGCTTTGTCCCGGCTGGCTGGCCTGCTATGTGACGTCTCGTCACTGCCCGTCCCCAAGCAACTTCAGGCTGCCTTCACCAGCCTTTTGCCGTGAAAAGTTGGGTATGCCGCGGCGGTGCGCCGAAGTACACTCTTTCTGCAGGCCAGCGAATCCGAAATCTGCCCTTTTATTATTTTTGAGAAGAAGAAAAAAAATATCAGCACCAGAGTAAGCCTTTTTGAAAGAAGACGGAGCTGTCTGGGCCGGATGGGCTAGCATTCCTCTAGAGACTACAGGCCCAGGAGCCCACACCACGTTTCCGATATCTTCGAGATGTGTGTGTGGCACCACCCACCGCACCACTCTCCCCTGCACTGGACGACAACCGGACGGCCATTCGTCGTCTTTCATAGTTTCATCCCACGCGCATGGCGTCCTCCTGGCTCCTAGCGCCGCCCAAGCTACCGCTGCCGCTGCCCCCACCGTGCGACAACCGCCGTCGTCGTCGCTCGGCTGCGGCCGCACCGCGGCCCGTGCGCTCGCGAGTCATCAGAGCGACGACTTCAGGCGACTTTTCGGCGGCTCCGGCGGATAGGAGGCAGTGGTGCCTGAGGTGCGGCGGCATGTACCGGGACGACGAGAACCACCCGACCGCCTGCGCCTTCCACGGTCACGTCACAGGTATTGCCGTCTTGCCAAATTGTTTCTGTTTGCTTTGTCTTTGCAAAAAAAATATCTTCCCTCATGATGGGCCAGGGCTGTGATTGGGCTTTGTAGTTTATCTTATTGGGCCTGTGTCTATCGTTTATGGAGGCCCATGAAAACCTCTACATGACAAAGAAAAAAAACGATTTTTTATATTTTTTTCGACGATTTTCCGAAAATAAATAGCCGTTTCAAACTTTATCAAAAGTAGCCTCGAACCGCCGTTTAATGGCGGCAGAACCTCGCCACTTTCACGCGGCGAGTCTATGAATCGCTTCAAGCGGCGGGACGTCGTCAGAAGCGTGAATGAACCACTAGGTGGTTGGGCGGTTGTAGCAGCCGCCAAAGGAGAGGGCGGTAGACTGACCAACCGCGGTTTGACAGTGGTGAGTCCAACCGCCACTTCCTGGCGGTAGCTCCGCCTCACCGCCAAGACAAATGGCGGTAGGTGCCCCCTGCTATAAAAGCAATGCGCCCCGGGGTGGAGCTCCCAGCTCGCTCCTAGCAGCGCATCTGACAGTCGACGGAAGAGAAGGAGCATCCGGTAGAGAAGCTCTTCCGTTCCATTGGTAATATTTCTAGAACTTCTGAAAATATATTAGAAATTTAGAAAATAGTTTAGAAATACTAGAAATAGAGTAGATTTTTAGAAAATAGTTTACAAATACTAGAATTAGCGTAGAAATTTAGAAAATAGTTTAGAAATTCAGGAAATAGCGTAGAAATTTAGAAAATAGTTTAGAACTACTAGAATTAGCGTAGAAACGTAGAAAATAGTTTAGAAATTCTAGAATTAGTGTAGAAATTTAGAAAATAGTTTAGAAATTCAGAAAATAGTTTAGAAATACTAGAATTAGTGTAGAAATTTAGAAAATAGTTTAGAAATTCAAAAAATAGTTTAGAAATAGTAGAATTAGCGTAGAAAATTAGAAAATAGTTTAGAAATAGTCGAATTAGTGTAGAAAATCAGAAAATAGTTTACAAATAGTATAATTAGCATAGAAATTCAGAAAATAGTTTAGAAATTCAGAAAATAGCGTAGATATTCAGGAAATACCTTAATTACTTGCATAGTACTATTAGTAGTTAATTTAGAAACACCTTATTGCTCACAACTACTTTAATTACTTGCATAGTACTATTAGTAGTTAATCCAAGTATTTGTACACTATATGATATCAGGGATGTCACAGACAGTCCGGGTTCAATTGTTTTATGGATCTAGGAAATTTAGATATGGTCCCGAAAGAGTTGATCATCTACCTTTAAAACAAAGACAAGAGATCTTACAAGAGCCGAAGAAAGACCTTGGGGGTCATAACCAACCGGCCGATACAAGGCATTCGTGAAAGATGAAGAGCAATGGAAGCGCCGGTGATGACTTTGTTCAATGTAAGTCAACCATGTTTTGGGAGCTTATGCACTTAGAAGGTACTCAAAATTGAGGCGTTATGTTAGGAGTGCATGCACAATTGGTGCTCAGGTGGTTTTGCTTGTCCAGTTTGTACCGAATGTACAACAGAATGAGGAAGCAGAGGGTCAAGTCTAGAGTAGCCATCATGGGGGAGAAGGGGAAGATGGTGGAGAGGAGGAAGAGGGTGGAGGAGGAAGAGGGTGGGGAGGAAGATGGTGGTGCGAGAGGAAGAACAAGAGGGGATGAAGCAATTGGTGTGGTTGATGGGGAGAAGAAGACCACAAGTAATGAGGCGGTTCAATGCAGAGACGATGACTATGAACATGCATTGGAAGATGACTCCTCGATGATGAGGATGAATCCATTATGCCAAGTGACTGGGAGACCTATGATTTCTCACAGCTTACTGTAAATCCTGGTGTGAATGTGACTTGGGAGTATCGGGAGAATGAGCTGTCCAAGGAGCTCAGATGCAAATTCGTGGAGAGCTTAAGGATGCAGTGAAGGGTCCACCTTGACCTTGAATAGGGAGTTTAGGGTATTGAAGAGTTCTCCGGTATGATGATGTTCGTTGTAAAGCCCGAGTTGTCCATTTAGAGTGCATGCTTACAAGGGCAAGTGGAAAGATGGAAGATCGATAGTTGTGGATCACACATGTGCACTTGACTAGTTAGATGCAAGTCACCGGAATTTGACTGTCGCATTTGTTGCTAACCACATGTACTCAGATTGTGGAGAATCCTTATGAGCCAAAGTCCATTATCATGCCATTGAGGAGAAATTTAGGTACAGGATCAGCTATGGAAAAGCATATAGGGCGAAGAAGAAGGTTATGGAGATGAGGTGGGGTACTTACGAAGCATCCTACAACAATTTACCGGCCTTTCGAACACAATAAATGTTAAATCCGGCACCTACTATGACATCAAGACATATCCTTTGGTAGCTAGGCACAGCAAGCTTGTTCTTCAGGTTATTCTTAGCATTGGGGCCTGATTGAGGCATTCGAGACATTGTAGACCCGTCATTTGCATAGATGGCACATTCTTGTGAGGAAATACAAGGGCACAATCTTGTGATGGTGGCGTGACAGCAACAATCGCTTGTTGCCATTGGCTGTGCGTTTGCGGAGGAGAGAGAATGGTGATAGTTGGTATTGGTTTTGAGAGGTCAAGCGAGAGGTGGTGAAGGAGGTGCCAAACGTGTGTGTCATACGATAGGCACAAAGGAATTTTGCGGCGATGAATGACATCAAAGAGGGTAGCGAAGAAAGAAACAGAGCGACCAATGGCCCGATGTTCATAGCGAGATGGTGCATTAGGCATATAGAGCAAACTTCTGACCAATTCAAGAATAAGCAATCGACGAACTGTTCAAGCGGTTATGCTCATGCAGAATCAGGAGAGGAAGTTCAATGAGATATGGAAAAAACTAGATGAACTCACAAAGAAAGCATCAGAAGAAATAGCAAAGAAACCAGTCAATCTGACCGGGCAAGAGCCAATTTCTCTTGAGGACGTTGGGTTAGATGCTCCAAATGTCAGAAGGAGAAGGGGACGTGCAGTGAAGACCTTCAGCCAGTGGATTGAGAACGAGCCGAAGGAGAAATGGTGTCTCTTGCACGACGTGAGGTGTACGGTATGGGATTAAGACCACTAATTTTGCTGAGGTATACAACGCAGTCTTGCGTGGGGCCAGGTGTTATCCTTTAGTTGGCATCATTGAGTTCTTCCTGTACCGCACAATGAAGTACTTTTATGAGCGTGCAAATGCAGCACACGCAGCTATGGTCGATAGTCGGAAGTTGTACTCCACAGCTATGCATGAGTACTTAGACAAAAAACAAAAGAAGGCTCGAGTCACCGGAGCATGAGCCTATACCGTGCAAGTGGCTCTGAAACTAGGTGGAAGTATCTGGTCGAGTGCAAAGCCAAATCACAGAAATCTGGCAATGAGAGGAGACAAATTGTGATTCTAGCCAACACGACTTGCTCATGCTCCTGCCACAAACCACAGCTACTACACAAGCCCTGCAGTCATGTGCTCACTTTGCATGTTTCAAAACTAGAGGTTGGCACTTTGGGGTAGGTACGTGTCTAGGTACTACTTGAAGCAAACCATCCTGGACACTTGGAACCACACTCTGGAGGGTCATCTCTTCATCAGTTCGTTCATTGAAGATCCCAAAGGAAATACAACATACATACAGTCAAATCTGGTGTGCCAAGGTGTTGGTCACGGAAGAAGAAGAGGATCGGGAACAACATGGATGAAGTCAAGTGGTCGTTCGATGGCGCTGCTCAAAGTGCAACAATCCGAGGACACACCTACAAGAGATGCCTTTGCAACAACGTCGCTTGCAATGCACCTAGTTAAATCAAGCAGCGGATGATCTTTGCCCAACCTTCGCTAGTGGAACTGCACCGGAGACGTGGGCGTGGGCGCCGTCATGAAATGAAGGAATACTTGAGTTTAGTTGCCTTATTTCGCTGAGTTGTTTCTAATAATGTCTTATTTGCCGTACTCGGATGTGTTGTAATAATTGAACTAGTATTTCCTTAGATTATCTTGTGTAAGAACTTATTCATGCTATCGTATTTATTTGTCATGTTGAATTTATGTAACGATTAGAGATGACGTCGATTCTTTGCGGAGGTGGTGAGGATGGCAATGGTGGTGGTAATCGTGATTCCACATCACGAGGAAAACAACGTTCGAAACACCACCTGATCCGAAGAAAATGAGCACGTTCGAAAGAGGCGTCCTTCGATATATGCAAGGAGTAACTGCAGATGTCATTGCAAGAGGAGAGGAACCTCCTTGGGATGCTCTTTATGCTCCACCAGACATGCATCATTATGCAAAGAAAAACTGCAGATGCCATTGCAAGAGGAGAGGAACCTCCTTATGGTGGTCTTTATGCTCGGTGGTCGTTATGCTCCACCAGTTGTTGCTAATCCACCAACTACAAAACCTACCAAGGAAGCTAAACCTTCGTCGTCACGTCGCAGGAAGGGCTGAAGTCTGTCATGTTGTGCGATATTGTAGTGTTTCATCCTGTAGTGGTGTAATATCTGAAATACTATTTCGTTTGAATCATGGTGTTGTAATAATAGTGTAATGTTATTCTATACGAACTAGATCATATTTTAATTGTGTTGTAATAATTGAACCAGTATTCCTTAATTTTTTCTGATATTTTTTACTGCATTATTAAAATTTTGTTGAAATATTTGGATTTCCTCATGTGCTAACATCCAAATAATACCTTGTTTTGCGGAGTTGAATGGCGCCTCGGGTCCCTGAGTTGGACTTGGAGTTGCTCACTACGAGGAAAGAGGTGGTTGCGGTGTCTAAGGGGATCCACACTCATATGTGCTACTGCGGTGACAATTGCAAGGTTGTCAAGTGCAAGGCTCTAGGGCACGCTTACGGGATGCGGTTCTTCATGTGCGCCAACTATGCGCACGACCCGATCAAGCCGTTGAACCGCAATGATAGACCCAAAGTAAGAACTTAGTGCAATTCTTGATTGTTCATTTGTCAATTATTTGTATTTTTTTACTAACATGTTTTTGCAAAAAGAGTCCACCTCCTCTTTGTGATTTCATGTAGTGGCTGGATACCCAGCAGTCTGACGACGACAAGAGGTACGTCGAGTCAACGGCCCGTGATGCAAGAGAGAGGTGGTTCCGCATGATTGAGGCGGAAAAACAAGAGGAAAAACGCAAACAACAACAGGAGGAAATTCGTGTTCGTCAGCAGATGAGATAGCATGAAGAGGCCCAGCCGCATGAGCGAATAGAGAGAAGAGGAGAGGGCTCGGCCAAGGAAGCTGGACCCGATGCCATTAGGAAGGGAAATACCCTCGTTGTACTCTCGGTAGATCTAGAGTACTAGCTGAGTCGGATTGTATGAATTGTAAACCATGAATTAATTTCGTCGTCAGTTAGAGTCGGTTAGGTGTGTGCTTCCTCTCAGTGACTGGAACATATAGGGTACCGTGTGTTTCCTCTGAGTCACTGCAAATTTTCTCTCCCACGGATCAAAGGGCCCACATCGCTACAGACCCCTCGCTAGGGTGTGTTTCCTCGAGTCACGCTTGATTCCCTTCCCACGGATCGAAGGACCCACCACTCACCCTTCTTCTACATATATCACCCTTCTCTACGATGCCTCTCCACAACAAACCGCAATGGCTTCCGGGAGTGGAGGTGAATATGAGTGTGGTCCTGATTTCTGGGAGGAGCAAGATCCAGAGTTCAAGGGGGAATTTCCAGTCATGCACAAGAGGGACTTCCGTTCCATACGTGAAGTTAGAAGCTACGCACCGAACAAACCGGTGTTGTGGCCAACATGTTCACAGTGAGCATTGCGTGATGCAAGTCTCTGGTGGGGCAACTACGAAGGGTAAGCTATGGAAATGATATTTGTTCATCAACCATGCTTGGTTTATTAACATTTTTTGGGTATTTTTCAGTTCTCCGACGATGATGACAACTGTGGCTTCTCGCAATGGGTGGATCCCCCAGCCATTGACCCCTATCAGGATTACATCAACTACCTCCACGACATCGTCATCTACAACCTGAAGCGGCGCCTGGACGAAGCACTTGCTTCCCCAGATCGTCCCGCCGACAACCAATGTTTCCCTTGTGCGACTTGCACTTGTGAATGCCACGCGAAGATGTGAGATTGGTCCCCTCCTCCTTCACCTCCACCACCACCACTGGGGTACTACATGTCGTCTCAGCAGTCCTCGGTAGCGGCTCCTTGCTCTCTGGCCATTTCTCGTACAACTAGTTTTCGAATGTAATCCAGTATCTAAATTCCCTAAGGCATGTTAGGATTAGAGTTGTGTCGTGCATGCCATTGCAATTTCGTCGGTGATTTATCTTTAATTTAGATGATGTCATTTTCATTTCATAAAAAAAAAGAAAAAAACCTACCGCCGTTTTGCATGGCGGCCTGACTCTGCCAACCTCGGCCTTGACCCAGCCGACTGGCCGCTACCTTAAGAGAAACCGCCCTGTTGTTTGGCGGTTAGGGTTGCCGCCATTTCAACAGGCGGCAAGCCCTTACCGCTGTTTGAAACGGCGACGGCGGTTACAGGACTTGCCGCCGTGTGAAACGGCGGCAGGTTCCTGCCGTCAATTGAAACGGCGGTTCGAAGCTACTTTTGATAAAGTTTGAAACGGCTATTTATTTTCGGAAAATCATCGAAAAAAATATAAAAAAATTCAAAAAAAAAACCGTGTCGTGCCCATCCGCAGGCGAGAAGGGCCTGTTCTCGCTGTCGCCGCCGCACTGGGGATCGGCAGTGGGCGACAGGAGGCGGGGTCATCGTGTACTGCTGGAATGGCGAAGCGGAGCCGCCCGCCAACTGGAAGAAGCGCTGGAGCTGCTGCTAGGAGCGCGAGGAGGACGCGCCGCCGTGCCACCGCGGCTGGCACGTCTCCTACGACGACGGCTACACCCTCTTCTAGCTTTTGCTCCTGGTATACCCGCCGTGCTTGGCCTCGGCGTCAATAAAATCTCTTATATACCGCCACCACCTTTGATGCCCGCTTCCAGTTGGCATCAATAAAATCACGACCTCCTTTGATGCCAATTAAACAGTCTGAAGTTTGTGGCCATAGCCGAAGAAAGCCCGAGAGCATGTCAACGAGTGAGGTTTAATTCCCAGCGCAACGCGAATATTCCTCTACTACTCTTCTCCAACTCCCCTGCACGGCTCTGCCTCTGCGCCACGCCACCGGCGGACACAGCTCTATTTCTCGCAGTAGCAAATCGCTCTGATCGCGAAACCCCTGCACGGCTCTGCCTCTGCGCCACGCCACCGCTCTCGCTGGCTCACCGAGAGCCGCAGTGCCGCACGCCCGAACCTTCCCCCCTCCGAATCTCCGGTCACCCACCCCGCGCGCGGCGCCAGCGCCACCATGGTGGTCTCCTACACGCGGGAGCACGTGTACCGCCACCCCTGGCACCGCGTCACCGCCGCGGCGTGGCGCAAGTTCACGGACCCGGCGGCGCGCGCCGCCACCGGGGCGCTCGCGCACATCCTCGACGTCCACACGCTGTCCCGCGACGTGGACCGCGGCGCCGGCCGCCTCCGCGCCGTGCGCGCCATCGCGGGCCGGACCCCGCCGCCGCCGCTCCTCCTCCGCGGCCTCCTCGCGCCCGCCGGCGGCGGCGACGTGGTGGTGCTCTGCGTCGAGCGCACGGACGTGGACGCGCCCGCGCGGGACATGCGGGTGGACTCCCGCAACGCCACGCTCCGGGGGCTCGTGGACGTCGAGGAGCGCTGCAGCTACGCGCCCCACCCGGAGCGGCCCGACGAGTGGACGCTGTGCCGCCAGGAGACCACCATCCGATGCGCGCCGCTCGCCGCCGTGGCCTCCAGGGTGGCCGAACTCGTGGAACGGCGCTGCGCGGAGAGATTCACGCAGAATGCGGAAAAGGGAAGGGAGGTCGTGGAGAGGATATGCGAAGACCTCGCGGCAGAGCAAGATGCGAAGACCTCGCCAGCACACTGTGGGGTTGCGGAACTTCATCTCAATCAGAATAGTAGTAACAGTGTTTACCATTTACCAAAATAAACCGATGTAGTTAGTGATAACAGGCTGTTCGGCTGCGCGCTCTCATAAGCCACTTCTTGCATAGTGTTTTTTTTCTTGGAATATATTTTTCTCACACAACAAATCAGCAGAAGTCGTTTTAAAATCTGTTGATGAACATAATAAGTATGTCATAGTCGTAAACAAAACACATATGATACTTCTATGTGTTTCCCTGAGATATGGTTCAACCTTCAGATCCTTTCTGCTTCAAGAAAAGATAAAGAAAATCAATTTCAGTCAAAGATATTTATATATTGATTCTTTACAAATTGAAAACAGACGTCTTACCTTTTAGAGTTCATATTTACGTCATTTTCCTTCCATATTCATGAAATAACCAATCACTGCATCATTGATAACTTTCTTAATAATTCCTTCTTCACATAGCAAATAAGTCTATAACTCAAGTGGTCATCACCAATTTTATTGGACAAATATGCCTTCACAAGCTTCATAGCCGAAAAGCATCTCTCTACTGTTGTGGTAGCAATAGGCAATACTAACACAAGCTTTAAAAGCCGATAAACCAATGCATAAATATGATTTTTTTTCCTTATTTGCACCATTTTTTGTGCAAGCTCACCATTAATGTTTAAGTTGGAGAATCTGTTGTCTTCTGGCACATCATATCAACAATGTCCATGTTAAGTTTATCTCTAATATCCCTCAAATTATTAAAGCTGAAATCATCAAGATATAGCTTTGCTATGGTTATTAAACTTTCCACAACGAAATCATGAAAAAAGAGTCTCTTGAGTTGAACATGGCTGAGCAAACAAGCAGCTGAGAGGTTTTTCTTATCAAAGTGAGTATCAAGCTCTTGAACTAGCCAATCAATAACTTCGTTAAATCAATCCACTTCATAGTGATTTGTGATCACTGATTTTTTGTTCCTAGGCTGTCGGGATCAACACATGGCTCTTCCATTTTCAATCTACTAATATCATCAAATTCACAAAACTCATTCACTTCATCTAATAATCTAGGCCATCCAGCCATCCATCTTTTCGAAGTTTATCCAAATTGATTTTATTTCCTTTCACACATTCAATAGAAGTCACAGTGTCTTGATATTGTGTTGCAATGCTAATGACAAGGTATTTGTGATATTTGTGATGGACAGTGTAGTTAGCATGAGATGCAAATAAAAAATAGTCAAAAGAATAGAAGTATACTAAAAGATTTGACATTTGGTCTCTAGTTTTCCGATCTTTATCACCATTTTCCACAGCCTTTCAATTATTGTAGAAAATATGACAACCAACGTTTGTATGAAAGCCCAAGGGTCTGTTTTGTAAATAATGTACCCATCAAGGGCTTGGTGAAAAATTATCATCCCCATCCTTCTTCTATATAAAGGACCCAATGGGTCATCAAACAGGGGACTCATTTGAGCTTTTCTCACTTTCTCTTATGTGTTTGCTCCTCCATCCCTCTCATTTCTACCCCTTCGCCTTCCTGTCACTCTCTCTTCCCTGTTTGGACGAGTCACATTCCATATAGCATCTCTGTCAAATATTTTGTAGAAGCAATATGATCAGTCTAAAAATATGTTCAAGAACATGTGTAAACAGAATATATATATTCTTCATAATCAGGTCACCCATAATGTGTGTATATAAAACAACTTTATAAATGCTTACATGTAGCTAGAAAACTAATTGGTGTTTAGTTCAAATGTGTTGAAATAAAAAATATCTAAAACCTTCATAATTGTGTGAATTAATGGAACTTATAAAGATTTCTTCACATACCATAACAGGAATGAGGAAATGTGACCATCTTTGGATATGTAGAGTCATATTTCAGCGGTCCCTATGATATTACAATAAAACACAAAGTGTAAAGATTTAGAGATTGCACATGTATATTATATTAAAGACTAGGAAGCAGACGGGTGTTACATGAAAAAGAATTACAGCCGCCTCCAGTGCAAAACAATTAGTAAAGCTGGAGGTGGGTCCCACCTTATCATCACATCCCTTCCACACGGACGGACGTCTTCCCCACCTCTACCGCTCGCTTGCTCTCTTCTCTATCATGCTCCGGTATCATCCGTCGATGGTGAGCGAGGCGAGATCCGGTGAGGCCCGGCGTCAGGTGGATCCCGGCGAGGGCGGCGCACCGCGGCGGCCCAGCGGCGGCTGGCAGCGATGGCACCAGCGGTGGATCTCGGCGAGGCCGCTGGCGAGAGCCTTGGCGGATCCGGCGAGGCCGGCGCACCACGGTGGTGGGCGCCCGGACGACTCACGCAACGGCGGCACTCGCGAAGACGGCTCTGGCGAGGGCTTACTGCCCCACGACGGCCACGGTGCACGGTGGCGGCCCCGACGAGGTCGCACGCGGTGGCATCAGATTTTGGCGAGGGCGCGCGGCGGCAGCCCCTCTGTGAGGCCTGCGCGGTGGTGGATCCCGGCGGCCCTCCGGTGGAGGAGGATACAGGGCACGCGCGGACCCCTGTTGCCGCGTTCCTGCGTCTGAAGGACCGATTAGGCGACCAGAGAGGGGGGGAATGAATGGGAGCCGATAAAAATTCTTCTCCGAAGAGACGAACTCGACTATGCCCCAAAATCACAAGCAAGGGTTCCCACACGAACTTGCCAAGGTCACGTAGTCACAACGGACCTACCAACCCCAGGAACAAGTCCCAAACTAATCCAAAGCGGAAGCACAACACAAGAGGCAAAAGACTTAGGCGATCTGCGAAGCCTCGGTGACGATCCAACACCAGTGCGACGGTCCCATGCTTACCAGCGGGACGGTCCGCAAGACCACAGCGGACAGTCCGTAAAAGCGACCCGAACCTCCAGTAGCTACCGAGGAAATTCAGACAGTCCGCGAGCATCATGACGACCCAGCCATGGACGGTCCGACCACCCCGGGCGGACAGTCTGACCAACACCCTCCAAACTAAACCTATCCACTTGACGAATCGAAACAAAGGGACGCAAGAACTCGCGAAGAACACGACAAACAAGTGGATGCCTCTGATTGACATGAAATGCTCATAGGTCCATATTTCGTGTAGGTAAAGTGGACCAAGTGCGCGTATCTGATTGACCATGTGAATCATGAGATAATCTATAATATCAAAAAATCCTGGAGGGAAGCACATCTCCAGATGCACCATAGTCTCTATAATAAATTCTTGGATGTTTTTCAACTCATCTTCATCGATAACCTTTTGGGAAATTTTGGTGAAGAAGTAACTTAACCGAGTGATTACCATCTCCACATACACCGTCTTGATGGCTCTAATTGCAATTGCCAGGAAGATAGTAAGCATCACATGAGCATCATGACAGTAGCAGCCTGATAGCGAGAGATATTTCATTGAGACTAGTTTTCTAATGTTCAATGAGAATGGACTTGGTACCTTAATCCCCCGTAATGATTCACAAACTGCCTTCTTCTCAGCTACTGTCAAATTGTAGCTTGCCGGTGGTAGTTCGTATCTTCCATTCCCCTTATCAATAGGATGAAGGTCTTCTCTGATATCCATGGCGATGAAATCTTGTCGTGACTTTAAGGTATCATCTGTCTTGGCTGATGTTTTGAGGAGGAGACCAATGGTGTTACCAAACACATTCTTCTTCAGGTGCATACCATCGATGGCATGACGGACCTCGAGGTCTGGCCAGTACGGCAAGTACTTGTAGAAGATCAACATCTTCTTGAAAGACACACCATCAATAGGCGGCTTATCTCTATTTCTCTTCTTCCCATCCTTTGTCATCCTCTCGTAAGGAACTTGGATGGCCCTGACCATGTCGAAAAATTGGTGCCCACATCTCGTTTTTCTGCCACAGATTCTATGTTGGCCTTGCCACTAAAATAATTATAGAAATGTTTACTTCGAAATGTGTGCCCTTCCATCAAGAAGCGCCTGTACCCAAGGTAAGCTACTTTTCTAGAACCATCTATGAAAGTCCATATGGTGTCAACAATGCAAACTGTGCATCCCGTCATACCTTTCACCTGTCCTGACAATACAAACAAAGCTTGATAATCATTGATGATGACAAAGATAATGGCTCTTAGAGTAAATTCCTTCCTTATGAATTTGATTTTGATACCATCCTCCATAAGGTTTCCATCTCTTGCATCAAAGGCTCAAGGAAAACATCTATATCGATACCAGGATGATTTGGTCCTTGGATCATGATGGATAGTAAAAGGTACTTTCTTTTTTGGCACAACCATGTTGGCAAGTTGTACATCGTCAAAATCACTGGCCATGTGCTATGACTGTTGGTCCTTTCACCAAATGGATTCATTCCATCGATTAGCGCGCCGTCGAGCGTTTCTTGGATCGTCTCCTAATTGTGGATACATCTGATCGAGCTTCTTCCACCGCTGAGCATCATATGGATGTCGAAGCTTCCCGTCACCCTTCTTACGCTTATCTGAAGCCCACCATGTCATCAGTTCAGTGTCTTTCGGGTTTGAGAACAAACGCTTAAGGCGATCCGCAACAGGGAGGTACCACATGACAAAGGCAGGTATTTTGCTGTTTTTTCAGAACTGCTTATAGTCGTGTCTTCTGGCTCCACACCAGCAGCATTAATCGATGCACCCTTCCTGCTCCTTTTACCCCCGCCAGTTGTGACTTGTATGTCATCATCAACACATGACCTGGTATTCTTTTTGTACCGACTTGCTGAACAAACAGGACATTTGTCCAAGTCTTTGAAAGTATCCCGCGGTACAAGATACAATGGTTTGGACATGGATGAATTCTTTCGACGCCTATCGTGAACGGACTGACAAGCTTCTTTGCTCAATATGTGCTGGTGGTCACTTTATTCGGCTTTGGAAGCAACCAACCCAAGATGCGTAGTAGATCATTGAAACTTCCATCGGACCAGCCGTGCTTCACCTTTAGAATCAACATCTCAAGTATGAAACGAAGCACAGTCCAATGTTTTGGCATCCTTTTGAACGCGGGTACACATTCTCCTCTGCTGCTTTTTTCACTATCTCGAACTTTTCTAACTCCTTTGCACTGCCAACCAATATTTCTTCCTTGGTGTTACGCAACAACTAGGTCGGTAGTCACTGTCATCCAATTCATCATCCTGGCTACTATCATAAATATCATCATCATCGCCATCATCGCCACCAATATCATTAACACCATCGGAGCCTTGACCAACATCATCATCGTCGCTACTACCCTCACCAGAACAATTAGCATCATCAAACATGGCCCCAAAGTCACTGTTATTATTTCTTTCCTCACCATAAGATGTCCATATCATATAGTCTTCAACGAAATCATTCATCAACACATGCGATCTTATTGAAATTGTTTCATTGATACTGAATACCCTTATGTTTTTGCATTTTTTGCATAGACAAACCACCACCTTTTTCTTCTCAACTGCAGCATTAATCTCCGCAACCTTAATAAATTTGTTAAGTTCTTCACGAAAATGTTGGCTCGTTCTTGTGCCTTCGTACATCCATGTCCTATCCATCATCTCTCTGGAAAGATTCAGGGAACATGAGAAAATCATATCCAGATGCCAAAAACATAAAAGTTCACCAAATAATCTTATTTTTGTACCTATAAACATCTATGTCAAAAAATTCAATAATGATTAAATATGTAATTACACTAGTTGTATTTAATAAAAACTAATGAAGTATAGAATTTTGCAAATTCATGAAACATATCATTCATGTGGCATTATAGAAAAAAAATACTCTTCTCTGTCTTCCATATGGACCTAGGAAATTCGTCCCTCATGAATGACGCTAAAACAACAAGTTGAACTCAATTGACTAGATAATAGCACAACTTGACCCACAAATTTGAGCTAAATGAGGTCCAAAACGTCTAATCCACACATATGGAGTTCTAGACATATATGCACCTCCATTGAGCCAAAAAAACTATGCATAAACCTTCATAAAGACAAAGAAATGAGAATAAACTAACCTCCTTTAGGATCCAAGTCCAAGAAAAAAGTTGAAAACCGCTCCTCCCTTTTCAATTTTGGCGATTTTTGGACAGCAACCCGAGGTTACTTCGGTCGGGTTGCTGTAGCCGTCGGGAGGAAGAAGACGAGATCGAAATCCCATTTGTCAGATATTTTTTTGGAGCTGGTGACCTCGTTGCCCGCTCCTGAAAAACATTTCCAGGAGCGGGCGTCTTCGTCGGCCGCTCCTGGAAAAGCTTTCCAGGAGCAGGCCACACGTCACTCGCACCTAAAATGCGTGACATTTGCAGGTGCGGGTGACGTGGTCACCCACTCTTGGAAATGCTCATTTCCATGAACGGGTCACCCCGTCACCCGCTTCTGGAAATCCTTTAACAAGTGCGGGTCGCGGTGCTACAGTGCCACGGGTTTTTGCTGGCTTCGGCGGGGATTTCTCACGCTCAAAAAAAACGGGTCGCTCTTACAAATGTTTTCTGTAGTAGTGCCTCTCACACAACACTATTCTCCGTACCAACCGAACAGGCTCTATGATGGAACTATATGAATTTGCATGCAGTAAAGTGCTGCCACATGTCGTAGGCGTAGCTTGTCTTGATTATATTTGAACCTATATTTTCTTTTTGAAGCTTAAACAATTATTTCTCCCTCAATTTCAAAATATAGGTTATTTTGAGTTTTCTAGATTCGGGTCGGAAAATCGGAAGGGACCCCCAAACACAAATGAAGAAAGATTCCCAAACAAATACGCGAAAGTGCTCGGGAACACGGAGACAAAGAATCTCCAAAAGTTTATACTCGCCTCAAAAGTTGTGAACCCCTTTACACGTGCCCTCGAACCCCCTTTTATAGGGAGGCGAAGGGACTTTTACATTCCGAGATTACCCTCGAATCTAAAGAATATTCCAAGTGTGAACACGTACATAAACGTCTTTTACATCCCGTGATTTGCAGAGCTAATTTCATACATTTACAAGCCAGCCACTAGTTCACACCTTGAACCCGGACTTTTGATGCCTTGCGTTTGACTGAGTCTCCTCTTGACCTTCGGCTCTTCATTCACGAAAGTCATCAGTCATCAAGATTCCCGAACCGAGCTTCCGAAGTCACAGCCGAAGTGAAGTCCTTCGACCCCGTGGATATCTCCGAAGTTTCCGCCGCCATAGTTTCCCGATTCTGCGATATTCTCTGAAACTATTACTGTCCTAAAAACAAGAAACAGATCTGCGATTCCGTGGTCATTCGGCGATTGCTTCGCCTATAATTGGGAGGTTAGCGAATCCTATAAAAATCATGAAAGCAAAATCTCCACTTGACTCATTTCTGCACACTTCCATGAATCCGTTAGAGTCTCGACACCTCCGAAGTTTCGAGGGTGAAAAGGTTTTTACCCAATTCCCCAACACTAGCCCCTCGGGGAAGCGGGTTGACTCCGACGTTCCGTTTCCACGAAAATTCTCAGAATTTCGGTAAAAAATGTCACCCTCGGAACGTCGGAGTGTACACGCGTCCCCCCTAGGCTGCGCAACGGTCATCTCAAGATGTCTTCTGGAAGCTACCCCCCTCTCCCCTATAAATAGAGACCCGGCGTGGTAACTTTATTTCACCGTTTCGTCAACTTCTCTGAACTTTTCGAAGCATTTGCTGCACGAAGTCTTTTGTTTCAAGATCCTCAAAGTTCGGCAACTTCTTCGGTCTTCTAAGGTACTCTATTTGCCTTTCTTATACTTTTAAATAGTATTTAACTTTTTCGTAGATTTTTCATTTTCTAAAAATTAATTATGTCTTCGTAATAATTTTTCTTCTGAAAAGGTGGCTCGTACTAAAAGTACTGCTAGACCGATGACCACCGAAGAATTGGTCAGGGTGTTCGGCGTCAAGAAAATGTTCCCCCAAGTGTAAGTAATCCTGCTGATGAAGTTGTTCGAGAATCTGGCAGTCGTGAAGATGGAGAGATAAAATCAGATGGTGGTGAAGATATTTCTAATGTTGAAGTTAATCTGAATGAGCTGATCTCCTCGAAGGCTTCATACCCCCCAGCCTTTGTCTTCGGGAAATCTAAAGTTACCACCGAACTTATCAAAGAATACGAAGAGGCTGGTTTCTTTCCTTCTGGTGATGGTCGTCCACCTTCTGACGAGGAGACCCCTTCTCCTGAAGTGGATGAGATTGTTGTCTTCAGGGATTTCTTCATTTGCGGTCTCAGATTTCCCTGCGATACTCTTCTTCCTGCTATTCTTGATAAGTTCTCCGTGAAGATGCATAAATTGACACCGAATTCTTTTCTGGATCATGAAGACTTTCAAGTGCACAGCTAGTGCTGATGTTTTCTCACGTTTGTTTGAGCTTGTTACTGAGAAGGATATTCTCAAACTCAATGATGGAAACTTCTACGAAGCTCACTATGGGTGCTGCACCTTCAACACCCGAAGGAAGAATTCTTTCCAGAATCTTACTCGCATTCAACTTGCCCCCTGTGGTAAAAGCAACTTGCCCGAAGATTGGCGATCATACTGGTTTTACTTGAAAGTTGATATGTCCAAGGTTCCTGGCTATACTGCTACGGCTTATCCATTTTATTCGCCAATGACCCCAGTCACCGCAGTTAGTACTGCTACTTTCAACAGCCGTGCTCTGGGCTTCAAGAGTTGCGAGAATGGTTTCTATCTTGCTAGCACCAGTCTCGGTGGTTGCGACGTCATTGAAGAATTTGTTGCTGCTCGAATTTGGCCCTTGTCGCATGGCTGGAAACCTTCAGACATTGTTCTTCTTGATGTTGAATGGGCTTCTCAACAAGTGCCATTTCCGCGATTTAATTTGCGACTCGAATATGGCCAAAGCTTGAGTGACTTTATCCTTGAAGTTGAAGAGAAGGTCACTGATATGGTCGGCGAGTTCACCTTGAATGAATATAAGGCCTATAAGCACATTGTGAAACACAAGAAGAGAGTGAACCGTGTGTTCTCAGAACTTGGCGCCGCCCTCTGATCTCGCCACCGGTGTAGACAAGAAGGTTCCAACTGTTCCTGTGGCCGGTTGCTCGGCTGCTCCTCCTAAGGCTTGAAGGAAGAGGGCTTCGAAAAAAGATAAGGCTAAAGGTAGCGTTGGCGACACTTCTTCTCCTGCCATTTGCCCGTCAAAAACTAAATCCCTAGAATCCAGCAAAAGGAAGAGAAAAGATTCAGAAGCTACTTACGATCTTTGAGATCTAGCTTCCGGTCTTACGAAGCTAGGCAGGAAGAAATCCAAGAAAGCTGTGAAGAAAATTGTGCTTGTTGTTCGTGTTCCTTCGTGCTTCGATGAAGAGATGATGAAACCTCACACAGGTTTCTTTTCTTGTTTAAACTGTGAATTAAGATTCGGAGTTCGTCATGCTTGTACTCCGGGTTCTGAGAATGAATTTGTTGATGTTGGAACTTTTTCAAACATTGTCCCCGAAGCTCGGGCTACTCTTGGTGATTCTCGCCTCGCTTCCACGGTGGCACTTCAAAATTCTTGCTACTAACGATGAGGCTTCTCCAAAGTTTACTGAAGACTTGGAGCATACAGTGGATAGGAGCGGTGGTTTGCTTGAAGATTCTTCCTTTATTGGGACTCGCGAAGATGTTCCCGACGAGCAAGATCCCACTCCTTCAGTTGCTGCTTATAACGAAAGCTTTGGTACATCTTTTAGAGGTGAACTGTTAAGTGTTGGTGGTCAGGTGGTTGGTGCAGATGGTGGTAGTCCTAAGTTCTCAGTGTTGTGGAGGTCTCCTAAATTTGTAAGTGAAACAGGGGGAGACGCTTCGAAGAAAACACTGCTTGTCTCCGGCAAAGCTATATCGCTCTAAGAAAACTTCTTCATCTCTTGAGAAGTCTCTGACGATTTCTGATTCTGCTGTCGGGGGGTCTACTAAGATGTTTGACTCAAAAGGTTTACTTTTTTAACTCTTCATTTCATGAAGTTCTCTTATTTATTGCTCGTTTATCTCGAATTTCTTCGGCTCTTTCTACCTTCGTTGCTGACTTTGCTTTTGTTAACTCTTAGCCTTCAAAGAGAATTTGCGAAAATGTTCGACGTCAGACCTTTCTAAGTTCAACTCCACTCTTAGCCTGAAGACCGCTCTTGTTGGCCAGATAGTTGCAGAAAGGTTCAACGAAAATGAAGAGCTCGTCGCTAAACTCCGTGACGACTCTCAGCACTTGAAACTTGACCTAGACAAGGTTCAGGCTTCTAACGTCGAGCTAGAGAAGCGAATTACTGAGCTAGCAGACTCTTTGAGGAAATGTCAAGAGGAGAAGAAACTTGCTGAAGCTGCTTTTCGTGACTGGAAAAAGGATCATGAGAAACTAAACAAGACTCGTGAGGATGGCCTCAAAATGATTGAGAATCTTCGGAAGGATGTTGACAAAAGCACAAAGAGTATTGATGAGCTTCGTAGTGCTAACGCCGAACTCTCGACGAAGAACACTGATCTCGCGAAGACTCTCAACACGAAAGAGCAAGCTATTTTAGATCTTGAGAAGGCTCTGTCTGAGCGAAACGAAACTTCCAGTAAAGACATTGATGAAGTCAAATGAAACTTGAAACTCTTGTTTGAGGAATACAGGGATGCTCTGAAGCAGTTTGGTACTCGTCCGAATCCCTATCCTGAAAAGGATGATATTTCGGACATGATGGACTGGATGCTGAAAGAGTTCCAAGCTCTTCCCAGCCTTATTTCAGGAGCTAGCGATTTCGCTGCAATTTTTTCTGTGGAAAGCCTACTCAAACTTCTCTCTGATTTTGAGTGTGTTGACCTTCCGAAGTTCCATAGAGGACTCTCACGATTCCCGGATGCTGCGGGGACCTCTGCTATTCGAGCTGATGAAGATGTTCTTGCTCTGAAAAAGAAATTCGTAAAGGAATTCTGGATTGCTAGTGGGCAAGAATTTGCGAAAAAGATTGCTCGTGAGAAGCTTGAGGAGGTTATCTCTCTAAACTTTGTTGAACTTCTGGTGTCTTATAAACGTCTTTCTTCTTGATACTAATGACTTCTTTTGTTCCTTTTCGGATGATTCGAAAAGAAACGCAGCGGCGATAAAATCCAAGCGACTTAGAATCGGGGGCGATGACACTAACGATGGGGAGGATGCTTCGGGAAGTGAAGGAAGTGGCGACAACAATTGCAGCAGTGGCGACCAAGATGGCGAAGAAGAAGAAAGTTCTGATCGATGCACCAGTTCTCCGAAGGTTGACATTGTTGGATGAGGCGAAACCTATCCGAACTTTTGTTTTTGATGTTAAAAAGTCATGAAGCTTGTATATTTATGTCATGCCCCTTCTAAACTTTTGTCTTGAAAATTTTAACCTGCGCAGGTCCTGCAAGGTGGGCGTGTGCTGGACATCATACCTTTGCGAATTCATCACCAGGACCAGATAGTTAGTGGCGAGGCTTGGCATTTGTACAAAGAATCCCATCCTGGATGCAAGTTCTCTAATTTCTGGACTTATTGTTGTCGGTACTTCTCAATGCGTAGCTTCCAGTTGAGTTGGTTTTTTCTTTACCGCGATGGCTATGCTCTTGCGACAGAGGCTTCAAGCTCGCGCCCTTACGTGAAGACGGAGCCCCCTAGCCCCATAAGCGGCAATTGTAGCTTTGCTTATGCCAGTGATGTTGCAGAGAATCGTGGCCGAAGTCCAGGCCGTATCGTTGAACTACCTTTTTGAATTTTCAACTCTTGAGCTCAGAATCGTACTCTTATGAAATTTTGTATGAAACTAAGGCAATAAATCTCGTTTTTAAGAAAAAACGTCACTGTGCCCACCTTGCCGTTTTCATGCAGAATTTCATGTGCATTTCCTTCCGGTTACTTTGGCTTCTTCTTAATGCGTAAAAATCCGTACTTTATCGGTACGTAAGTCGACAAAATTTGCTTCGCGAATTTTGTGGACTTACGCCAATATGGCGAACTTGCCCAGGTTGATATCGCAACTTTCAGTTGCTTCAACTGTTTCTCTTACTTGACATACTGACGAAGACTTTCACGCCCCCTAACTCGCGAAATACTAGCTGTAGCTCAAAATCTTCTCTGATTAGACAAGTTTTTCATTAACTTATTCATGGGTTTTTACTTCTATAACTCTTGATTTCTTCGTTATGACAATTTATGTTCACAACTTAAAGAACTTTGGATCAAACTTTTCTTCACAAATTTTTCGCAAAAATCTTATACCAAGATATTTGAACTTTCTGGGCCACAACCTTTTGTTGTCTCCGGCCTTTGGTAGGAATCCCCTTTACTCTGGGATTTAGGCCACAACTTGTTGTTGTCTCAGGCCTTTGGTAGGAATCCCCTTTACTCTGGGATTTTTGGCTATCACGGAGCCTTCGGCTGTCACGGAGCCTTCCCACAGCACTTCTCTTTCACACGATGGAATTCAGGCTATCACGGAGCCTTTCATGAAACTTTTCGTTCTCACGATGGAATTTAGGCTATCACGGAGCCTTTCACGAAACTTTTCTTTCTCACGATGGACTTAGGCTATCACAGAGCCTTTCATGAAACTTTTCTTTCTCACGATGGAACTTAGGCTATCACGGAGCCTTTCATGAACTTTTCTTTCTCACGATGGAACTTCGCAAGACACAGAAACTTTGGGGGAGAACTCTTTTCATATATATCACAAAGAGTATTTACATAGGATCCGCCTCGTTAAAAACCTTGCCCCTTGATTTAGGGCCCCCTTTGCAAGGAAAAGAGTACGGTCCTTTTTATTCTTAGGTAAATGCGAGAAGTAAATATTTTTGTCCCGAAGCCACTTATAGCTCTGTGGTTCAGGTTTTTACAACTTTTATGGAATTTAATTTGCGTAAGGAAATGCTGAATACTAAATCTAACTACTTTCATGATTCTCAAGGGTAGTACCTCTTTAGGTTGTCCGCGTTCCACGAATGCGGCAATTCTTCGCCGGTTTGGTCTGTTAAGCGAAATGCTCTTGGCATACTGGTTTCTTTTGCTATGTAGGGTCCTTCCCAGGATTCCTGAAGTTTCCCGGGATTCTCCCAATTCTTCTTTCTTTTCAGCACTAAATCACCAGTCTTGATGTCTTTCCTCACTATCTTCTTATCTTTCCATGCCTTAGTTTCTTTTTGGTATTTTTCAATGTTTTCTGAGGCTTCAAGAATTGTGAGCTCAATCATGTCCTTCTCAATTTTCATTTCGACTTCTTCAACTTCTTTCGCTTTCTGTACTCTCAAGCTTTCATTCTTGATTTCTTCTGGTGTTATTGCCTCAGTCCCAAATAGCAGGTGAAAAGGCGTGAAACTGTTGCCCTCGACCTTTGTTGTATTGTGAGACCAGATTACCCTTGGTAACTCATCTATCCACTTGCCTTTTCTTTGATCATACAAGCACTTCTTGATTCCCGAAAAGATCAGCCCGTTCACTCTTTCTACAGCCCCATTGATTGGATGGTGGTAAATTGAGAGTACTTCACAGTGCCCGAGTCTTGCAATATTCCTTGAAGGAAGTAGCGGTCGAACTGTTTTCCGTTGTCCTGATTAACTCTCTTGGGACTCGAATCTGCAGATTATGTTTTGCGAAGAATTTCGAATTGTTGCGGTGATATTCGCCAATGCCTTCGCTTCCACCCACTTGGTGAAATAGTCGACTGCAACTGCGGCGAACTTGTAGTTCCCTTGAGCTGTTGGCAATGGCCCAACCAGATCCATCCCCCACCTTTGCAGAGGCCATGATGGTGGAATTAGGTGGTAGCATGGATGGTAAATTACTGGCGATTCGCTATTTTTTGGCAGGCTTCACATTCTTGAACCAGCTTCTTTGCATCAAGGTTTATGGAAGGCCAAAAGAATCCCTGCTTTATTGCCTTTCCTGCTAGTGCTCTTGTGCCTATGTGCGCACCACAAAATCCGCTATGGATTTCTTGAAGAAGTTCTACACCTTTTTCGGATGTTATACATCTTAGCCACGGTTCAGTTACTCCAGACTTGTATAACTTTCCATCCACTACGGCATATCCCCTTGCCCTTTGCCTTAGCCTTTTTTCCTCCAACTCATCCTGTGGTTCATAGTGACCCCTCAAGTAGGCCATGATTTCAGCTCTCCAGTCATGACTTTCTATGTTGTTCACAGTTTTTGGCTTCGGATCTTTAATGGATGGTTCTCTGATAATTTCGAAGAACACATCTGGAGGTATCGCTTGCTTTTGTGCCGCTGCTTTCACCAACTTGTCCGCCTCACTGTTGTCATTTCTTGAGATGTACTGGACTGTGTAGCCCTTGAAGTGCTTCTCCTTTTCTCTGACTTTCTCAAGATATTTCACCAGAATCGGATTTCTTGCTTCGCTTTCTTTCTCGATGTGTTCTTGAATCACTTTCGAGTCTGTTTTGATGATGAAAGTTTGCTGACCTAAAGCTTTTATTTTTCTCAAGGATAGCAGTAGAGCTTCATATTCTGTTGTGTTATTCGTGGAAGGGACGTCATCCGCGAAATCAAGCCGGCGACATATCTTATCATGACTCCTATGGAGATGTCTGTCAGCGGCTATTCCAACCCCTCTATCACACCAAGCCCCATCACAGTGCACCACCCATGGCGTGGTTATATCTTCGCTAGAGTTTCGGGATGGTGATGTGCAGTCTACGACAAAGTCCGCTAGGACTTGCGATTTGATCGTGTTTCTTCTTTCGAAGTCCACAGTGTATTCTGACAGCTCGGCTGCCCATTTGACTATTCTGATTGATGCTTCCTTGTTCGTGAACAGGTCATTTAGTGGTTGATTCGTGATGACTCTTATTCTGTGACCTTCGCAGTAGTGCCGCAATTTTCTTGCTGCCATAACGACTGCATATGCTATCTTTTCTAATTCAGAATAAAAGAGCTTGGATCCTGAAAGAGCTTCTGAAGAAAAGTACACTGGGATTTGTTTTAGTTTTCCTTCTTCTTCTTTCTCTTGCACTAGTACAGCGCTCACGGCTCAGTTGGGCGAGACAGTGCAAGTGGCGATCTTGGCTTTGGGGGACATAGCTTCGTCATGTTTGACAAGTAATCTTTGAGTTCTTGGAAAGCTTGTTTCTGAGATTCAGACCACTGAAAGTTTCTGGAGCTTCGGAGAACTTGGAAGAAAGGCAAACTTCTCTCTGAGCTCGGGTATGAATACATTGAGGCGGCCACTCTCCCCTGTCAATTTTTGCACATCTTTCACCGAGACGGGGTCTTGCATTTCGATTAGAGCCTTGATTTTGTCGGGGTTTGCTTCAATACCCTTTGTTGAAACCAAGCAGCCCAAGACCTTCCCTTTGTGAATGCCGAAAACACACTTTTCAGGATTTAACTTAAGATTTGCTGCTCTAAGATTCGCGAAGGTTTCTGCTAAATCGCTGATGTGGTCACTTCTTCTGATGCTTTTGACAACT
The DNA here is from genome assembly GCA_022644695.1 of Cenchrus purpureus. Classification (NCBI taxonomy): domain Eukaryota; kingdom Viridiplantae; phylum Streptophyta; class Magnoliopsida; order Poales; family Poaceae; genus Cenchrus; species Cenchrus purpureus. The sequence continues at coordinate 60,082,428 of CP053460.1, forward strand.
ATGTCGTCGACATATGCAAGAATATTTCTCAGGCGAGGATGGAGCACTATCGCTATCATTCTCGAAAAAGTGCATCCTGCATTCTTTAGCCCTTAGGCATTCGGCGAAGCAATAAGTTCAAAGGTGTGATGAAACTTGTCTTTTCTTCGTCTTCTCTTAGCACCCCGATTTGGTGATATCCACGAGAACATGTCCGGTGAAAGCATCTCCTATGGCGGCATCATCAACTACTTTGTCCACCCTTTCCAAGGGAAAGTCATCTTTCTTGCGAGCTTTATTCGGATCTGTGAAGTCCACACATTCTCCACTTCCCATTCTTTTTCTTTACTTGCACAGTGTAGGCCAGCCATAAGCAGGATACATGACTTCCTGATCACTTTGGCATCCTGAAGCCTTCTGCGCCGACTTCTCTTGCCTTGGCCTTTTCTTGGACATTTTTTCCAGTTTACGCTTCTTGAGGTTACTCTTTCATCTGTGTCAAGGGCATGCTCGAAGATATCCCTGTCGACACCTTGCAAGTCCTTCGCTGACCAAGCGAAAACATCTTTATTCTTGTTTAGGAATTCGACGAGCTCTTTCTCTTCTTCGGGGCTAAGATGAGCCCCAATCACTACTGCTCTATCTGGCATGTCATCTAGATATACTTTCTTTGTTTCGCCTATATCAACTTTTTCTTTATCTCTCTTGGCCTCAACATAGGGTTCTTTCCTTTTTTCGGTGGAGTTCAGGTGATGCACGTTGCTTTGGCCAGGCGTATGGCCCTTCTCTATGTTTCTAGCCTCTTGCTGATCACCGAACACTGTAATGACTCCTTTGGGTGCTTTGGGATCTTCATGCAGCGAGGCTGTTGTTGTATCACGGCATCGAACTTATTGATGAACCCTCTGCAAGATTGCGAGGTAAGGGTGGTACATGTCTACTACATCGAGTGAGGGTCTCGGTTCTAGCGTTGTCCGGATCTCCGAAGGATACTGGGAGAGGTATCTTTCCCACTGGCTTGATTGGCTTTCCTCCGAAGCCTAGTAGTGGGTATTCGGTGGTCGTAGCATGTGTGGCTCAGCTCATTTTCTCGAAGGTTTTCATGAATAGTATATCGTCGAACTTCGTTGTCCACCAAGACTTTTCCGATTACCCAACCAGCGATATTCACCTCGATGACCATTGCGTCATTGTGGTCGATGAATTTCAACTTGAAATCTTGTTCGATGAATGTTATCGGCACTTTGGCCCATTACGTCGCTGCTGGAGCATCATTGATGACCGTGTGTTCCAGATCTGAAGTAGTTGTTCCTCGCCTCATTGTTTCGCATTCCATGGTGAGCCTCCAGTGAAAGGCATGATAGTTCCGAAGGAAGACAATGTTTTCGGATTACTGCCTCGCGAACTTGACTCGGCTTTCTGAATTGGCGGTGGTGGCAACATTTCTTGAATTGGTTGTGGTTCTTGAATTGTTTGGATTGCACGAGGCGAGGAAAGAAGCGAAGGCTGCCATGACGATGTATGCTGTTGGAATTCTTGGCTGGAATCGGGCTTGGTGAGGACCCATCAGTATGGTGCCGAAGTTTCGATGAAATTGGTTTGGCATTGTGGAGGCAATGGACATCATGGTTTTTTCTTGCTGAATTCTTTCTACATTCTTTTTGATTTCTGGGCAAGCTTCGGTGTTGTGACCTCTTCCGTGATATCTGCAGTAAAAATATGGATCTCTTGGATCATGATTTTGGATTTTCGGAGCTCCTCTTCCCCTTCCTCTTCCTCTTGACGGAAAACCCCCTCTTGTGCTTGACCTGTTGTCTTGGTTGACCTGTGATGAGGGATTCTCCACGTTATTGATGTTTCGTGGGGTTTGGAATTGAGGCCTCCATCCTGTTCCTCTATTGCCCTGTCTTGCTTGGTTTCGTTCAGCTACTCTTTTGCGATGATCTTCATCGGACTTGATGTACTATTCCAGTTCATCCAAAAGTTCTCCAATGCTTTGGGGTTCTTTTCTGGTCAAGTGTGAAGCTGTTGGTCCTGGAGTCAGACCCTTGATTAGTGATTAGATTGTTGTTTTGTCATCTGTTCCCGGAATTTGGGACTTTTGTTGCATGAATCTTCTTACGAAGTTCTGTAGTGGCTCCCTATCTCTTTGCTTGCAACTGAAGAGGTCCGATGGCTTTGCAGAAGTTTCATGAAACACTTGAAATGCATGTATGAACTTTGTCTTGAGATCAATCCAGCTGCAGATTGAGTGTGGAGGCAATAAGGAATACCAGTTGAGAACTGGACCTTCGCAGGCGATGATAAAGGATTTGGCCAATGCAACATCATCTCCTCCTGCTGAATTTACAGCTGCTTCATAGCTCATAATGAACTGCCTAGAGTGTCCATATCCATTGTATTTCGGGAGAGAAACCGGTTTGTACTTTGGTGGCCATGGTCCTGCAGCAAGTGAAAGTGGCGATTCTGGATCCGCGAATGGAGAGATTCCATTGCCCGTGAAGAAGTTTTCTCTCGGGGTTCTTTTGTGCTGACCAGAGCTCTGATATGGCGAATCACGTCAGAGTGAACTGTTTTCTTGTTCTCTCATTTCATCGATTTCTTTCTGCATTTTCTCCAGCTGTTCTTTTGCCTGGTTGAGTTTCTCCGGTTTCTCAAGTTTTCTTTTGCTTCCAGCTGACTTGCGAATCTTTCTTTCTCCTTCTGAAGCATTAGCACCTTTTGGTTCACCGCTTCCAGTTGTCTGTCCACAGCCTCATCATCTTCTTCTTCAGCTTCTTCTTCGGCAAATACTTCTGGAGTATGCGCAGTTTTCTCTGCCCGTGCCTTCTGGAGAGCTTCAAGTTTTGCTCTCCTTTCCTGGTCTGCGATCTGCGAAGGTTCTGCAGCGAGAGAGTTTCCATTGTCTTCTTCGATGTGGTGATTTTCCTGATCTGCCTCAGTGGGTGTGTTCTTTTTGGATTTCTTCTGTGGAGGCATCGTGAGTTGTCTATCGGCTGAGACCACGATGGGCGCCAATGTTGGGGGGTCGGAAAATCGGAAGGGATCCCCAAACACAAATGAAGAAAGATTCCCAAACAAATACGCGAAAGTGCTCGGGAACACGGAGACAAAGAATCTCCGAAAGTTTATACTCGCCTCAAAAGTTGTGAACCCCTTTACACGTGCCCTCGAACCCCCTTTTATAGGGAGGCGAAGGGACTTTTACATTCCGAGATTACCCTCGAATCTAAAGAATATTCCAAGTGTGAACACGTACATGAACGTCTTTTACATCCCGTGATTTACGGAGCTAATTTCATACATTTACAAGCCAGCCACTAGTTCACACCTTGAACCCGGACTTTTGATGTCTTGCGTTTGACTCAGTCTTCTCTTGACCTTGACTCTTCATTCACAAAGTCATCACCATCAAGATTCCGAACCGAGCTTCAAGTCACGGTAAGTGAAGTCCTTCGACCTGGATATCTCCAAGTTTCCGCCATAGTTTCCGATTCGCAATATTCTCAAACTCTTGGCTCACGGAAACAAGAAACAGATCTGCGATTCCGTGGTCATTCGGCGATTGCTTCGCCCATAATTGGGAGGTTAGCGAATCCTATAAAAATCATGAAAGCGAAATCTCTACTTGACTCATTTCTGCACACTTCCATGAATTCGTTAGAGTCTCGACACCTCCGAAGTTTCGAGGGTGAAAAGGTTTTTACTCAATTCCCCAACAGCATCAGCAGTGGCACCATGTGTTAGTTCAGGCGGGGGCGAGTTGTGTGAAGTGTGTCGCTGGCTCGCTGCAGCAGCGGCGCGAGCTGGGGATTCTTCTTGTGGTGTCGTGGCGTCGTTTCGCCGGCGGGAGAGCGCACCATCGTGATCTTTTTTTTGCCCCGTCCGAATCGGCGGCCACGCAGATGGGAGCTGTTGCAGCACATCATGGCGTCACGCGCGCACGGCACGGGGAAATGGAAATCGGCGCGGGGGGCAGAGGCCGCGCGGCGGGGGTGCCACGAGCTCCCCCATGGCCCCATGTCGACATGCAAATCTTGTTGGTCAGAGGAAGAATGGGGTCGCTCGCTTCGCTTGGTTTTGCATCCTCTCTCTCTCAACTCAGCAACTTGGCGCTAGTGTCAAGTTCGTCCGTCAAGAGGGGGGCGGCATTTTAATTTCAAAAAAGAGGGGGGCGGCATGTAGACGGGCGATGTGGACAGGGCGAGAGATGGGAGAAGAAGGGGTTAAAAAAAAGAGAGAGGAATCAGGAATGGCCATGCTAATCCAGACAGCTCAGCGCCCGAAAGCGATGGCACGCGCGGCGAGTCTGGGATTAATAACTAGTTTCATTCATCGTCTGGGAGGATTGAGCCGAACGTGCGGTGCGGTGGATTCGAGACGCCGACGACGGCTTCCAAGCCCTTCCGTGTTGCGGCCGTCCGTCGTACGCCAACCCGGCTGGAGTCGGCGGCGCGCCGATGGATGGATGTCTTTGGCCGGTTTCGCCTCGTTTCCTGCTCGCGTTATCCCTCGGCTGCTCGCTCGGCAGCGCGTCCGCGTCGCGCGCCTGCCGCTCGGTCAGCCCGGGCGGCTACTACTGCTTGCCCCGGCCGGTCCCAACCCCACCCGCGCCCGCACGGCCGGGACGGACCAGCCAGCACACACGCTCCGTCCGTGTGCGTGTGGCGTGCGACCGCGTCCCAGAAATAGAGCCCTTTCCAACTGACCATTCTACCCACTCGGTCCAGCCGTGCGGCCGGCTTCCCGGATCCCGCCCGCTGCCGGGACCCAGCCCGTGGCCCGCGGCGCGCCACGTTGTTCACGTTCCCTTTGCGCGGGCGCGCGAGCCCGACGGCCTCGGTTCCGCCAGGTGTCCAAGGCCGAAGCAAACGGGGAGGAGGGCAGCGTCGGTAAAATTGGACGCCGGTGGCTGCCAACGAGGCCGCGGCCGGAAATAACACGGGCGGGGTCGCTGTTGGCTGTTGCCTTTCGCCGCTGCGCTTGCGCGTCCGCGGAAGGGGACGACGAGTCGACGCGTCCCCCCCCGTTCCTCCCTCTTTTCCCTTCTCCTTCCCCGATAAAAGGGCCGGGCGCCTCTCGTCCATTCCTCGCCGATCATCGCAACCGCGCCCATCCATCCACACCAATTCGCAGAAAGCTCCCTCCTCCCGGCCTCAGCGCCCAGCCGTCCCCCGCCCTCCAGAAAAAAGCAATCAAGCTCCCCCGGCCCTGCCGCGCCGCGCCGCGCCACCGCGCACAACGCAAAGCACCCCACCCACCCACCCACCCACGAGCGGGCATGGCGCAGCGCGACGAGCCCACGGAGCTCCGGGCGCCGGAGATCACGCTCTGCGCCAACAACTGCGGCTTCCCGGGGAACCCGGCCACGCAGAACCTCTGCCAGAGCTGCTTCTCGGCGGCGTCCATGACGTCGCCGGCCTCGCCCTCGCCCTCGTCGTCGTCCACGGTTCCCGCGCTGCCTCCTCAGCCGAGGCCGGCTCCGCCGGTGGAGCTGCCGGCCTCCCCTGCCGCCGCGGCTCCGGCTGCTCCGGAGCCGGCGCGGGCGTCGGTCAACCGGTGCTCCAGCTGCAGGAAGCGGGTGGGGCTGACGGGGTTCCGGTGCCGGTGCGGCGAGCTCTTCTGCGGCGCGCACCGGTACTCGGACCGGCACGGCTGCAGCTACGACTACAAGGGCGCCGCCAGGGACGCCATCGCCAGGGAGAACCCGGTGGTGCGCGCCGCCAAGATCGTTCGGTTCTGATCCACGACGTCGGAGTCAAGATTCCATCCATCCATCCACAGCTGTTTGCAAATCCGAGGAAGGAAAGGAAGGAGAAACACACACACGCGCATCATATCCATGGAAAATGGAAGGCCTTTGGTGTTAATTGTCATGCTGTTCTTCAAAGTGTTTGATTTCCAATCTCCTTTTTTTTACAATTTTTCTACCTAAATGGAAGAAATCGGGAGGAAAAGAAAAGAGGGTGGACAAGGAATAGTGTAATGATGGTGGTGATTTGATGCCGCGGCGGGTGGTTGATGACGCCGGAAACGATGAACAAATGGGGGATTTGGGTGTATGTGTACCTGTCACACGCAAACTTTCTGCGAAACTATTATACACATTTCTCTCCCATTTTCGTACAGAAAAAATAATACATGATTGCTCAATCATTCAAGCTCCTAATCATCTCTCCGCCGATCCCGAATTTCTTCTTTTTTCTCCAGGAGATTGAGAAGCGATCGAGTCCATCTTTCCGCATCAGAATTATGCCGCCCCGGCGGGCCCACCCGCTCGATAATGGAATCGCATGATGGTGCAGCGGTCGCCCGGAGGGCCCGCTCCGCCCGACCCCGACCCAGCCGGCCGCCGTGTCCCGCGTCGGCGGTCGCTGTCGTGGAGACGGCGAGACGCCACATGGTCCGAGCGCGGGTGGAGCCGTGGAGACGCGCACTGCCTTCCTTCCTCCTCCTCTCCTCCTCCTCGAGGCATCATTGGCTGTGGCCGGGCCGGCCGCCTCGTCTCTTTCCGCGCGGTTGCCATCCGCAGCTAGACCGCCTGGTCGGCTCCGGCCGCTGACTCGGTCTCCGGTGAGCGGTGATCGATCCCCCGTCGTTAAGTAACTCTGCATGATACGCAAATTAATTAATTGTTAATGGTGATGGTTGGCGAATTGTGTTCCTTGTCGACGCGTCGAGAGGGATTGCTAAAATTCCGGCTGCTCGATGAACAGCAGCGGTCTGCGCAGCGCGTTCGTTGAACCAGGGGGTTAATGTTTTTTATTGGGCCGGCGCGTGGCAGCTGCGACTCAAGTTTACCCGAGCCTCGTTTTGTAGTTATCGGCTACTAAATTCGTCAAAGCCTCAAAGGTTGGCCAGCAGCAGGTTCACTCGTGCGGCTGGGCTAGGAATCTTCTGGGAACCAGGCCGCGTGTCCTTCTTCTATCCGAATGCTACGTGTCGACCCATGCTCTACTCTGCCCTTCTGGAAGGTGCACACTTCACCCCAGACCCCTCAGTCACCAACTCACCATATATGGCCATTGGCGAAGCTATCCATGTCAAATCCGGAACCTGTACTGGAATGATTCTCTCGGCACTACCTGAAAATTTTGATGATTCTTATGGCAAACAAGGGTCAGTGTGGTCAGTTGTTAAATTTTTTTGCCCTAATTAGATTTTTTTCATAAACCAATTACAAAATTAATTACACGGAAAATCGTGAGAAGAATTAATTAAATTTAATTATCTGTCATTTAGAGATTGTTACTGCAGCACAATATTGTCTAATCATGACATAATTAGGTTGTGAAAGTTATGAAGTGAGTTTTGTCACTAATCTATATTTAATGCTTCTAATTAGTGTTCGTTTATTATGGAATGGCTTGATGGTGAAAATTTTAGAAACTAAACGGGTTGACCTTCTTCCAGCTTTCTTTTTGTTACGTTGACCTTCTTCCAGCTTTTTTTTTTCTTCTTCCAGCTGGCAAGGACCCGACACAGCCGAATCGGCGGCTACCCAAAAAAATGCCGTCCACAGCCCAGAGCTTTGCCCGCGGAGAATGAAGCCCATGAATGCCAGACCACAAATATAAGGCCTCTCTCTCTCTCTCTCTCCCGTAGTCCCCTAAATACGGCCCAACTCCCAGCGAGTCAAATTTGGGCTGTGTCTTGGCGGCCTAAGAGCTGACATGAAAACTCCATAGACATGAATTTTTTTTTTCCAGACAGCAGCGTAGCGTAGTCGCGTTTATTCACACACCAAAAAAAAAAAAACGCATAGCGTAGTCGCAACTCGCATCGCATACTCCCTACGTCCCAAAATATTTGCACTTTTTGACTTCTACGTTTCACGTTTAATCATTCGTTTTATTCAAAAAAATTGTGAAAACATTATTTATCTTGCTATGATATGTTTTATCATCACATATATTTAAGTATATCATAATTGTTTTTACATTTTCACAAAATTTTTAAATAAGACAAATGGTCAAACGTGATCTGTAGAAGTCAAAAGGTGTAAATATTTTTTTTAGAAAGAAGGTCATACGACCCAGCTTCATTGAAAAGCTAAAAAATGACTAGGGATACCAGTTTTAGAAGGAAAAGCCACAAAGAAGCTAAGCAAGCCTACCCGCAGCTTAAGCGAGAAAAGATCGCACAGACTTGCGAAACTCCCTCCGCTAGACCCTCTAAAATTACTTATTACAGCACAATATTGAACCAAAGTTTAGGAAAGAGTAGTTCAAGATACAACGCAAAAAAAGAAACAGATCTTTAACGCGCCGAGTCTTCAGTCCTCAGAGTTTAACGAAGACAGTCGGAGTCTTAACTTGTGGATCACCGAATCTATCCAGAGTCGCGCCTGCTCCTTGTTAAGGATTTTCCACCTATGCATATAAGAAATAGTTCGAAGATACAAACATCGAGTGAGGAGCTACAATGTTGTTGAAGATAAGGTCATTCCTCATTAGCCATAAAGACCAAGCCAAGCAACCAAAAATATAAGCAAAGTTTCCATTCTCTCTATCTCTCCCCTCTATCAGTTCGTTATGCAGCTCCTCTAGGCTGTCAGGTGTGCCTGGCCATTCCAAAACATCCCTAAAAAGGCTCCATCCATATTTTGCCAACACACAGTTCACAAAAATATGCTCAGCACTCTCTACATGACCACACATCTTACACTCTATAGGTCCTTCCCAGTTTCTTTTTTCAAGTTGTTCAGCTGACTGGATCTTATCAGGTACACCTGCCACAAAAAAAAATCTAATTTTCAATGGAATTTTAGCTTTCCAAACACACATCATCCATTTGTTCTCAAAACCTGGGAACAGAATCTCGTTATACAAAGACACAGTAGTAAAATTTCCTTTTTTATCTATACTCCATTTCACCGAGTCAGGTGAATTGGACAGAAATGTTCCTTCCACGAGGGAAGAGAGATCTGCCCACTCTCGCCGTGATAGCTCTCAAAACTTCGTCTAAAGGTTAGGTTGATGTTGTCGTTATTCAGGGTTCTAAAGACTGGCCACTCTTTTTTATTGCAAATTTCAAAAAGATTTGGGAAAGAAATACATAAGGCACAATTGCCTATCCATACATCTAACCAGAACCTTGCCTTATTGCCATTTCCAATAATATAGACTATCCCTCTTGCAGCTTCCTCTCTAACTGATAGGATTCCTTTCCAGAATTGGGAGCCACTCTTCTTTTTATGACTGTAGATACCTCTTTCCCCCAAGTATTTCTGTCTCAACAGGTTACAGCATAAGGTGTCATCCCCTCTTAATTTCTATTTTTACCAGCCACTTAGCAAGCAAGCATCTCTAGTGTTGGTGAAACCAGCCCCCCAGCCTTCTTTGGGGTTGCCATCACCTCCCATTTGGTCGTGTGATATTTCCTTTTTCTGGTGAGGCCCATGCCAGAAAAAATTAGCTCTGGCTGTGTCCATCTTGTGATGGATCTCCTCTTGTAGATGGTAAATACCCATTGTGTAGGTTGGTATAGAGCTAAGACAGGATTCCGCCAAAATCATTTTCCCACCTGAAGATAAACCCACACTCTGTCATGTTGGTATTTTTTTTCTCAACTTTGAGGTAAACATAGCTCAAGTCAGACACTGTCATATGTTTGTTGTTCACCATTATGCCCAAATATTTCATTGGGAGACATCTAGTGTTACAATTGAACATTTCAGCCACTCTTTTTTCTTCCTCAGTTGTACAGCCTAAGACAAGAACTTCACTTTTCTCATAGTTTATTTTCAGCCCAAACATATACCCTCAAAGCAGTATAGGAGGAATTTGGTGTTTAAGATTGATTGGTCATCATAATTCATGAAAACAATAGTGTCATCTACATATCGAAGATGAATTATCCCCCCTCTATTAAATTAGGGACCAAACCACTAATTTGCTCAGTCAATCTGGCATTTTCAAACATGGTGGCCAATGCATCACTCAGTAGGTTAAACAGTAGTGGTGAAAGGGGGTCTCCTTGCCTCAAACCTTTGTGAGTATTAAAGAAGTGCCCATCAGTTCCGTTAATGTTTATACCAACCTTGCCCTCTTCTATTATTTGTTTCATCCACTCCAACCATTTTGAAGGAAAATTCTTTCTTTTAAGCACTTCCATCATAAAACCCCATTGAACCTTGTCGTAAGCCTTCTCGAAGTCCAATTTCAGGACCACACCTTGTAACTTTTGCACTCTTAATTCGTGTAATATCTCATGAAGGATTACCACACCCTCAAGGATGTATCTACCCAGGATGAACGTAGTTTGGGTATTACTGATGAGTTTCGCTGCCAGTGGAGTAAGTTTCAAGGTTAGTACTTTTGTGAACCATTTGTAATCCACATTTAAGAGACAGATTGCTCTGTATTGCTTAATATTATTTGCCTCCTTGATCTTCGGGATCAATGAAATCATGTCGTAATTCAGTCGACTTAAATTTAATTCTCCTCTATAGAAATCATTAAACATCTCCAGCATAAGATATTTAATTTCAGGCCAAAACTCTCTATAGAAGCCTACTAGGAGCCCATCTGGCCCAGGGGCTGAATTAACTTCCATCTCCCTAAGGGCTTCCTCCAACTCCTTCAAAGTGAAAGGTCTTATCAGCTCTTGTGCTTCTTCATTAGACAGCCTCCCTTTCTCACTCCAAAAGCTTTCCCCCAAGGTAATTGACCCTATTTGTTCCTTCCCAAAAAGGTTTTTGTAATAAGACTCCACATGCTCTCTTATCTCCATAGGATCCCTAATAACCCTCTCTCCATCTTCTAAGGCAAAAATTGTGCATTTTTTCTTTCTCCTATTGGCTTTCTGAAAGTGCATCTAGGTCCCTAAGTGGATTTTGGTGAATTGAATGACAAAGCGATTAAAGGTCTAATATATTTGTCTAAGTTTGTGAGCAGGTTTTATTTATATATTCATGAGTTATTATTAGAATATGTATTGGTGAATGGATATTATATGACTCACATTGGAGAAGACAAATATATGGATGATCCTAAGGCATAATGGCAAATATCAAGCAATAAAGGAAGATAAATAATGGGATAATTTGAGAAGGTCAATTCATGGTCTCCGATATAAGACATAGCTTGATTAAATTACAAGGATCATAACAAGAGAAGATGGTAATTCTCTAGACCAAATGCAAGGCTTCATGTGGTAATTGAAAGAGGACACAAGGATGAGTGTAAGCTTTATGGTCCTTAATTGGAAGCTTGCATATCCATTGTCAATCAAGAACAAGCATTTGAAGCGAAATTTCAAATGAAGGCTAATTATGGATGAAGCAAAGTGGAACTCAACGTGGATTGGATAAGTGATGAAGAGATCAACCAAGATGACTAGGTGAGGGACTAAGCAATCTTTGGGGCCTTAGCTAAGCCGCCATTAGTGTTTTGCTAAGGTGAAGTTCTAGTATCCGTGGGGTCTCGAAGTATCATATCCAAGCCTTAACCGAGGGAAGCAATGCAACTCATCTATATGTTTTGATTGGCAATATGGAGTGACTTGTGGATCCAAGTGTGCATTCTTATGCTAGATGAAAAGATCCTAAGTCACTAGCTTAAGTATGGACATGCTCAAGTCAAAGGCTAAGTTGAAAGCCCTCAAGTGGATATTGCTCAAGTATGGCAAGATTGAAAGACATTCAAACTCAGGAGGTTGACAAGGTGTTTTTATTTATTCTTGAGTTTAGGTATGCCGTACTATCAAGAGGGATGCAACATTAGCGAGTTGACCAAAGTCAAAGTGCTCATTAGTTGACCTAAGTGAGATCTAGCCTTGAGAGACTTAGAGTGTGCTAACAAACCCTCCTAACCTAACCTTGGTCACTTCATCTCTTTGGTGAAAGTGTTGGTTTCTTAGAAAGAGTTTTGGGGGTGTCTCGGGCTGGCGGTCTGACCGGTCCTTGGCAACCTGACCCGGTCTTTGGCTGGCCCAACGGCTAGTTTTTCAAACACTTCCTTTGAGGGGTATAAATACCCCAAGCCTTCTTCAGTGGAGGGCTGATGTTTCTAGTGGTTGTGCTGAGTTCCTAAGCTATTTCTTGCAAGCCCTAAGCCTTAGTGGCTCTCCCCAACCTCTCTTTGTGAGATTTGTGGATTCAAGCCATATCTTTTGTGTTGGGTTGAGAGAGTGAGCTCAAGAGCGTCTTTGTGAGCTAACAAGAGCATTCCCATAGTTTGAGCACTTCGATTTCGTGTCTACAAGCTTTGAAGTGTTTGTTACTCTTGGAGGTTTGCCTCCTAGACAGCTAGGCGTCGCCGGCTAGCTCCTAAGGTTGTGGTGAGCAGCGGGAAGTTTGTGAGGGCTGTGATCTTGCCTCTTCGTGAAAAAGATCGCCTTAGGCTCCGTTTGGAAGTATGAATTGGAGCCTCGAAATCGGAATTGGAATTAGCAGCAACGAATGCCAGATGTTTGGATGACTTGGAATTCCGATTTGGAATTGGAGCTCAATATCAACAGGCATTCCTCCCACGCTTACCACCTCCCATTCAATACCGAGCTGGACCCCTCCGTATTGGCCGGCATTCACGTTTTCTCATCCACTCGTGTCTCTCACCTCCCTCCCTCCTCGGCAAGCCACGCGCCCTCGCCTTCCTCACCGTGAGCCACCGCCTCCTCCCTCCCTCCGTCCGCTAGCCGCGTCACGCTCCCTCCTCACCTCACTCCACTTGGCGACCCGCGCATGGCTTGACGCGAATGCGGATGCAGCTGGGAGAGGCCCTTCTTCCTCCTCTCCGGCCCTTCTTCCTCCTCATGGCGTGCCCATTCTCCTCTTCTTCGGACTGCAGCCTTCTCCGTGAGATGTGGCGGCGGGAACTAGGCGGTCCTCTCGGCGAGGTGTGGGTGGCGCGGGGATCTCTGGAAGCAGTCTTCTCCGGCGAGGTGTCGGTGGCTCAGGTGAGCACTGCCGTTGGTGTGGCCGAGGTGGAGAGGAGGCAAATAAGATTGTCAAAATCAAATGCCACGGTATGACATCCATACGTGAATCGATATTGATAGCTTCTTTGATTCAATCTAGCAATTTCATCTACGTCCAAACATAGCTTTGATATTGGAACCTAATACCAATACTAGTCTGATTTGGTATTGAACCCAATTCAATATCGAGGTCTTCAATATCTACTTCCAAACGGAGCCTTAGTGGAAAGGAGAAAAGTGGTTGAAAGAGACCCGGCTTGTTGTGGGAATTCTCCCTTACAAGCTCCTCAACGGAGACGTAGCCGTTCCTTAGTTGGTGGTGAACTTCGGGAAACAAATCCTTGCATCTCTTTGTGGTTTGCCTCTCTAAGTTGTTTTCTAGCATATTTGATTTGCTTTCGCTTCGATCTACTTGGGTGTGCTACTTGTGTGTGCAGGGGTCATTACCTTGCTTGTGACATTCTACCAAGGCCACTCACCAAGTTTGGTTCGTGCTAGAAGTCAAGAGAAGCTTGAAGATATTTTTGCAGGTTCTCTGTGGCTCACCATCGGCCGGTGAAGGAAATGCAGTGACGGCCGGTGCCGCGTCTTGGCGAGGCGGGGACCGATCGACCCACCAACCTCACCGGTTGTGAGACATGGGTACCCACAGGTCCCCCGACCAGGTTCACGGCCGTCCCGACAAGTGGGTCCGGCCTACGGAGAAGACCGCCGACTTGTCAATAGGCTGTCAGGCGACATGTGGGCCCGAAGACGAAGACGCGGCGTGCAAGCTAAGGAAGTCCAGACGGATTAAGGCAGCTCGGATAAGCCTTCCATGTTGTAATTGACTAGAGATAGGTTTCCCTGTTGTAATCGATTTGGACTCCGGTCCACCGACCTTGTCCGTCGCCCAATATAAGGCGGGCAAGGCGCCTCTGAGGACAGACCACCTCCACCTTCGCTACGATCAAATCAATACAATCAAGAAGCTGACGCGGTTTTACTCTCCGAGGCAAACCAAGATAAACCTTGTCCCTTGTGTCTCGCCATGATTTTCGTGTGTGCTACGCTAGCATAACCATCGCGTTCTTAGCTCCCGATCTCCCTGAACAAATAAATCACCGGGGTTGACCCCCCTGTGGACTGTTCAGATCTAAACCTCTGACACCGGTCGACTGGCCAGTGTCACTGTTCAAGTTTTCGGGGACGAAAAGTTTAATTTGGTTGTCTCGCCTATTCAACCCCCCCTCTAGGCGACATCAAGGTCCTTTCACTTTCCCATGGAAGTAGCAATTGTTGGAATCACCTTCCAAGATCCATTTTACCCCGCCTCTCCTTTGCCATTGAATTTCTTCAAATTGGGAAAATCTCTCTGATTCATTCTCCCACTCATACCTCTATTGCCATTGTTGTAATCTCAAGCCATTATTCTCCATCTCTCCATCTAGGCATTTAAGTTTGCTAAGCAGATCTTTTCTCTCTCTCTTAATTTGGCTATTTATATTAGCCCCTCACCCTTTACAGAACCTCCTTGTGGAAGCTTTAAGCTCTCTCCAAAAATTCTGTATTTTGCTTTCTCCTCTTTACGCCAACTTGCCACTACATTCTCTGAATCCTTCCCCGGGATAACCAAGCCATCTCGAAGCGGAAGTTGTGTTGTTGTTGAAACCTATGATCATCAGTGTTAACAATATTTGGACAGTGATCTGAACCCACTCTAGTCAAGGTTTCACAAGAAGTCTTCTTATAAAATTGATCCCATCTAGTACAAGTTAGAACTTTGTCTAGAACACTCATAACAGGGTTTACTTGTTTGTTAGACCATGTATACTTACAACCCTTCCTATCCATTTCTTTGATCCCATTGTCTCTAATAAAGTCATTGAAAGCGGTCATCCAAAATTGATTTACATTGTCTGAAGATTTCTCCCATGCAAATCTGAATAGATTAAAGTCTCCACCCATAATAAAAGGATCTTCCATATTGGAGATTTTTGGTTTAGTTCCAAAAGGAAGTTGGTTTTCCTCTCTATCTGGACTGGTCCGTAAACATTAACAATTTCCACTTGAAGTTATCATGTCTAGACATTATCTTCATACTTGAAAAAAAATTCACCACTGTCCTTGCTTACAACCAAGATGTTATCTGTTCTCACTCCAATCAAAGTCCCCCCTAAGTGGCTAAGTTATCTGTTCTCACTCCAATCAAAGTCCCCCCTAAGTGGCCCTGCAGTCCAAACCCACTCATAATCAAACCCTTCACTCAAAAATGTGTAAATATTTTGGGACGGATGGAGTATAGTAGTACCATAGTACGTAGTAGGCAGTAGCCGTGATTCTCAACAAAAACAAGGAGGCCGTAGCCGCTAGCACATCAAAGGTCACAAGTGTCACACGGTTGGTGAGGTGCAGTGTGCAGCATTTTGAGGCCTGAACCTGAACCGCATCAGCTTTGACTGCCTTTTTGTGCTGCTTTACCGAACAGCAACCCACATGACATGACTTCTCCTTGCTAATCGATGCGACGGGTCCTCAGATTAGCTACTAGTCAGTAGTAAGTAGTAACTCGCAAATAACTAGAGGGAATCCAAAATGAAACAACAATGTTGCAACAAGGATTGCCCCCCGAACAGATGGAAAGCAATCCAACACATGTAACCGCTCTTTTCTTCTCGCCGTGCCAATGCTATACTTCCTCCTAACCTAATCAATCATCAGTTCATCATTGATTAGGCCAAGAGATCGAGAATGTCTATGGAGCTCAAAAGCACCGGATGCCTTTCCCATCGCGGTTTACCACCCCTGCTGTTATGCTGTCCCTCCTTTGCACGGCCACAACCAGGCCCGGCCCTGTAGTTATAGCAGGCGGGGCAGCCGCCCTGGGCCCCCAAATCGTAGGGGCCCCAAATCAATACACTTTGTATATATGCTCAGAAGTCAGAACTGTGCGACTAGCGCAATTTGCTGTTAAAAAAAAGTGTTGGCAACGTCAGCCCATAAACACATTTGACTATTGAGGCCCATCCATCTTCCTAGTCCTAGCGTTAGCATACATACCCTCGAAGCTTCGGCACCTCCGTCGGGCCATTTGCCTTCTCCGCTTCTTGCCGCCTCATTCGGTTGCTCCTCTCCAGACTCGCAGACCGATCAGTCCGCACGATCTCGACCAGCGACCGCATGTCCGCACCCAAATCGATTTAGCATGCCGCGTGCGTGATCGACTGATTATAGTCATAGATCGCCTCGCGCCCTTGGCCGATTGATTTCCCCGCCCTAACGTCCGACTCCAAGATGAAGAAGACTTGAAGGCAGGAAGGATCGATCCCAATTCCCTTTTACAATCTCAATCTAGTTCTGAGCCACATGTGTTTTCTTCTTAATTTTCAGGATTGTTCTTACCCAACCAAATATCACTGTGTGGTGAGATGTCATCTAGAAATAGAAGCTTTTCTAAGTTGCCTCAGCTGAAAGAAGCTTTTCTAAGTTGAAACTACTTTTGAACTACTTGAGGTCTACAATGTCTCAAGAAAGGTTAAATGGTTTGGCAACTTTGTGCATTGAGGCTGCTGGACTAGATTGATCTCAATACCATCATCGAGGATTTCGTGTCCAGAAATGTTAGAAGGAATTATTCAAAATGATCTAGTAATAAGTATTACCATCCTGCTGTTTGCAAGTTAGACTTTTGATGTAATGATATATCACTGTTTTCATCATATGGTTTTTTTTATAATGCATCAAAATCAACTTTGCAATTTATATCAAACTGTTAAATGTTTAATAGGGGCCTCCATTTTTGGTTTCGCCCCGGGCCCCCAAAAACACAGGGCCGGCCCTGGCCACAACCCACAAGGAACCACTTCACAGAATCACAGCTACTAAACCACATGCTCATAGAGTTAGTGGCATGCACTAGCTACTCAGGTCTGCAACTACAAACGCTTTGCTGCCGCAGATTGCAGTGTAATGGCCGACCAAGCCGCCCCGTCAATAGAAAAATGACGACGAGTTCCTCTTTCGATTATCCCCTTCTCTCTAGCTAGCTGCCTGCGCACTGTGCTGGTGGGCTAGTAGCACGAATTGGCAACTCGCCATCTCCCTTTACGACGACGACCTCAGCGCAGCGTCGTCGTCTTGCACTTCCACTTGCTGATTGTTAATGAGACCAGGGGCTAACCTTAGCTTACCTCCCTTGCCATCGATCAATGACTCGCTACCGATTAAGCAAGCTCTTCAGCACAAAAAGCAACTAAAGAACACGCCGAAGAATTAAGCGCACAAGCATGGAGAGCGAGCAACAGCGTGATCCTGGAGCTCCACAGCTGCGTGACACGCACGAACACGCCACGCCGCTTGACCACGTCCGCCGACCATGTCTGTTCGCGTGATCATTGTTGTTGTTTCGGCAATGGAACAAACAAGAGGTTTCTGCTCATCATCAGGGGGATAATGCATGGCGACAACCGTACCTAACGAGGTCTTAACTCTTAAGCCTTGACCAAACCGGGAGGGGGCCTCATCCTGCACCTGCTAATAATGCCACATTGGCCCTTCTTAGCCAAGTGCAAGCAATTGCTCTCTCCATACCAATTGTTAGAGGTTAAACTTTTAGAGATATGGAAGCATCCACTCAAAAAAAAACTGATTCTCTTTTTTCAACAAAGAAGCATGTGATTCAATTTTGTCATCCTAATAGTCTTGTCGTGGCTTGTAATAGAATTAATCCTCGAATAGCGACGAAACATGGTTGTAGGTTGAAATGTCAGGATGCAGCTAGAGAACTTAGTACAGTTTTCTTGGTTGCTAATGGACACTATTATATGCCATGTGTAGCTAAGGGTGCCCGGCCCATAGTGCCCTTAAATTCAGGCTTGGGCGGGCTCCATCACGAGCAATTATAAGTCTCTACAAGAGACAGAAATGGGATAATATTCTCTCCATCAGACCCATCACTCATTGGCAATAATCAAACGTCTCTACAAGAGAACAAAGGCAGCTGAGCTGAGTAGATGACCCTTAGCTTCAAGATAACTCCACGTAAGGCTTTCCAAAACAACTACAAATTTGTACCGGCTAGGCATTGTTTTTTGTTTTCTTTTTGGTACCAGCTTGTCTCTGAAAATTAGCCTATGATCTCCCAACTTTGGCCATTTTAGGCTGCTACAACCTAATTCATGCATGATGCTGGATTATTTCAGCACAGTTTGGATCGTCGTCCCTAGTTCCTGTTGAGTATACAAGAACCTGTTCGTGCTGGATCCTTCTGAATAATTAAAATAAGGGGTGGGATATTTGTCCCATGATAGATAGATCGATTCACAGCTAAATACATGCATGTATGTATGTATGTACACCGTTGCTGGTGGTATACTGTGGCACTACATTGTGTGGTGGACCTAGTATACTCAGGCACTCTGGCATGGCAGCCAAAAGTAGTTAGTCAGTAGTCACAACACAGACCTGAATAATTGAGCTAGGGCCCATCAATCTGCAACAAGTGATCATCCTGAACGTTGTCATGCATACTCCATAAAAGAACGAAGGGGAAAACCGGTTAAAACCAACATGTTCCGGTTGGTGCATGCTGCTACCATCAGTTGATGGTGGAGCATCCTGCCACTGAGTTCTTGTGCGATTTTAGTTAGCAAGTAGTGTTTTAGTGCATGTCTCCTCATGGCACTTCTTTTTTTTGAAATGCAGTCGCAAGTTGTTGCAAGTTGCAACCCATACTAGACCGTGCTGGTCTTTTGCTTCAAGCCTTCTAATTAATATGTGGAATGGAGAATCCCAACTAAAGTTGCTGCTTCTCTCATAGTGTTTGCTTGTTTGTGTGTGTGCACTTCACTTTATGTTTTCCGTTTTTTTTATGCTACTAGCCGTGTGGGTTGTACTACTACATTGCAATGGATCCCCAATAGAATAAATTCAACTTTGAATTCGTTGTTCGTGTTTTAACATGAAAATTAGTACTTGGATTTCATCAAAACCATCCTAAGCTAAAGCAACCAAGTAAAGGTGTGCATAGAAAATCCTTCAACACACACACATGCACGGAAAATCAAGCCGACCCTCACTACCACCAGCGCCATATATTCACCCTTTCAAGTAGCGAAAATTTTAAGTTTCGTTCCTTTGTCAGTAATCATCATTTGCACCATGACATGTCATATTGCTTGTATTTTGCTTTTGAATCACATTTTAGCAAATCATGTGCATGTGAACCTTGTCCTCTTGAAGAAGCTTGATGTTGCTATACCGAGTTTAACAGTTTTGCCCATGGAAGAACTGTCTAAAGCTTCAAGCTTGCTAAGATTCAACAGTATAAATTTCTTCTTACACGGACTTAATTACTTGAGAAAACAGTCTTTGGTGGCTCTACTATTTGTTTCCTTCACCCCTATATATGGATGTTTGTTAGAAGAAAATGCACTAATAAAAAAAGTCAGGAAGTCAGGTTGACAGTTGCATTTTTTTTCATCATATGTTTGTGCTGCTCGGCTCATTATGGTTATGGAAGCGGGGGCACTGTTTAAGTGATTATCATCAGCACTTGCCACATGCGGCACTATTGGAAGTGTGTGATGTGTCACTTGCTATCTGAATTTCCTTCATAATTTAGTTTTATTTATTTTGTCTGTAATCATCATTTGCATTATGCCATTATGTTGCAACAACTATATTATGCGTGTTTGACTTATGGATTTCTACTAAATAATAGATGCCCATAAACACTGTGATTAGGTGGCACTAAGCATATGCTGTCAACTTCAGCTATGTGTTTTGGTCACATGTGTGGCTCTCGCCCTCACCCGCATGCTCAAGTCTCATCTGAAAAGATGCTTTTTCAAGGGGGGAAAAAGCAAACCAACCACGCGGAGTAAGTCGACCACTTTTCTCTCCCTGTCAGAATAAAACGTTGTGCGACAATCACCATCTACTACACTACACCATAGATCTTTTTAGGTGGGAGAAGCTTTCATGTTAGAGCCGCCTCCCCAAGATTGTGAAATGCCTCGTAAATTTTGACTCGCGTGAAAATCTTTTGCACGTTTTCGAAGGAAGAATTTTGACTCGAGTCATTTCTATATTCTCAACTACTCTCTCCATCCCATAATAGATGTCGTTCTATCATTATTTGTATGTAAATGTCTAGATTCACATGGAAGTCAAGCATAAATATTGTACACATGTTCGGATTCATCTAATAATGATGCATCTTATTTGAGGCTAACGACTACTATTATGCTGCCTCACCAACAAAGGCACGACAGAGAGAGCCGCATCCCGAGCGAAATTCTCGGCGCGACACCATCTTTTTGTCATGTGCTAAAATTGCGCCGATTTTACAAGTGCTCTAGCCCCTCGATCGATCAGCCCGTACCGTCGATATCCAGATCGGAATATGCCCGTCCGCATGATTGGTGACTAATCACTTTTTTTTTCTTCTTTTGCATTTGAATACTCGTTTGAATTTGGACCGTCCCTGGGAAAGGATTATTTCCTCTCGTGATTCTTGCTACTGTCCACACGTGTAGAGCCCAGCTTGTGCTTTCTCTCGCCTTGAGCTCCACGCCCAATGATCTCATCCTCTCTCTTCTTATATTAAAAGAATTGTTGTAGTATAGTACTCCCTCCTTTTCTTTTTATAAGGCACGCACGCAAATTAAGATTTAAACTTTACGATCTTTGACTAATAATTTACGTATCAATTTTTTATTTTTGTAGTGTAAATTTGATATGGTTGGATTTGTCATCAAATATACTTTCTAATGATTATATGTTTATAACCATAAAAATATAATATAAGAGAAATAGATGGTCAAAGTCTAATTTTGAAGACCGTGCCATGTCGTGCGTCGCCTTATAAATAGAAAAGGAGGGAATCTACTAATAACCGAATAACCGGTGCAGTGCAGGAATCATTGTTAGCTCGTCCAACCACCAGCTGAAATGATCGTTTCAGCGATTTTTCATACGATTTGTCAGTACCTGCATTGTTTGTAACCAGCTGGTGATAAATTTGAGCATGTTCGGCTGGTACGAAATATAGTATTCGGCTGGTAGATTGAATAGTGTTATATGAATTTGTCATGTTGAAGTTTATACTTTTGGGTTTTTGGTTGGAAAGCTACCTTTTTGATTTTGGCTTTTCGACTGATGACCTTTTGCTATTGATTTTTGTAAAAAATTAACTTCTCAATCAACATATCAAAAGCCAAAAAAGTCATCAACCAGCTTTACAGCTTCCGGTTCATTTCCTCATAAGCTAGCTTCCCAGTTTATCGAAAGCCGGCTCAACAACTAGAAAGCTCAAACAAACAGGTATATCATCAAGCCTTTGAGACTTGACGGCTTTGAACAAATCTACACCACCGTTGTCACGAGGTTTATCATCCGAGGGTTAGTCATAGTTTTCATCAAAACAGCGGATTTGACAAGTTCTTTTATTAGTAACCCTACAAGTATATTTCCGATACTCGATCATATCATTCAACTGATAATTAGATGGTGACGACGACTTATTGGACTACAATAATAATCTGGAATCTAGAATGTTATATGATTTAGTTATAATCTGAGATCTCTTTATTTCAGCCAACAGATTCTGAGCGATAACTTTGTTTTGAATAAAACTGATAAAAAGAAAGAAAGAGAAGCGGAGGCAACAATAAAATTCTGCGTAGAGTGGGAATGCCACTTGATTTGTTTTGTTCTGCAGGGAGACGAGATAAGGACAAGCGAACCAGTTAAACTGCCACCTTATGATGAGCCGGCCCCTACCCCCTCCCTTATATCGCCACGCCCTCGCCCTTGGCAACAAGCGCGACACGCCACGACACGCCCCGAGCCCGACTACGCCATGCCACTGACGACGACGCCACCCATGGAGATCGACCTGGACGCCGTGCGCGCGCGTGCTGGCCGCGGCGCCATGGGGACGGTGTTCCTCGTCGGGGACGGCGGCGGCGGTGGAGGCCTACGCGCTCAAGGTCTTCGACAAGCGCTCCCCCGCTGCGGCGGCGACGGCCTCGAGGCCGACCGCGGGCGCTGACGCCGCGCGGCGCGCGCGCGGTGGGAGGTGTCCGTGCTCTCGCGCCTTGCGCACCCGCACCTGCCGTCCCTGCTGGGCTGCGCCGAGACGCCGGGCCTGCTGGCGTGGGCGCTGCCCTACTGCCCCGGCGGGACCTCAACGAGCTCCGCCACGCGCAGCCCGACCGCGTGTTCTCGCCCGCCGCCATCCGGTTCTACGTCGCGGAGGTGGTATCCGCGCTCGCCGAGCTCCACGCCGCCGGGATCGCGTACCGCGACCTCAAGCCCGAGAACGTGCTCCTCCGCGCCGACGGCCACGTCACGCTCACCGACTTCGACCTCTCGCGGCAGCTCCCGCCCAGGTCTCCCTCCGCGTCCACGTCCACCTCGTCGTCGTGCTCCGCGTCTGCGACGTCCTCGCCGCCGCCTCAGGTGCCGGGCCACGGACGGGGCCAGTACCGCCACCTGAAGCGCATCTTCAAGAGGAGCGAGTCCGCGGTGACCGCGTCGACGTCCGGGCAGGAGGAAGAGCCACGCAACCTCGCCTGGTACCTCAGCAGAAGCGTCGACGGCGGCGATCACGTCAAGAAGGCGAAGTCGGCGAGGGTGTCGCCGACGGACCGCGGCAAGAAGCTCTCGGGCCTCTGTTCGGCCGCCGCCGCCGCGGCCGAGCGGTCCTTCTCGTTCGTGGGCACGGAGGGTACGTGGCGCCGGAGGTGGTGCGTGGCGACGGGCACGAGTTCGCCGTCGACTGGTGGGCGCTCGGGGTGCTCGTCTACGAGATGTCACACGGGCGGACGCCGTTCAGGGGCCGCAACCGGAAGGAGACGTTCCGGAACGTGCTGCTCCGGGAGCCGGAGTTCTCGGCGGAGGCGCGGCGGCGGTGGCCAGAGCTCACGGACCTAATATCGAGGCTGCTGGAGAAGGATCCAGCACGAAGGTTGGGCTTCGCCGGCGGCGCCGACGAGGTCCGGGCGCATCCGTTCTTCGCCGGGGTGGCGTGGGACCTGCTCGGGGAGGTGTCCCGGCCGCCCTACATCCCCCCGCCGGCCGATGACATTGTCTCCTGCGAGGGATTCAGCGTGGTGGAATATTTTGATAAGCTTCACCAGCCTCCGCCGTCGCCGGCGGAGCACACGACAGAGGAAGAGCTCTTGCCGGAGTTCTGACATCAGTTGTTGTTCCGCTCGAGCTTTGATTTCCATGTGTTTCCTTTTTGAACCCTAGAAGATCACTATATCATGTAACAAGTGTTAGTGATATGTGTGTATAGATAGAGAGCAGGTGACCTTGTAAGATTATGATAGTAGGAGCGATCCTCGGTGAAATTGAGGATGATGGTGGCATGGTGCAGTCGTCGGTGAAATTACAGTTTTCGTCAGTTTTCGAAGTTTTCGTCAGTTTATACTACTGTAACTCAACTACAATATCTTCTCGAAAATTCGACAAAACTGATTAATTACGCCGCAGCTCAATTACAGTTGGTAACTTTTGTTGGACCATGAATTCAGAATGTTGGACCATGTACGTACGTATGTCAAATTTCATCCTTGGTTTTGTACCACGACTCTACATTTGTGTACGTGCACGATTGATCTGTCAGTGTTCAGTTTTGCCGGCTGCTTCCAGTCCATGCCTTTAATGAGTGTTCGCGTTATTGACGCGCTTGTGCTCTTGAACGTTGGCGAACATAACTGATGGCTGTTCCATCAGACATTCAGACCTTCAAGCCTCGCCAGCTCTTCACTTCCTCACAAATTCAACACAGTATTCGCGGTTAGTGGCTTAGTGCTATCGTAAAGAGGTGTTATAGTACTGTACTTCAAGACAAGTATGTGGCTCATTTGTTGAGTTGAAGAGGTGTTGACAATCGTGAAAAACAGATGTATGACCGATCGAACACCTGTAGCTGACATGCATGATTTCTGACAATTGATTCAGTCCACTGAGCGCGCGTGCAGAGCTTATCTCTGAACTGAAAAGAAATGCTATTTGCTAATAGTATATAGATTGCTGGCTTCGGACACTAGCAAGGGATAGATTAGGTGATCTTCTACTAGCAGCCATTGACGAAGGTCTACTAATATAACAAATCGCTCTGACGCTGGCGCCTAGCGACCGACCGGCACTTGAGAGGAAGTGATGAGTAGGCACTCGCAAAGTGACAGCGAAGCCGGCTAGTTATATCAGCCGGTTCGCCATCAGAGGCGACAAGACAAGTTAAACCTATGAGAACGTCATTGTTAGCCACGTAAATCTAGACAAATAATAAATCACACGATGGGGAGGGTTTGATGGAGAGTGTCCGAGGATGAGGAGACACTGGCGCTCATGAGTTTGTTTTCATGTGTGCCGAACTTGATGCGTAGTTCACACACACACACAGAGCGCGGAGAGAGAGAGAGAGATGCATAGCAGCAGGTAGATCTGATATCTTTGTTTGTCTAGATTTTGTAAGAAACTTGGCTGGATAGTAGATAGATAATCTTTGTTTCACAGCATCCAGCGTAAGCAGACTGCTAACAACTAAAGCTTTAATTAGGATCAATCGTGGCTCATGCCTTGCTTAGGTGCTTTTCTATGCTCATTATAGCTCTGATCCCTTGCTATTATATTATTTCGAGGGATGACATAAATAATAATCCCTTTCCTTTTTTTAAGGTTGCGGATGTGGATATAGACTACAACTACTTTAAATCCTAGTCGAGATAATTTTGGGTGCCTATTTTCATTTTTCATGTTACACCACGACTTTCTTTCAAACACATTGCAAACCAAACACACTTTACGCTCTATGAATACAGAATGCACACCCAATCCTTACGAGCACTGTCGAAAGATTGGGACAATAGAACTTGAGATTGATGAAGTCACTTCTTGTACATAATTCAAAAAAAAAAACGGGCATCATACTGAGTTGAAGACCTAAAACCGGTATATATGAAGGTTTTGGTCCTCTTATTAATGTATTTTCTGTATGCACACATATTGTTGGGTAATCAACCAAATATAGGCCACCCTCGAGGCGTCAGAGGAAACTCAACTTTCTGAAACTACTTGCGAGGGTCAAGATCGGGAGCGGTTCTACAGGTTGAGACAAGGAGGAGCTTCGGGGGTCAGTTGACTAAGTGTTGAACATGTTTTCTGGCAATAGTGACCGGTGATCAAATCCTAAAGGTTTTGCACGATGTAACCAAATTTCAGGGAATGTTGATGTCTGAGGCGCATCAATGAATGTTTTCAAACATTTCCCAAACATGTATGAGCCTCGGGAAGAAAGAGATGCCCCTTTTTGCTCTTTATTTGCGGTTTTCGAACAAAGTGACGTCAGCATGGGCAAAAGTCGCCAGAACCTGGAAATCTTTCTAACTCTCTGAGGAGCGAAGTCTCCCAACAAAGTGTTTTCCCCTTGTCACTTCAGGGTGCGAGGATAATGAAAGGATGAAACCTGTCATGAAGGGGCTAGTGCCAAAGGGATGATGGCGCAGGTTGCTGGAATCAAGGCAAACAAGAAGATCTGAGAGTCTCCAAAAATGAGGTCATTCGTGCGAAGCTCATAAAGAAGAAGCTCATCGATTTTTGAACGATGCGGTCACTAGGGCTGGACAAAATGCTCGGTGCTCGTTAGCTCGCTCGGCTTGCAGTTGTCTCGGCTCGGTTCAGTTCGGCTTGGTGCATTTTTCTAACGAGCCGAGCACCACTTTTTGCTCGTTAGTAAAATGAGTGAGTTTGAGCCGGCTCGCGAGCAGCTCGAGCTAAACCTCCTAGCGTGCGACCCAATAGCCAAACATCACTTCTCAGCCAACCTACAAACCTAATCCCCTCACTTCAGCTCCCCCATGCCATGACTTCTACTCCCTTCGCGGGCACTGCCACAACCGCGATAAGCAGCAGCAGCACGCAGGCGGCGCCGGCAGTGCGCGCCACCTCTGCCGCCAGGCTGCCACCTTCCCTCTCCGACCTCCTTCGCTGCCCTCCCTCGTTGCCCTCCCTCTACTGCTCTCCCAACTCAATTTTTCTCTGGGCGCCGCGAGAGCAGCCGCAATGGATGGCGAGGAGCGCAAGCAGAGCGAGCAATGAGTCAGGACCATCCTCCATCGCATCGGTAGCCCCCACGCACACTACGGCCTGGGATTATGGGCTCATCTCTTCCTCGATCTTTTTTCTATTTTGCTTGTCTCTCAATCTTATGGATTTCATCTTATTTTGCTCGATTTTACTCGAGGAGACCTCAATCGTGGGATCCATGTCGATGCACAACCCTTTTTCTTAATCTAGTGAGGTCTGTGATCTATTTGTGGACATTTTTCCTTAGATTTTCTGTATACAAAAAGGTTGAATTTGAAACTAAACGATGAATGTTTGTGGGCGTCAACTCATATTTCTCAGAGCTCACGAGCTGACCGAGCTGGCTCGCGAGCTGGACCGAGTCGAGCCGAACCGACATTTCTGCTCGTTTCATTAATGAGCCAGGTCGAGTTGGCTCGTTAAAATAACGAGTTGCACCGAGTCGAGTCGAGTCGGCTCGTTATCCGCCCCCAGTAGTCAATGTCGTAATGAAGAAGGCAAGAGAACACATGAGAAGCGTGAAAACTCTATGTGGTATTACTGTAATTTAAAATTATGACCACACGATAGGGCGTGATCAACTTGGACAATCCTTCGAAGATGCTAGGAATGTGAGGACAATTTCGGAATGTAGTGTCCTGCTGGCACTATAAAATGGGAGCCTTTGCCCCCGTGTAAAGCGGGATATCTTTTTCTTGAATAAAAAGCCACTTTTCTTGCTTTTTCTTCCTTTTCACTTTCTATTTGGGTGTTTGAAGTTTTTGTACATCCAACACATATACAGATCGACCTAAGCCTACAATAGCTCCATGCATCACCTAACTAGAGTTCTCTTTATTATGCGCAAGCACAAGTCCGCAATCTTATCCATCAGATCCTAGCTATCTAAATGGCTCAAGTGAGAGGTGGGGAACTCGTTAACCCCGCTGTTCTAACACCAATAAGAACATGTTCAAATCATGTACTCTCAACGTATCCAAATATTTCTGCCATTAATTTTTTTCTTACAATTTCAACCATTCGTCTTATTCAAAAAATTATTACAAACATATAAAAATAAGTCAAACTTAAAATATGGCATACAAACAGAGCAAACAGAGCGGTATGGCGGCAGATCACGACCACACAACACACATGCCAAGAATCTTTTCGTGAGCTTGAGCCGGAGATCCTCTCGTCCATCCTCCGCCACGGATCCTTTCACGAGAGGAAGTGGGGGAAGGAAGAAGATACGAAAGAAGCATGACACGGGGGATCCACCGGTATTGTAACATATGTAGAGTCCAATTTTACAGAGTCTGTTGGTTTTTACTCCTCTGTTTAGAAAGCCATTTATTTTTTAGCAAGTCTTTTACCTTTAATCTCTAAATTTAGCTAGAATTATTACTAGTCTCGTGGAGTTGCTCTTACGATTCAGATTTGGCCTACCGCTGGTTCGGATTTGGCAGATACCAAGTTCGATACTCCAAGGGTTATCGTAGTCGCGTAGATTACTAAATTACCATTCGTTTTAACTTTTTAGTAACATACGTAACTTTTACTACGTATCTAAACATACATTATGTGTGCGTGCCCACATGACAACAATTATGTATAAAAATAAATAGTAATTTAGGACTCATGAGAGCATATTCTACCACACTACTCATGCATGCATATTACAAAGAGTTCAAAACTCCTGTTCATCTCCTCAAGCCTTCAACGATCCGTTCGTCACGCCGCCGTCGAAGCCGCTTCTCAATCGTCGCCGAGCACCAGAGTCAAACTTCACAATGTGGAGGTCGCAGAGGAGGGCTTACTGCTAGGCGAATCACCAGTACACCTGCCTCCTAGGCGATCGGCCAACTCGATTACCACACATCCTTCGTTTCCACCACCGCAACCCCGAGCAATGCTCGATTTCTTCCAAAGATCTATTTCCTTGAGATTAGTGGTCAACAACATCATCATCTCGAAGAAGACGGCGTCAGCCGCCCTCGACTCCTTGATAGGTCTCCGCCTCTCGGGTTGGCGTCGGAGTAGATCGCCGGAGAACGGAAGAAGCTGGGAGAAATTATTCTCTACGCCGTCGCTTCCGCATTGCCAACGCCGCCGTAAAACCAAGCCAGAGGAGGTACGCTCCACCTGCAAAACTAACTCCACCAGCATCGTGCGGCGAGCAAACCTAAACCTAAGTGGACTCGATTAAAGACTCGATCTACTAGATGATGGACCCCCGCTTCCCTTACCACCGGCGAGGAGGCCGGAGACGAGGGAGAAGCGGGGTCGAGGCTGAGGCGGCGGCACGAGGAACTGCGCGGGCGGTGGCTCGCCCGTGTCGCCCCTCAGGGGCGACGCGGGGGACGTGCGGTTTGCGGCTATAGCTGCAAGAGTTTGGTATCGAATGTTGCGTGGGTACGAAACCTATGAGCGCGCTGACGATCGATCAACAATAAGAGAGCTAGCACTGCACGCAGGCAACAAGAAAGCATGTACGAGAGAAAAGAAAGGTCGGACAATGACAGTGCAGCCAGTCAGGTTCGCGTTGCATGGCATGCACGTTAACCGGCGGCCGGACGGGGGCGGGGCAGGTCATCACGGACGACGGGTCGTCGTCTCGTCGATCATCTGTGCGTGCGCCCAGCACCAGCAGAACGGGGATGGAAAATTGCGATTGGATTTCGGAAATGGAATGAAGTAATTAACCAGTAAGAGGCGAGGTGTACACGTATCATCTCTATCGAGCGATCTGATGATGGGAGCACAGTGCGCGCGGTTTGACCCGGCGGGGCAGTGTTCGTTGCTTTTTTTTGCGCGACAGCTGGAGAGCGTGCGTGCGTAGATGCATGCATGGCCGAATGGGCGGCCGCCGTCGCCGGTCGTGGAGCCGTAGGCCCTGCGGCATGATGCCGACGAGAGGAGGGGCCGGGGGACAGAGCGACGGGGAGCCGAGGGCGACGTGCACGGACGCGGGGCGCGCTATAGCTCCGCCGGCGGACAAGCCTGCGTGCGTGTCGACCGCGCTGCTGGTCCTGTCGTCGTGTTACTCCATCTGTCCATCTGCTTAATTACTAGCTGGACTCGGATAGAATCTCCATCTGTTTGAAAATACGCATAGTTATTGACTTTTTTCCATCTGCTTAATTTTTTGAATAAGACGAATGGTCGAAGTTGCAAAGAAAAGTCAACAACGACAAGTATTTTGAAACGGAGGGAGTACATACCAGTCAGCGACTGAAAACCTGCACCAGGAACCGCTTCCCTCCGATTCTACCGTCAACCTTTTCATCTAGTTGGTGGCGGTTGCTGATCTGTTTTGAGAGAAAATCTTCTTTGGTGGTGGTTGATGTTGATTTGTTTTGAGTGAAAAATCTTTTGGTGGTGTAATAAAGCGAAACGAGCAGGCGTGTATATATTCTTTTGTCCATGCATGGTCTTGCAAGAAAACGATCAATCTGCTTGTTTGTTTGAGGATAGCGTGCGCGGTGCGCTAGCCACTTCCCCAAATTAACTGTTTGGGAAAAAAGAAAGAAAGAAAAGCCGTTGCATTACACAGTCATTTCAAAAATGTTTTTCTTCTATACTTGCAAGAAAACGATCAATCTGCTTGTTTGTTTGAGGATAGCGTGCGCGGTGCGCTTGCCACCCACCACCCCCAAATTAACTGTTTGGGGAAAAAAGAAAGAAAGAAAAGCCGTTGCATTACACAGTCATTTCAAAAATGTTTTTTCTTCTATACTTGGAAATGTACGTGCTTTCGTAATCAGTGTGCACGGCGCTATGGACAAACATGTCAGATGGGGAGAACGAACACTGACTGCATTTGCAATACTGCTGATTGCTGAGGGGGAGAAGCCTCCAGGGAGGATCGGGCCGGGCCGGCGGTGAAGAATGGCACGATTCTGGGCCAACCAAACAAACGTCTCACTGCAGCAAAAGGGAGCACACGCGGGCGATTATTTATTTATTTATTTATCACGAATTAAAAAAATATCCTTCTAATGTTTTGCAAAACTATACACATACCGTCATTTAAAATGGCGGGCACCCTCCCTACCGTCGTTTCAAATAGCGGTAGGGATCAATACATTTTAAAGAAATAGTGACATTTTTGTATGAATTTGGATGAAGATAAACTTTATATGAAAATTGTGGATTTTGTCAAGAACTACAACAAAAAAAATTTGATTTGAAATCATCTTAAGGCTCAAATAATTGATATACTATCCAAATCTAAAATTTGAATTTTAAATCTAAATATTGTGACAATCATTTAAGCACCAAAATGAATTCAACTAGATTCAATTTGAACTACAAAGTTGTAGATCTCATCGAGATATACAATTTTAGTGTAGAGTTTACCTCCATCCGAGTTTATATGAAAACATTATGAGTTTTTAAAGATATGCTGATGAGAGAGAAAATTCGTCAAATTTTAGATCCAAACATTATTTGAATACCAAAATGATTTCAAATGAAAAAAATATGAACTATAAAGTAGTATCTCTCAACGAAGTCTACAATTGTCGTATAACTTTTATCTCCATACGAGTTCATACGAATGAAATATGATTTTTTTTAAAAGATATGCTACCGAGAGAAGAAAATTTGTGTAAATTATTTGAGCGTCAAAATGATTTCAAATGAAAAAAAAATTGAACTACAAGTTGTAGATTTCGACGAAAGATATAATTTTCATATAAAATTATCTTCATCCAAGTTCATTAAAAAAATAAGAAAAATCCCACCACCACGTGTTTGGGTTGTGCGGCGGCCCATTCGTTCGGCCGGGCCACAAGCCCACAAGTTGGTTCTCTCAAACCAGCCCAAGGAACCGGTGCGTCGAGTGAAAACGGCGGCCGGGCTGGCTGGAATCGTGGTCAGCTGAGACTTTGATGTCGCTCCAGGGCCGGTGAAACGTCAGTAGCGTTGGCTCTCACCGTCGTCACTCGTCACTCGTCAGTCACCTCGTCGGGCCGGATCGTATGGTTTTGGTTCTCGCTGGCATCCCACCATGGCCAATCATAGACCACGACAAGTAAAGTGTGCGAACAGCTCACGCACAAGTGGCACGCTGACCAAACTGTCGGTGAAGACAGAGAGGAAGGGATCAAATCGATATCGATCCATCACGCTCGAGGCACAAGGACTGACAGAATATTCTTTTTTTCTTCAGGAAAGGGGAAAGGCTCAACGGCAACGCGTGCCAGTATGATGTCACTGCTACTGCTCTCATCTCATTATCAAAAAGAAGAAAAAAAAATACTGCTACTATCAATCTTTCATGATCCCATCACATTCACAGTCGCTGTAGGACACAGATGTACATATCATACAGTGGAAAATAACTAAAGAGCTATACTCGAATTTCAGGTATGCTAACAAAAAAAAAAACAAAAAAACCAATGCAAGAGCTCACATAGGAACGAATATACAAGAGAACAAATGAATAATAGTATCATTTCTACAATTAACGAAGAGATGGAAAACAGGCTCCACACCCACGGCCCGTTCCTGATCACCGCCGCTCCGACCACACTTCTCGCAGGAGCTCGTACCTGGCGTTCGCCATGGAGGCCGCTCCTGCTCCCGCTCCTCGCCCGGCGCTGAAATGCGCGGCGCCGTTGCTGCACGGCGAGGGCGGAGCGCTCCGGTCGTACAGGGACGCCAGGGGGCTGTCGAGGTCGTCCAGGTCGTCATCGCTGGTGTACCCTCTCCTCTGCACCAGCGAGCCCCTCCGGTCCAGCTCTGGGTTCCCACAACCGGTGTCGGCCACTTTCTCCGCCACGTCATCCAGCGAAGGAGGGCAGTACACCACCGGAGCGGCGGTGACTGGGAATGTGCTGATCACTTCTTTCTCCGTGAACCGCTCCATCAAGCCCTGCGGGACATTAGTTGCAGCATCAGTTTGATTGGCATTAGGACATGCAGTAGTAACAGTTTTTGTTGTGCTAGATTGAAGGCAAACCGCTTTAGCGGATATAAACTATACCTCGGAACTCAGCTCCTCCAGAACCATGCCAGGAACAGGATCAGGGCAGAACTCGTCAGGAGTGAAGTTGCACAGTATTCTTGTTACTAGTGGAAGTCCAATGGAAGGGCACACCTAAAACAAAACACCAAGATTTAAATTTCAGCTATTGCACAAAAAGAACCAATTTGAAATAGGCACAATAAAATACCTCTTTCCTGATGGATTTCTCAAGCAGCATGTCCTTTGGGAGCATCAGAAGATCACTCAGCTCATTGAGTAGCTTAAAGCAATTTGCTTCAGCTGCGTCTCTTCGGTCGTCGCCATTATGTCCCGCATCTTGACCATCCTTTTCAGATTCAGCACCATCCATGCCAAATGTGTCTATGAGCCATCTGGACCAATTCCCAACCTACAAAAACATTTCATGACTTAGCAATCAGCATTGTTTCCAAGGAAGAGTAGTTTTTTGTTTGTTTGGAATGCAATTGCAGCCATAATTCCAAAGTGATTTTAGTGTAGGGACATACAGAGTTCTTCAGCTGAGCGCCTGATCCAAAACTTAAGTCCCCAGCTGGAATCGGCAGAACTCTCGAGTCCACGATTGGGTCAGATATAGGATCAGATGGTATTTCATTCGCTGATTCACGAAGGATGGCATTAAACATAGCAACATCTAAACGGGCTACGCAATGCTCCATCACCTGATAATAACAGAACATTTGTGGAATAGGGGTCAAAGAAACTTCAATATTTTCAAATAACAACAAAAAAAATCTGAAAGCATACCAATTTTGCCAATACTGGTAAACATCCACACTCATGTCCACTAGCACGAAGAGGACAGATTCTGCTGAAGGC
This sequence comes from Cenchrus purpureus, assembly GCA_022644695.1. Lineage (NCBI taxonomy): Eukaryota > Viridiplantae > Streptophyta > Magnoliopsida > Poales > Poaceae > Cenchrus > Cenchrus purpureus. Next base: position 60,115,219 of record CP053460.1, read on the forward strand.
GTCACGGAATGCAGTTTTCCAGAGATCAATAGAAAAATTCCCATGTTGCTGATCACCCAAAGAATGCCCTAACAACTTGCTGATATTCGGAGTAGACAAATCTTCCACTGGGGTTTGCATGTGGGGTGTCATTGCCTGGCGAAATAAAAAAAAAAACTTCAGAAAACTGTCGACACACAAAGTTTTTCACTATCACTGTTTTACAGAGCTTTCTAGAAATGACAAGATGGGTAAACTTTTACCTGCCACCACACAGACTCGACAATCCGAGAAAAGATCCAAGACTCTATGTTCTCCAATGCTGACAAGAGTGTGCCACTTTCACGCCAATCATCAGGCAGCTGCATAATGTTGGGTCTAGCATGCTTACCATTGGAGCTACTTTTCCATCGCATTGGAGCAAAATTCCCATCAAGCTTCTTTGCATTACCATTTGCCCTGAAAGACTTCATAACTGGACCTGATTGCCGTGAAGTACCAAAGGTTTGTGCAATAATTTCTCTTAGCACAACTATGTTTGATAGCCAGAATGTCAACCTACATCAAAATTTAATTCTTACTTAAATCTTAACTGGAAGGCAATGATGCTGATCCTAATGAGAAATAAAAGGTAGAAATGCAATTCCAGTTTACCTTGAAACATCATTGCCACAAGACTTTGCAACAAACACAAGCCCAGAAACAGAATTTTTTGCAACTGAAGCTTTCTTATCCGAGGACCAAAATTTGGATGCATGAATATACAACCTGGACAGACGACGAGCAGGTGTATGGAACTTATGCGATGAACAACCATGCTCTGGCACCACAGAATAGAGAGAAACCTCAAGGGCAGCAACTTCACGTAGCTCCTGCTCTAACTTCTCAATTTTTGAATCAAATTCTTCATTCCTTTCATAAGAAACTGAATGGCAATTATGAACTATGTTTTCTTCAGTTTCAGCGATTTCATCATCAGTACTAGTACTCTGGTCACATTTTGGAGCTTCATCCAATATATCAATCTCTTTTGCCTCTTCAACGACTTTACCATCGGTATCTCTGCCTTCCATGGCATTATCATCAGTTACCTTGTCCCCAATGACCTTACCATCCTTTCCATCCTCAATATCCATATCATTCTTCATTCCATCCTCAATGGCCTTCTCATCCTGCTTCCATCCTCAACGGCTTTCTCATCCTCCATTCCGTCTTCAATGGACTTACCATCCTCCGTACTGTCGATGGATTTATCATCCTTGTTTCTGCCCTCAACGACTTCATCTGCGGCTCTGCCTTCAACAGCTTTATCATCCTTGGTGCTGCCATCAACTGCTTTATCATCTGTGGGTCTATCCTCAGTAGCTTTTTCCTCTGTTTCCTCAGAGACATCAGATGAAGAACAAGAAGGAACTTTCACAGCCTCTGTCTTCTTCACCTCTACTGTTCTAGCAGCATTAGCCACTTTGTTTGTTTTTGGTGATTTGTTCTGAGGATTGTTTGACGATATATATTGCAGCTTAGTGTGGATCTGACGACTGGACATACTCCTTGCTGAGCGTGGACTGTTTTCTTTTGACTCTTTCTTTGCTAGCTTCTTTGGAACCCTTGAAACTCTCTTTGCTTTAGTATCTTCATTACTGGTAGCTTCACCTTGAGATGAAAGGGAATCTCTACTTGGCTCATAGTCTGATTCAGCTCCTTTCCCTTGTTTACCATCTCTTTCCACATCGGTTGAATGACTATCTCTCTCTTCCCCCTTCTCTTTGGCACCCATTTCAGTATCCCTTGCAATGTTCTAGAAATTCAATATCTGCACAGGTCATCAACAAAAATTAGCAACACAACCAAAGCTATACAAATAGAGTACATGTTATGTCATCGCAAATAAAAAAACAAAAAATAGAATTGCAAGTTAAGAGCTGAAAGGTTAAAAGGTCCTCTGTGCCCCATGTTTGGAATGAAAATGCAAATTATGGCGAGAAATCTACTATAGAGCATAATGGTCAGTTCCAGAGTCCTGACGTTCATACTAAGAAGCAGATCCTCACATGGTAAGTAAAGAAATGTGGATTCCAATAAGACATCCATTAAAAATATTATAGCTCACAGATCAATCCGCTGCATTCAAAGTAAAAGAAAAGGTGCAGTTTACACTAAATCTTTAGTCCTGACTAGCAGACTTTAAAACCAGATGACCAAATCCTTTGATCCTTTATTCCTTTAGAACCAGATGTTCACATCATAAAACTAGCAACAGGACAACAACTCAACTCATGAACCAGACAGCTGAGCAAGATTTTCATCTTGCAACAAAAATTAAAATCAACCTAATAAGAGAACATGGTACAAATAATATGTCCCCAGGACAAGCAAGTAATTCGCTTGGGCAGAAGGTAGTTGGGAGGCACATGCAGTGGGGCTATGGTTGTTCTTGGACCACCGTGCCTCTGGATTGCATTCGAGAACGAGGTCCCAGGGGGACGAAAGAGCCCCAGACATAAAGCTGTACCATAACTGGAGTACAGGGAGATCTGACAAGCCACTGATACGTAATAACGATTCATGGGTGGATGAAAACACGGTGATACTGAGCAAAGCATGAGGCAGTATCGTTTACCCCCGAAAGATAGTACTCCTACTTGATTCCACAAGAATCACCATGTCCTAGTCCATTGCTCCAAATTACCAATCACGACAGAAATCTACTGAAGAAGTGAAGATGCAGGTGCCTACTTCGATTTCTATTTGTTACAAAAAAATGGCCATCAGTTTTCAGCAGGGAAATGCTCGAGAAAGTTCAAAGAACATCATTATCAGGCAGCAGACATAAAAGAAACAAAAAGCTGGGAATCAAAAGCTACCACCAATGGACCAAACATTCAGTATGAAGATGTCCGGTCAGCATGGAAATTAACAGACAACATATATCGCAAGAAGATGCTCACATATCACAGGAGCAAGAACAAGAACAGGTCCGCGAATGCTGACCAGACGCTGCGACCACTAACCAATCTACAAGTACGAATTGAACACGAATCTCGAATTGAACACGAACGGCGCATGAATCTTCCCCCCAATGTGGCAGAGCAGGATTGATTTGGAGGGAAACGAAACGGCGAGAGGACGGAATCAGCGCAGGAGCCGGCGGTGCTCACCGGAGTTGCCGCGGTCGGTTGCCGCGCCGGTTCGGTTTCCTCGCGGTGCGGGCGGGCGGGAGAAGCGAAACCAGGAGGCGGTTGCCTTCCCCTTTCCCTGCTCTTCTTTTCCTACTGGGCGGCGCGGGATCGGGCGCGCCGCGGTTCCCGAGGGGAATGTTGGTGCGGAGCGGCGCCGGCCGCGAGGAGGGGACGAGGCGGCCACCGGCCGGATTGGCTGATGCGGCGGCCGCTTCTGCGGGGGCGAGCGGGCGGGCTGCGGCGAGGCAGGCGGGCGGGCGGGCGGGCGTCACTGGCAGTGCCTGCACCGCGTGTGGCCGTTGCTCGCTTGCTTATACCAACGTGTGTTTCGAGGCCGCCGATGCCGCTCACCGCACGGTGAGCCTAGCAACGGCATCGAGGGTGGCTCTCGTGCGGAACGTTTTTTTTGAAAAAAAATGGCAGGAGCGCTGCCGCTCGTCCGGAACGTGGCCTAAACAAGATCCCCTACAAATTTGCTAAGCCAAAATGTTGACAAAAACTCGTTGCCAAACATGATTTAGGGGTTTGTGGCGATCAAAATTTTGGCCGCCGTCACAAAAATGTTTGAATTTGGAATTTTTGGGTCGTCAATTGATCACATGTCGAGTATACGAAGATTGTTATTAGGTGGTTTGAATTGGACTACCAGTAACACACACATTTCGAATCAGCATTCCGAATAGAATCCATATCATTATGGAGAAGCAGCTTTTCCAACAAAAAAAAGCTTCATTCCGATCGAAAGAGGGAGAGAGAATCTGTACACATCCTCTCCTTGTTTTCCCAAAAGAAGGAATTAACAGGTCCGAAAGCGCCCGCCCAGACACCAGAAGAAAAAAAGAGTGGTGAACGCACTCGGGATCCGCAGCCCGCCCCGCATCTTTCATGGCAGTGGCTGTCGGTGGTGGCAGCGCCACCGCCGGCTCCGGGGTAGCGCCGTCGCCGTCGCCGTCGCCGTCACAGAGAATCGGATTAGGCGGTCCGTGTAAACGCAGAGCCCGCCACCGGCAGGAGGCAGCTTGGGCCTGGGCCGGGCGGTAACGTGACCTTTTCACCTCGCCGTCACGTCCGCGTCGATCTCTGACGCCTACTGCTCGCCGTACAGTTACGCGGCCGCCCATGCGTACAGTACAGGACCACGTGGTACGTATTTGGCTACTTCGCTGCAAGAGCCGAGACCAAGAGGTACCATGGCCATGTGTTGGTTCTGGACATGTACGGGTAGAGCTCGGCTGGCTGAACATTCCGTGGTATTTTGCAGGAGACTCGGGGCATGGACCTCTGAGATTCTCTTGTGAAGGCTATAGAAAACTGCTCTGCGCTTCTGCAGGAGGCGTTGGGTTTAAAATTTTTAGTAATGGTGGTCTCCTCTTGTTTGTGCGTCCCTCTGATTCTCGGTGGATTACAGCATATATATACAGTATGTGGGGACTTTTTATATATGTATATATATGTTTGTCATCTTGTATGCATTTTGTTTCGTATGGTTTTGCGGTAGTCGACTCATATGAGCTACAGTGGTACGCCAACCACCACATTGCAGATCTGTACATATAAAATAGTCATTGAATGAGACTTGCCCAAATCAACTTTGTTTTTTTTAAAAAGAGAGACTTGCACAAATCATTGTAGAGCATATGCGATTTGTGTCTTGTCTTCCCTTGGAATCCGAGAAGACGACCCTAATAATAAGTTAGACGAGCGTATAACAATTTCTATACACGCCTAGTGTAATCATGTGCCACCAGCCTTTAGCGGCCCCTGTAGTGTTCATGTTGTTTTGGGAAATTAGCAAAGAATAATTGAGATCAGTACACTACACTATATATATATCCCGGGCAGCATATAGCGCGTGAGCATTCAGCAGGAGCAGCGACACTGTTTGTACGCGTACCGAACGCCACCGTCTGCTCCGAGTACACACTGTACATGGAGCCGTCGCACGTACATACGGTTAGCTACTACTATACCTGCCGGTACAATAATACAAAGCGTCAAGGCATAATCTAGCTGTGACAAAGAGATAGCCACTAGTAGAATATAATATTCCACCAATATAATCCAGCATCAAGCCTGGACTGTCGCCCCTGGGCCCCCAAGCACCGGACCCCACGTGTCAGTGAAGAGAAAATAAAAGAATAAGGGCATATTTTTTTCCTCACAAATGAATAGTGAAAAACACTATTCACCTGTCACATCCATCACATCTTCTCTCTCACAAGAAACACTATTTTAATACTATTTATTTGCAATTTCACTATTCATTTTCACCTAGAAGAACGGGCCCTGAGATGCGGAAGTGAGCTACGGGCTCTACTGGTGGGACGGAGGTTATCTTGCTGTACCCCGGAGAGATTAATTAACGGGTGGTCGTGATGAGGTCTGCAGCAAAAGAGCACAAGCTTACGGACAAGAGGCGGGCGGCGGAAGGGGCCTGAAGCCTGGTGACGACGCGCACAGCTGGCGACTCCTCTCAACGCGGACGTGCTACCGACACTGCCCATACATGCACACACACCGTTGAGCGTGTCAATGACGCGCGTGATGCCCCCTTCGTCTCAACAAATCACACCAAACCGTCCAGGAAACTTCACGTACAGAGCGGGTCCGCGTGGCATATATAATTTCTGGGCCTTTTCTTTTGAATGAAAAAGATGAAACGTTTTCACATACTCATGGCAAAGTAGAGTACGACCCCAGCTCATGCATGCCGGCTGGGGCCTGAAGGATTTCGATTATTCGAAGCAAAATGTTTCAGAACGTACAGCCGGAAAAAAGAATGATTGCGCCTGCAGACTGCAGTAGTTGTCCTTGTCCAGAAAGAAAATGGGAGATCGTCGACACCAACATTTGCTGACCATATACACTACCTCCAGGGGACCAGGTGGTGGTGGATCCAGTAGTAGGGGCATGGTGGCCAAGCAAACGAGAGGGACTGATCCTTCACCCTTCGTCAGAGAATGGCAGGTGGTTACCTAGCATTAGCATGCATTTAACAGCCTTGCCAGCCGTCCCAGATCACCGGGCACCGGACCACCACCACGCAAACGCAAGGTTACGACGTCGTGGTGTGTCCGTGTGTGTGTGTGACAGAGAGTAGAGCCACAGGGAAGACGGCGTGCAAGGCGCCAAAAGGCCTTTGCTACTGTGAACCTGCATATGCATCTCAGCGCAGCAATCATATATATAGCAGTAGTATATATAAATGTATAATAGACCTACGGCAAGTGAAGGTGAAGCATCTCTAGAGCTATCATCAGATGAGAATGAGATGCTAGTGCTGAAAAAGAGAGCGCGTAGAAGGGACAACACACAGTCTATCGGGCTCTGATTTTTACGGCAGATTGGTTCCGAGAGAGAAATGCTGCAGAAGTGCTGAGTGATGGATTACTGTGGCATATGCCGAGCTTTACAAGGCGATGATGATGCGCATCGGTAAAGTCGGACATGCAAGGCGATAGCGGATCGAGGGGGAGGCCAGTGTAATGAACGGAAGCTCTGGTCAAAAGGTGCAGGCGGGAAAGACATGCTGTAGCTTTGGATCTACGCAAAAGTGAACGTCTGTACTCATATGCAGGTTTACTACACTACATGTTCATCCAGCCAGAAAAAGAAAGGCCGTGCATGGATGTGTGATGAACAAGCTCTATGACTAGAATCACTACAGCTAGCACATGGCAGGATAGCACCAT